>PVIW01000932.1:0-366663 GCA_004026585.1 Noctilio leporinus | reverse complement strand
CCTGTGTCTGAGCCCCACCTAAACCAATTAAGTCAGAATCTCTTGCAGGAGACACTAGGGCTTCGGTATTTTTTGAAAGGTCTCCAGGTGCTTAGAATGCATAGCAAAGGTTAAAAGTTGAGAGGACCTCTGATTGCTTGATGTGGTGAAGAACCTAGAGAGTTCAAAACTAGACTGTTCACAGCTAGGTTGATCAGAAGTTCCTCAAAGAGTGAAAGATAGAGTTACAATATGACCTAGCAATTCAACACCTAGGTGTACACCCAAGGTAACTGAAAACATATGTCAACACAAAGGACTGTACATAAATGTTAATAGCAGCATGATTCATAGGAACCAAAAAGTGAAAACAACTTAAATTTCCATCAATTGATAAATGGATAAGTAAAATGTGGTATATCCATGCAGTGGAATATTATTTAGCCATAAAGAAGAATGAAGTAGTGATCCGTGCTATGACATGAATGAACATTGAAAATATGCTAAATGAAAAAAGCCAGGCACAAAAGAAAACATATTGTATGATTCCATTTATATGAAGTGTCCAAAACAGGCAAATCCACAGAGACAGAAAGCAGATAAGCAATTTCCAAGGGCTGAGAGAAGGGGGACTGAGGAATGATTACTAATGGGTACAAGGTTTCTTTTGGGGGTGATGAAACGTCGTGAAATTTGATAGTAATGATGGTTGCACAACCTTGTGAGTATACTAAAAGGCACTGAACTGTATGCTTTGAAAGAGTGAATTTTATGTTATATGAATTTTATCTTTAAAATACTAGATCTAGTCCTTACTGTTTGTGTGTGACTTGGGATTTATTGAGACTGAGCCCCAAGTGTCTCTCTTCTGTAAAACGGAGGCGGGCTCCTGGCAGGGGTGAAAGGAGGATGGAAGTTGGTGCTTTTTGTGGGGCCCCTGTGCATGGTCTTCCATCAACACATAGGAGTGTGCTGCCTCCTCCACTCCCTGCCCAAATCCTGGAGAGGGGCCCCAGGAGGACACTAAGGGACTAGAACCTACAGGGAATAAGAAGCACCAAGGAAAGGGGAGAGAACTGCCCTGTCACCCTTTCCCAATTGGACTCCTTTTTTTATGAGTTTGTCTTGGTCTCAGGGAAGCCCTGCTGGATGTTATTCTGTCTCAGCACTTGCTTCTCAGAGGACGTGCACTAGTGCTCAAGTGGATTTCAGCACCCAGCCATCATGGCTACAGAAAGCAGGGGTTAGGGTATCCAGTGGAGTGCCTGACAAGTGGGACATGTACATCCCCAATGGGGATTTTCAGCCATCTAACCAGCAGGCAAGCAGGAGATTTCAGTTATCTTCTTCCCTGAGTTCCTGGGGAGTAAGACAATGCAGCCCTCCACCACTCTAGGGCACCGAAAAGGAATGAAGACAGTACATTCCCAAGGAGGCTGAGCTTATCCCAATTACTGAGATACAGACTAAGCCCAAGGCGAGCCAGGAGGCCACAGGTGAGGCAGCCATGGTAGGAAAAAGAAGAAATCCAGTTATTAGACCCGGGGGCAAGATGAGACCCAAAATGGCAGTCAAGCAAATGGGAAAGGATGTTCTAGGTAGTAAATCAGAATTCTATAAATCCTCCCAATGAAAATAAAGGTTGGTTTTGATTCTAGAAACTAGCACAGGATTGAACCTTCAGTTATGGAGAATGACTTTTGCAGGAAGCTTGAGGGCTCAGCCACGGGAGAGAATGGAACTCTGAGGCTCGTGCAGAGCAAGGTGGCCTGAGGAATGGGGCCACCCACTGAGGCCACCCTGGCATCGTTTTACTGATTGTTCCTGAGAACTGGGCTGGTTTGTGAGACAGCACAGACCTAGGGAACAGAGCAACAGTGGAGTGAAAATGCTTGGTGGTTTGAGCTGCTTTGTGCAATTGGAAGTGTCTGAAAATTATCCAAGTCATGGTCTGTCCTTAACATATTTTGGCTGATTGATATGGAGAAATGTTTACAGAACTATTCATTCTTTTATTTAGAAATATTCACTGGACAACTATGTGCAAAGCTAATATGGAAGATACTCATTTGTAAAGATATTCCTATCTCTGTTGTAACATGTTAATTGTTTATACCCAAAAAGTATATCTGCTTTGTGGAAAGTCTCAAAAAACTGAAAAATCAAGTGTTGAAACAGCCCAATGTAATGCAAGATCATCAGAATTTAAAGTAATGAGAATATAAAGCAAATGAGAGGTTTTTAAATGGGTAACTTTATTCATTATTATTGAGTATTCCTACAGATGAAATCAAAGATTCTAGCATATTTGTCCCAAGAAATATGGGGTAGTGGCAGCTTTAAATCTGAATTTATTCTCCAAAGAGACCTGGAGGCCAGTGTTTCTCTAACTCATTAGCACTGTTGTCTTGGATGACTAAATTTGGCATAACTATTTTGGAAACAGCTTGTAAAAAATTATAATCCAAAAACCAGGAGAAAATTGGCAGTAAAGGCTCCTAATTTAAATGCAAACTGAAAATCTAATCAAATTATGAAAGCCCACTCTCTTAGGCCACTTATCCTCACTGTTGCTGGCCACATTGTCAAGAGTAAGAGAAAAGACTGGTGCAGCTGAGTTAGGTTAATGCACAGATTTGCAATCGAACATTTACATTTTTTAAAGCTGCGTGAAATAAATTGAGAACATTCTGCCGCTATCATTGCCTACTTATCAGTGGAGATACAGAAATATTTTATGAGCTTTCAGAAAAGCTACTCTCTCAGTGTCAAGGCAAAGGCTAATCTTGTTAATGGGTTTCAGGCTGCTGTCTCTATGGTCTTCTCCATACCAGGTTAAAAACATGCATGCCATTGTCATGTTCCAACTTTGACATAAAACTGCCCTCAGAACTGTGGGTTATGATGACTGCCTCAGTGTTGCAATGATATTACCAAATGTCATGCCCAAACCAATGGCCTAATGTTGTATTCTGAAAGGCAAGCCTGATTTACTGCTGTGTCTGAAACTTTTATTGGAACAGGATACTGTGTTTTCTTTCCAATGACTGCACAAAAACTATACGCTCCCTCAGAATTAGCCCAAGACACCTATAAAGCTACTTTCAAGTGTTTATAAGGTTGAAATCAAAACATAGGATCATAAGTCTTTTGCTGAAAATATCATTATTTGTTTAAATGCCCTTTTCTCTGCTATTACAATATCAGGAAACTGCTCATATGCGCTCACTAATAGCACATCTGAAATCAGATAAACCAGGCTCAAAGTCAGCCTGGGATAGATGTCTATGTTGGTTTAACTTAATTTGAAGACTGGGAAAAGGAGCAAAAAATTCCCAAGTCTTTATTTCATACTGATTTACCTTCAGTTAGGTGATGGTTTAATTATTTTCTTTCAATATTTATTGGACACCCACCATACGCCAAGAGAACAACAGGACATCAGGAACTAAGACACTCTCTGTTCTCAATGGGCTCCCACAATTGACTGGGGGGTAAAGAACCCCAATTACTTCAGAACAAACTATGAGAATCTAGATTGGTGTCAACAACCAGAGGCAAAGCACAGCTGTCCAGGTGACTGTGTGGAGATGACGTCTTCCCCAAGTGGAGCCCATAAATGTCTTGGTTCTGCCATGGGCATTGGTAGGACAAGTGCAGTTGGCTCCAACAAAACTGCCATCCCAACCATATCTACTCACTTGGCCCATGTAATTCCTATTCATCTCTAATATTTCAGAATAATGATAAATTCCTTTAGGACTCTCCTCTGACCTCATCCAAAGAAACACCCTTCTCTGTGCTTCATGGCACTCTGTATTTCTTGTATCATAGTACTTATCATGCTTTAATCATGAGTGCCTGCATTATTATTTGACTCTCCTAATAAATAGCTCCATGAGGACAGAGAACTAATCAGTCTTGCTTACCATGGTCTGGTACAGAGCTGACATATGATAAGTATCCAATAAATACTTAATTGAGTGAACATACAGCCTATGATAATTATATAGAAAGCTTCCTGTTAAGGCTGTCATGAACAGTTGAACAACTCTTCAACTCCTGGGGACACTATTTAGTTCAAAGACTTTGCAAATGGTTCTCCCTGGAGTTGAGCAGTGTACAACCAGTACATTCTTACATGATGGTTTTTCCTCCCATCTGCTATGTATTGCACCCAAATTTTTCTCTGTTGAGTTAGCTGAAACATAGACTTTTAGTGTCTAATAAAAGCCAGAAATTGCATTTTAGCCTGCATGTCCAATGAAACTCAATAAAAATTCCTTGGAACAACTGCATATGACTTACAAATTTAACATTTGCATGGCCCTTCACAAGGATTAAGGTCTTGGAATCTGGTAAAGCAGGAAATTGTTTGTCATTAAAGAAGGCATTCTGGTGGTGGTGAAGGGATATGTTCAAACAAAGGAAATTAAGACAGCCTTGAGTGAATCAACATTCTTGTTTTTACCTGCTTTATTCTGTTAAGAACAAGCAATGCCCTTCATCTCAAATCTTTTACAAAAATAGAGAAAAAAAAACAAAAAACAAAGAAAAGATGGGAAGGAAGGAAAGGGAAAGAAAAAAGACAGAAGGGATGAGTTCTCAATGTCCCAGGATAGATAGACAAAACAAATTGCGGGTGAGAATGAAAAAGTTAGAAATTAATACGTGCTTTTTGGTTTGCGATGTTATCTAATCAACTAATGTTCATTTCTCTGGATTTTGTCAAACGCAGGAACAGAGTCGGTCGCACTGCCCCAAGTCATCCACTGATGTTAAAGCTATTGTTGCTAACTGGTGAGCCAAGAGATATCGATCGACAGCGTGGACTCAGAATGTTATTCACTAAGACTTTCAGCACTTTTGTCATCTGGTAAGTGCAGGATCTCGGGACAAATATTTGCCATCTGCTCTCAACTTTACATACCACAGTCCCCAAGAATGCTTTCCTATATTTCAAAGTTGTTCTGTGTGTAAAAAAAAAAGTGTACTCTTCCCCTACGGATTGCCAATTTCTCTGTATTAATGAATAGCTTTATGAGTACAACTTACCTGTCCTCAAAGGATTGGCTGTAGTGGTTTTGGCTTGGCATGGGGCCTTTGAATAATTCAGGTGACTTCAGGACTTGGTTTCCCTATTAATTCCATTCAGATCTCATTAACTTCTGAGTTCATTTTCCTACTTAAGGACTTAAACTGTTCTTTTGGCTTTTGAAGATTTAAAAAACAAATCAGGTTGGGATGTTTTGACAATAGTTACTAGTTAAGTTGATGACATGGTATGATCAACAATACACAAATATTTATGCCAAACATAGTTTATAAATCCTGGCTTTCTTCACCTATAAGAGAATGCTTATTCTCCTATACTGCCCTGTCTCTATACCTGATGACCATCCTGTAGGTGTCTGCTTCTATGAAGGAAGTACGTACCTGATGCTGGAAGCCTCTCTTAGAACCAACGAATATTCCTCTTTATGGATGAGGTTGAAGCATCTGTATTTTTAACAAGGCTGTTATGGGCACAGCCACACTGCAGACCTACACCTTAGTTTATACCGCTCTCAACTCACCTACTTTTCTTATCTTATAATGTTTGTGTCCCCATCTTCCATATCCTGTAAAATCCTTCCCTCGAGCATGGGAACTAGATTCTATGCATCTGTACTCTTCAGTGGGTGTGCAGGGCAGGGTGGTGTCCAGAGCAGGCATTCAAGTTGACTTTTGTTGTGTTGAATTTCATCGAATGTGTGGGAGAGAGGAGTGTAGACAAACAAAGCAGGCCGTGTTTATGTTGAATTTCAGGGAGAATGCTAACTCATCTACAAAGTGAAATTACTTGCATCCTTGGCCATTTACCTTTTGACTTTCCATATTCCAGGAATTTAGGTATCCCAGGAAGGATAGGAAAAAAATACAAGTGTGATCTTAGAGTAAGTTCTAGAGCAGCACAGTAAAATGGAACTTTAGAGGATGATGAGACTGTTCTAATCTGTGCTGCTCAGTATGGTAGCCACATGTGGGTACTGCACAGATGAAATGTGGCTCATGTGACTGAGACAATGAATTTCTTATTTAATTTCATTTGAATTTATTTTCATGTAATTAGCTTCTCTTGGCTACCAGCTTCCTTATTGGACAGAGCTGCTCTAGAGGATAAGTGGATAGTCTTTGGCGCTGAGATGGTGAACATTTTTACTCTTCTCTCTTTTTTCCTCCTCAACATAATGCCTGGCATATTGTTTGTTTATTTATTATGCCTTTTTGTGAGCCTGAACTGAACTTTTTTTACTCTATTTTTCCCATTTCCTTGTCTCTTGTTTTTGTGCATTTTGGTGTATTTATTTATTTATTTTTACCCCATTGAAAAACTTAATTTTCTGCCAGTACCTTAGGTCTCATTGGTCCTGCTGGTGAGCCTTATAGATAAAATAAAGTCTGACTCAAGATGAAAACTTCCCATCTCCCTGAATTTGACAGGGTTTTTAAAATATAAAACTTCCTTGGGTGAAGGAATCAGCAAATAGTCACTGAGGGCTTTGATTGCACATCTCAAGGTCACATGTGGATTGACCAAACATTTCGAGTGTCACTTTCTCACCCCTTGGTGAAACCTGAGGCTTAACACCCTTGCCAATTCCGCTCCCCCACAACGCAAGTTGTCATGCCAAGGTAGATACAGAGATGGGCCCGTCGGATGAAAAACCCAGCCCCGCAGTTGAAAATGCCGGACTGTTAAAATGTAGAATAAACGAAGCAAGTAATCCAGTGATTTCCTAGCCAGGAGTGCCAGGTGCGCGCCCCTGGGCCCCGATGGGAGACGTTGCCAGCGAGGCTCATCTGTAACCCTTTCCAGTTGAGTCCTGGTGATGGCCCGTGTCGGACGCTGTTCCCTTTGGGAAGTGAATTCAACCGGCCTCAAGGAGAACAAGGCCACGTGGGTCTGGATTTCCAGGGATGTTTGATAGATGCCATCTCCTCCGTCCAAATGTGACTTAAGTGCTCTGCAGAGGGAATTTCAGGTATTAGGGATGTGCCCGGAAGGGCCTGTTACGCACTGGCGTCATGCCCTTCCTCCAGAGTTGCTCCCTAGCGCCCCACCGATGCTGCTGGCTCAGGGGCCACACGTGGAGAAACACTCCCTTAGGGACGTGTACTGTGCGGCCAGCATAGATCCTGCGTTGTCCAGGCTGGTTCCAACACCTTGTTATTTTCTTCTTCTCTGCAAAGCCAGTTTTGCAAAAATCTGGAGCTTAATGTGTGCACATTGTCAGATATTTTATGAAAATAGGTTTGGAAGTTAATTCATTTGACACCTGTTCTCACCACATGCCGGATACTATGCTAGCTTCTGGGGGTGCCATTGGGAAGCCACCAGACCACCTCTTACAGAGGCTGTGGTAGTGGGTGAGCACAGAGTGCTGCCCCAAGTAAGCAAGAAAGCATGCCAGTGATAGGTGCTAGGACACCTGAAGGTCGTGTGACATGGACTTGGCCATGGACTTGGATGCTTTGGAGGGTCTTCCTGGAGGAGGCAACATTTGAGTTGCCATCTAGTGAGTGATAAGGAATTAGGGGGATTTAAGGGAGGCGGGGAGCGAGAGTAAATCGGGGGACTGGGAGGAACTGCATTGTGGTGCTCAGCAGGACGTGAATGAGCCCCTGTGTGGCTAGAGCATGGCATTTGAGAGAGTATGACATGACTAGGAGGGCGAAGCAGGCTTGGGGTCACACCGAGCCTTGTGGGTAGTGGTGAGGGTTTGGATCCTTTCTGATAGCCTCAAGGCAAACTTCCCCTCTGCCATACCCTTCATCATCTTTTTCATTTTGGAAAATATGGTCTCCCAGGGAATAAAAGCAAAGATGAATTTTATTTCATTCAAATGGCCTGATAAACGTAGATCAAATAAGGATAGCCAATGCCGCAATCAAAATACAACCACATTCCTGTTAGAACTCTCTTTGGAAGGGTTGACTGTCTCCTGCCCCAAGATAAAAGATTTTCTACTCATTCTTAGGTCATACGTAGTTCTTGTGCTTATAAAGAGCTGCAAACAGTTTTGATTCACAAATCAGTATCCAACCCAGGATATTAATTAAAACTCTAAAATTGATTGAAAGGCTGCACTTCACTTCCTCAGGCTTGAAGCTCCCAGTGGAGGAAGGAGGCGTGGACTTGGATTTCTCCCCCTTCCCAGCCCCAGAGTACAATGGGCCGGAGGGCTCAAGGGTCCAGGCCTAGGGAGGAGTGGCAAATGGAAGGAAAAAGGAACAAAGCTGGTCCCTTCCTAGCTGGCTTTCTTTTCCCCAGGCCTGGCAGTGTTTAAAGTTGGTTCTGTGTCACGTGGGCCTTTTGGGGCTCCTTGGAGCATCTCTGTATGAACCCTATGACTGTGACCTTCATGAGCTAGTCACATGCTTCCCTCTTCTCTTTGGTCATTTACGTCATCTCCTTCCACCACCCTCATGTAGCAGATGCTTGTGGTGTCTTTCACTGTGTGCTCTTAGTCTGGCACATAGACTACAGCTGGGAGGAACATTCCACACACCTGCCAGCACACCATAGCTCACTCTCGCACCTCCTTGTTTGGCTCTAGGAGCCTTTCCAAAACAGAGGAAGACCCCTTAGGCCTTGAATAGCCATTGCTCTGAAGTGTATGGGGGCATTGGTGTTCCCAGGAGTGGCCCTTTTAAAAGGGTTGGTGAGAGGCAATAAATTACACATCAGTGTTTCTCTCCCTCTTTCTCCCTTCCCCTCTCTCTGAAAATAAGTAAATAAAATCTTTTTTTTTCCCAAAAAGAAAGGCAAACGACACAAGTATTAGCACTAGAAACAATGTTTACAAGACAGTTAGTTTATAAGGCACCGGCCTGCGAACCCAAAGGTTGCTGGTTTGATTCCCAGCCAGGGCACATAACCAGGTTGCAAGCCAGGTCCCCAGCTGGAGGCAGGTGAAAGGCAACCATACACTGATGTCTCTCTGCCTCTCTGCCTCTCTCCCTTCCCCTCTCTCTGAAAAATAATAAGTAACATCTTTAAAAAAAAAAGTTAATTTAATCATAGTAAACATTTGACTTACATTTACCCAATAATACTGAATAAGAACTTATCAGAAAACTACCATCTATCTATATCTGGATGATGGGTTGACATGAAGGGGGGATATAAGAGAACCACATAATTATATATCAAAATAGCTAATAAATATATGATGTCACTTAAAAGAACTGGTTCTATTATAAAACCTACTTAATCAGAGTTAATTTTGGATTTTGAGGCTTGTTACCTTACATAGACTTTCCCTCAAGTATTTCCAAAACATGTTTAAGAAAGGTTTAGATTTTCCATTTTGACGGCCCAGTAAGTTCATGCTTTGGTGCAGTTTCTGCTCCCAGTGCATGGTAGTCATATGCCAAAAGGATAAAAAGAAGGACACATGATGAAAACAAACATTTCTGTGGCCCATAAATATCATAGAAAGTAAATTGTAGGCAGAGGTGAAACAAGGGGTCCCTTGGAATCTGGGTCTGAGAGTGGACAGCTGGACTTCCGCAGAGTGAGGGAGACTAAGTACCCTCCGGTCCCCCATCTCCACTAGGGATGAGGTGGGACATGCTCTTCTCTCACTAATCAAAGGAGGCTGAAAAAATTTCTGCTACTGCCGTCTGGGCTTACACCTACTTCACAGTGACCTGTGGGCCAAGCCACGAGAGAACTCGGGTATGGTTGATCAACTAGGAGCTTAACCAAATCGCCAGGTGGCTTGGGGCCCACATCTATGATAACTCTTGCTCACTGCAAAGGGCAGGGGCCTTGATTTACATTTGAAACCTGGTTCTGGAATTAGGGTCTAGGGTCTGTTGAAAATAAACAACAGATTTACTGGAAAGAGATGGCAGTCATTGAAAGAAAGAGAGAGAAAGGAAGAAAGAAATATCTCCCTTGCCAAATGAACTTGCAAACCAAATTAGAGAAATGGTTAAAGAAATCTCATACAAGGAAATAGCCCAAAATATTGAAATTAAATCATTATTTAAGTTCTTCCCACTTAAAATTCATTTGTAGAGAAAGCTGACAAAGATTTCAAAATGCATTGGTTTGTTTCATTTCCAGGAAGATGGAGTAGACATACTTTTTCCTGTTTTTCCTATTTTTAGTTATACTAAAAACTGAACATTATACATAAAACAAGCATAACATTTTGAAAGGTAGAGGAAAGAAGACAGACTGACTAGGGGCAATGTGAGGTTTCCTTTTTGCATTATAGTCCAGACTGAATACCAGGAAATGTCAAGAGACACAGTCAAAATAGCCTGAGAAAAGCCATCTCTCTGTAGCCAACACAGAAGGGAAAGGGCAGGCTAGAAACAAAGAGCTTTTGGACAGGAACCACTCTACTCTAGCCAAACGCCACCCACAACACCAAGGGCTTCTGTATTCAACAAACTAAAACTCCGTACACCAACTCCTCCAAATCTGTTGGAGTGGTGTCAGAAAAACTAGGAGCTGAGAATGGAGAACTCATTTCGAATGTTATGTAACTGAAAAAAATATCTGAACTAAAGAATGATATGAGTCCTCAATTTAAAAGAATGCCCCAAATACCAAGGAGGATAAATGGAAGTAAATCCACACCTAGGCACAATGTAATAAGACTACAGAACATGAAAGATAATATACAAAAGGCCGTTAAGAGTTGCCAGAGTGAAAAGAAACAGAATGGACTGTTGTCTGTTAGATTCCCAGCACATTCCTTCATAAGTGGAAATAGATGCCAGAAGATAATGGAATAATAGCTTCAAAGTGCTGGTGGTAAATGTCAAACCAGGATTTTATACCCAGTTAACTATCATTCAAAACCAAAAGAAAAATAAAGACATTTTCAGTTACACAAAGACTAAGTGAATTTACCCCCACTCCAAGGATCCTCATTAAAGTCACAAGGAGTGAAGGATTTCTTCACAAAGAAATGTAAACTGGAAAAATTGTGGAACACAAGGAACAATGAGTAGCATAAAATTAATAAAATATATGAATGGATGCAATTAACTCTGATAAGAATTAGTTTATTTTGAAAGATATAGAGGGAAATTTATAAACAGTAATAAAAAGAGAGGAGGCAAAGTTTCTATAGATATTGAAGGTATTCAAGTCCTTGCTGTGTCCTGGTAAAGGGTGGGACTACCAAGTAACCTTCAAATTGTTGGGAAAATTTAGAATTACTATGTATGCTAACATGTATGAATAGCCACTGATATAATATAAATACAAATTATATTTTTATTTACTTTTTGAAAAAAATAATTTATTGTGATAAAATTGGTTAATAAAATTATGTAGGTTTCAAGTATACAGTTGTCACACATCACCTCGATAGTGTACTGTGCGTTCACCACCCGGAGTCAAATCTCCTTCTGTCACCATTCATCCCCACTTTTCCCTTTTCTTCCTCCCCCACCCTCTTCCCCTCTGAAAACCACCATACTGTTTTTATTTGTTGGTTGGTCTTGTTTATTCATTATTTTCAGTTTAAATCCCAAATATGAGTGAAATGTAGTTCTTGACTTTTTTCATTTGATTCATTTCACTTAACATGATATTGTCGAGGTCCATCCATGTTGTTGCAAATGGTAGTATTTCATCTTTCCTTATGGCTGAGTAGTGTTCTATTGTATACATGTACCATATACTCATTTTCTTTTCTTTTTAAATATTTTTTCATTTTTCAATTACAGCTGACATACAATATTATATTACTTTCAGGTGTATAACCTAGTGATCGAACATTATATAACTTACTAAGTGATAACCCAGATAAATCAAGTACTCATCTGGCATATACATAATTATTACAATATTATTGACTCTATTCCCTGTGCTGTACTTTACTTCACTGTGACTGTTCTGTAGCTGCCAGTGTGTACTTCTCAATCCCTTCACCTTTCTCATCCATCTCCCAAAACCCCTCCCCGCTGGCACCCACCAGTTCTTCTGTGTCTGTGAGGCTATTTCAATTTCATTTATTTTGTTCTTTAGATTCCATGTATCAGTGAAATCATATGCTATTTGACTTTCTCTGATTGATTTAATTCACTGAGCATCATGCCCTTTAGGTCCATCCATGCTGTTGCAGATGGTGATCTAATCACCTACTGAAGGACGCTTCAGCTGGTTTACCTGTCTTGGCCAATGCAAATAATACTGCAGCGAATATAGGGGTCCCTATATCTTTACAAATAAATGTTTTCAAAATTGGGGGGTAGATACTCAGAAGAGGAGTTGCTGAGTCACTTGGTAACTTTATTTTTACTCTTTTGAGGAACCTTCATACTATTTTCCACAGTGGTTGTACCAATTTACATTCCCACAGCAGTGAATGAGGGTTCCTTTTTCTCCTCAGCCTCTCCAGCACTTGTTATTGCTTGTCTGGATGATAATAGCTGTTCTGACAGGTGTGAGGTGGAATAGGCTGTGAGATGGTATTTCATTGTAGTTTTGATTTGCATTTCCCTAATACATAGTGAAGTTGAACATCTTTTCATACATCTGTTGGCTATTTGTATGCCTTCTTGGAAGAAGTATCTGTTCAGGTTCTCTGCCCATTTTTTAATTGAATTGTTGGGATTGTTGTTGTTGGGTTGTATGATGCTTTATGTATTTTGGGATATTAACCCCTTATCAGAAGTGCTATTTTCAAATACCTTCTTCCATTTGGCTGGTTGCCTTTTTGTCTTGATGATGGTTTCCTTTGCTGTGCAGAGCTTTTTTTTTTTTTTTTTTTTTTTTTTTTTTTTTTTTTTTTTTTTTTTTTTTTTTTTTTTTTTTTTTTTTTTTTTTTTTTTTTTTTTTTTTTTTTTTTTTTTTTTTTTTTTTTTTTTTTTTTTTTTTTTTTTTTTTTTTTTTTTTTTTTTTTTTTTTTTTTTTTTTTTTGGTTCAAGTTAAATTGTATGTTTATTTTTTATTCTATTACCTCTTTTTAAAGTTTGTTTTTTATTGTTATATTATATTCATCTCATTTTCTTCCTCTGCTCTCCCCTTTCTCACCTCCCTTATCCCTCCCCACCATGGTCAATCCCATGTGTTGTCTGTGTCCATGGGTCATCCATGCTAGTTCTTTGACTAAATGGTTCCCCTTCTTTGCCTCCTTCTTCCCCACCCTCACCCCTCCCCTCTGCACACTGAAAGTGTGTTCCTTGTATTCATGTCTCTGGTTCTGTTTTGCTTGTTTGTTTGTTCATTAGTCTCCTGTATCAAGTGAGAACATGTGGTATTTAATTTTTGCTGCCTGGTTTATCTCACTAAGCATGATATTCTGCAGTTCCATCCATGCTATCACAAATAGTAGAAGTTCTCTCCTTCTGCTGCGTAGTATTCCATTGTGTAAATGTACCAACGTTTTTTGATCCATTCATCCACTGAAGGGCATTTAGGTTGTTTCAGCACTTGGCTATTATAAATAGTGCTGCTATGAACATAGGGGTGCGTAGGTTCTTCTGAGTTGGTGTTTCAGGATTCTTCGGGTATGATCCTAGCAGAAGCTTTTTAGTTTGGTATAGTCCCATTCATTTATTTGTTCCTTTTACTTCACTCACCTTTGTGATTAAATTTATAAAATCCTAAGACCAAGGTCTATGAATATTGTACCTATGTTTTCTTCTATATAATTTATTGTTTTAGGTCTTATATTTAGGTCTTTGGTCCATTTTGAGTTGATTCTTGTGTATGGTGACAAATGGCACATTCCTATATACTAACAATGAAATTTCAGGAAAAAAAAATGAAAAAATTATTTTGCAGTTGCAACCAAAAGAATAAAATATCCAGCAATAAACTTAACGAAGGATATGAAGGACCTATACACTTAAAACTATGATATTATTAGAAGAAATTGAGGAAGACACAAAGAAATAGAAGGATATTCTGTGTTCATGAACTGAAAGAATCAACATAGTTAAAATGGCAATATTTCTCAAACTAATATATAGATTTAATGCAATCCTCATTAAAATCTCAATGGCATTTTTAAAAGAATTATCAAACTTGTTTGGAACCACAAAAGACCGCAAGAGCCAAAACAATCCTGAGAATAAAGAACAAAGGTGGAGGTATCACACACCCTGGTTTCAAATTATACTACAATGTGACAAAAATTAAAATATCATGTTATTATTAGAAAAACAGACACACAGACCAGTAGAACAGAATTGAGAGCCAAGAAATAAACCCACATGTACAGTATATGAGCAAATAATTTTCAATGAAGGAGCCAAAAACACACCACATAATGGAGAAAAGAAAGCCTCTTCAGTAAACAGTGCTGGGAAAACTAGAAAGCTACATGCAAGTGAATAAAACTAGCCTGCTCTCCCCTTCCCCACCCTCCTTATCCCGCCCCCTACAGTCAGTCCCACGTGTTGTCTGTGTCCACGGGTCATCCATGCTAGTTCCTTGACTAAGCTGTTCCCCTTCCTTGCTTCTCTCTCCTCATCCCCACCCCTTCCCCTCTGCACGCTGCAAGTGTGGCCCCTGTATTCATGTCTCTGGTTGTGTTTTGTTTGCTAGTTTGTTTGTTCATTAGTCTCCTGTATTAAGTGAGAACATGTGGTATTTTGAGTGAATTTTAAAAAGAAAGAAAATTGATAGACTAAGAAGTACAATATATAAAAGAGGCAGTGCAGTGAGTAATTTATAAAGGGCTAAGAATATGCTTTTATTTACAATTTCCTAGTTATCAAAAAATAAGGTGATTAAGCTTAATATTATAGTAATGAGGCATACAGATTTATTAAGCTCTTATTCTCAGTTTTAATAGTTTGTAGAAAAATACCCCTTAAAAGAACAATTGAATTTTTTTAAAGATTTTTATTTTGTTATTTTTAGAGAGAGGGAAAGGGTGAGGGACATCAGTGTATGGTTGCCTTTCACCTGCCTCCAGCTAAGGAGCTGGCTGGAGACCTGGCTTGCAACCTGGTTATGTGCCCTGGCTAGGAATTGAACCAGCAAATTTTGGGTTTGCAGGCCAGCGCCTTATCCACTGTGCCACCAGCCAGGGCCAATAATTGAATTTTTTAAATCTCCAAATAAAATATTAGAATATATGAATATCAGAACGTGGAAAGATGTTAAAAAGGCTACTCTGTGTAATTAATAAGTAGATAAATACTTATGTTCTACAAATATTAAATGTTTTGCTATAGGTATGCTTAGTTTGTTTGACCTGGGAATCAGATATATCATGAGTCACATTTTTAAGGATAAATTTCAGAAATGATATGGCAGGAAATTGACTATATGGGGATGGATGATTATATTAGTACTTCATTTTTTAAAAATACTGATACTGCCCTGGCTGGTAGCACAGTGGATAAAGCACTGGCCTGCGAACCCAAAGGTCGCAGGATTGATTCTCCAGCCAGGGCACATAACCAGGTTGCAAACCAGGTCTCCAGTCAGGTCTGTGGCTGGAGGCAGGTGAAAAGCAATCATACATTGATGTCTCTCTCCCTCTCTGCCTGTCTCCCTTCCCTTCTTTCTAAAAATAATGAAATAAAATCTTTAAAAAAATAAAAAAATACAAATACTGATACTCCAGTAATATCTGTGCCCATTCCCCTAATCTACAGTTGTATGTCTTGAAAGATACAACAGAGTTGTTTTTGTTGAATTATTTGTCACAAAGCTTTTATAACTTGTCATTTTCATGTTTGAAGCCTCATACATTAGTAACCCTTACACATTACTTTTATGCAGGTTTGATGGCTTTACAAAGCTCTTGTCATTGTTAACACAGCCTTAAAATGGACAGTATCACTGTAAATGTCCTATTGATAGCAGGAAGGCTAAGTAAATTGTGATAAGGTGGGGCAGTGAAGAGCAACAGGAAAAAACTGAAACAACAGTAGTAGAATAACATTTAAAAATATATGCAACCTAATAATTATAAAGAAGAATTAGCAAACATGGGACCATGTTGATAGGTTAATGTGGAGTGAAAGTGAAACAAGCCAGGCATTGAAAGATAAGTACCATATGGTCTCACCTATAAAAGGAACCAAATGAACAAAACAAACAAAGGGGCAAAATAGAACCAGAGGCATGGGAACAAGGAACAGAGTGACAGTGACCAGAAGGGAGGGGGAGGGGGATAAGGTGGAAAAGAACTGGAAGTGTCTAATTAAGGAATATGTATAAAGGATCCCTGGACAGGGATAGCAGGGTGGAGATTGACTGTGGGAGTGGGGGGTAGGCGGGGCAGGGCAGAGCAGTGGGGGGAAAATTGGGACAACTGTAATTGAACAAACATAAAATAAAATAAGAAGAAAGACATTTGGGGCAGAATTCTGTACACACTCTGAATGTAAGCATGCAAAATGCAATAATTATATTAAAAGAGAATAAATAAGGAGCTATTGCAATTGAGCAGCAAGATTTTAAGTGATTTTCTTCTCTTTTCCAAAATTGTCCATCTATTACTTTTATAATTAAATTTTATACTTTCATAAATCTCATAATATTTTAAAATAACAGTAATGTTTAAAAGAATAGAAAAAGAGAAACTTTTGAAGCTTAAAAATATATCAAAGAAAGGAGAATGAATGCAGCATTAAAAAAGGAGGTTCACAACAGCACATTCGGCAGTAAAAAGAATGGGGGGTTCAAGCCAGGGAACAAGTCAAATACTAATGCCCAGAAGAAAAACAATGCTTGAGAGTTAAGCACTTCAGATTTTTTATTAGTTCTTAGTAAATAAAGTAAGATTAAAGGAAAGCATTGGAGACAGCCAAGAGATCTTCAACCTCCTCTTGTCTTGGCAGTAAGCACGAAGAAATTAAATAAAGACCATATGTTCTAGTATTTTACCTGGTCAGCAGGCTGTAGAGTTTTGAAAGAAATGAAAAGAAGGACAACTTTCAAGAGCATTCAGGTGTACAGCTCAACTTGGGGAGCTGAACTTGGCTTTCACTCGAAGTGGTCAGTGAATGCAAGAGAAGCCGAGCTGGAGCGGCCCTCCACAGCCTCGGTTCCCACAGGGCTTAAGAGTTCCTCCTGAGAGCCCGCAGTGCGCACTTGGCCTTTGTCGGTCCTCGCAACACAGGATGCGGTCCCACCTTGAGCTATCCAAGGCTGCATTCTGCCCCAGGAGTTGCATCCATATATGATAAAGACTGAGGCAGAGGAGTGTGGGTGTTTCCTAAATTTCAAATGCAAGTGGAATCAGATTTTCTCAGTCCCATCCATACTAAAGTTGAGTGTAGGAACTGGTTCTGGAAAAGCCCCAATCTAGTTTTATTTAAAAATCTAAGTTCAGTGAAAGTGAAAATTGAGTGCTTTGCCAAGAATGCTATGTGGAATCTGTATACTTTCTATGTACCACCCCTCACCGCAGCCCAAGGAGAAAGAGAGGGGGCCGTTCTAGGAATAGAGGCACTGACACCCACCCTCAGCCCTGCACAGAGCACCAGGGGATGGGGCATCCATCTGGTTCTCATCCTGGATCTTAGCTTCCTGGACTTCTCTCTCTAAGCAGAGATCCAAGAGCAACGACATAATTCAACTTGAATGCATAACCACTTCCCTTTCATTGTTTAACATGGAGTCCACCCAGACTCCTTAAGAGGCAACAACACATCAGCAACACCCAGTTAAAAGTAACCTTTAATATTTTTCCCCATAATGACATTGAACCCAACCTCCTGCTCAAGGCTTTCTCAAGCTACCTATATAACTTCATTAATCCATGTCACCCCAACAAATTCAATACAAATTTTGAAAATAAATAAAACATTTAAATCTTCCAAGAAAGATAGAGCTAACCAACCAGATGATCTTCCGCTCCACCCCAAATTACTGTTCTCCTTACCAGCATATGAGTTTCTCTTTATATTATCACTGGAGTAATGAGGGGTTCTTAGTTCTTGGACAAGTGAAAAATGTGCAAACTAGCTGTGACATCACCTTTTAGGACATCTAGTCAGTTTCCCACAGTTTTATTGGTTCCTTGAATTATTGTGGTTGACAAAGTAAAAACTGTTATAGGTTTGCTTGCTTTCTCTCCCTGTGTTGTTTTCCTTCTGCCCACCAGTTTGGCTGACCTACACAGTGTCTACTGAAACTAATATTTAACTCCTACTAGATTTTCTCCTCATCCTATACATTGATGCCCCCTTGATTTATCATTTCCATTCAATAATATTTTTAAATAAAGATTGGCATTATTTATTTAAGTCTGGGGTAAGATTTGCAGTTTAGGGACACCTTAAATATAATTTTTGCCTCAGGTTCATTACTACAGATTTGGGAATAGTGTTAGGAAGAATGTCTTCTAAAGCTGCCAACTTTCTTGGTTTCGATAAGCAATTTTCTTAGTTTCAATAGCCAATTATAGGATTTCAATAAGCAAGATAATTCTGTAATAGAATGAGGTTATATTTGTCATGAACTGTTATCTTCTCTATCTCCTCAGGGATTTCCTTGGGGTTTTTGGTACTCATTACTGAAACGTAGTAAGATTACCTTTGACAATTCTGATCACGTCCAAGAAAATCCAAGAGAACAAGTGTTACCTAAATTTTCCTGTCAGTTTATTATTTCAAGGGAGGTATCTGATAGGAAAAGTGGCTATAGCAAAAAATGCCCTCAACATTATGATATCATAAGTTTAATTCTGTGGGACTTTTTTTTTGGTCTGGGAACCATGGTCTCCATAGTCTAGGGAAATTTTCCTCAGATTCTTAAAGTTTTGCTATCAAATTCTTTGTGTATTTTCATGTCAATGATCATCTAAAAACAATGGAAACATACTTTTGAATCACATGGATGATAATATAATCAATTAACCAGTCCACAATTTATTGTGCCAAAATCCCTGAAACAAGATATACTTTAGAATTCACAATATTTCAGATTTTAGAAAGATTATATGGTGCATATGCTATATCATATAAAACCCAAAGTGAAGGCTGAGGAAGTCCCAAGAAATCAACCCTGAATATTTCTCTAATGGAATATGTGAAACTAAGTATGATAAACATAAAATATGAATTAAAAATATATATGAAAATGATGTCTTTGTCCAAAATGTAATTAAACTAGAAATCAATAATGAAAAACTATCTGGAAAATCTTCCAAATACTTTTAATGAAATAACACACTTCTAAATAATCCATGAGTCAAAAGACCACAAGAAGATATATAACATATAAAATATGTAGAATGTAGCTAAAAAGTAAATACTACAAGGAAAATGTATATATGTATGTATGTATATATTTATTTTAAAGATTTTATCTATTATTTCCAGAGAGAGGGGAAGGGAGAGAGGCAGAGAGGGAGAGAAACATCAATGTATGGTTGCCTTTCACCTGCCTCCAGCCACGGACCTGGCAGGAAACCTGGCTTGCAACCTGATTATGTGCCCTGGCTGGGGAATGGAACCAGTGACCTTTGGGTTCGTGGGCCAGCGCCTTATCCACTGTGCTACCAGCCAGGGCAGAAAATTTATAGCATTAAACATTTAAAAGAAAAGGTCTCAAATCAACTTCCCAAACTTCTATGTGAATAAAATAGAAAAAGGAGTAAATTTAACTGAAAGCAAATAAATTTAAAAAGTAAACAATAATAATAATACCAGAAAGCAGTTGAATTGAAAGCAGAGAGAAAAATCAATGAAAGCAAAATGAACTTATTTGAAAATATAAATAAAATATATAAAATTTTAGCCAAACTGCTAAAGAAAAAAGAGAGAACTTACAGTAACAGTGATGAAAGAGGAAACATCACTACATATCCTAATGGCATTAAAAGGGAAATAAGGGAATGTTATGAAAAACTTTATAACATTTGACAATTTGACATTGCTAATAAATTTGACAATTAAATGCAGTGAAAAAAATTGCTCAAAATTCTTAAACCTACCACTCAAGCTTAACAAGGAAGAAATGTGTAACCTGAATAATACTATGTCAAACAATGAAATTAAATATGTACTTAAATGCCTTACAGCAAACATATTTCTACTCCAACTATAAGGTCAGTATTACCCTGAATCCAAGACCAGATGAAGACATTTAAAGAAAGAAAACACAGAGCCCTGGTTGGTGGTTCAGTGGATAGGCACCAGCCTGTGAATCCAAAGGTCGCTGGTTTGATTTCCAGTCAGGGCACATAACCAGGTTGCAAGCCAGGTCTCCAGCCAGGTCTGTAGCTGGAGGCAGGTGAAAGGCAACCAGACATGGATGTTTCTCTCCCTTTCTTCCTACCTCCCTGCCCTTCTCTCTAAAAATGATGAATAAAATCTTTAAAAAGAAAAAGAAAGAAAGAAAATAAGGGCCGATATTCCTGTAAACATAAACACAAAATCCTGAACAAAATATTAGCAAATAAAATGCAGGAATTATATTATGACCAAGTGGGATTTGGTTCAACATTTAAACATCAGTGAAATTCATCATGATAATTTTGATAGATGCAGAAAAATCACTTGACAAAATTCAACATCTATCATGCAAACTGTCTGGAAAAAAAGGAACTTTCATTCTAGTAAAGGTCATCAGTAAACAGCTGTAGTATACCTAACATAATACTATTTTACTATTAAAGACTGATTTTTTTTCTCCAAGATTGGTAATAAGGCAAGGATGTTTATTCTTACCAGTGCTACTTAACATCAATACCTAGCTAGTGAAATAAGGCAATTTTTTTGAAAAGCAAAGATAGTTTCTTTAGCCATGCAGAAGCCTTTTAGTTTGATATAGTCCAATTTGTTTATGTTTTCTTTATTTCCCTTGCCTTAGGAGATATATTGGCAAAAATGTTGCTATGAGGGATATCTGAAATTTTACTGTCTATGTTTTCTGCTATGACTTTTATTGTATCATGGCTAACATTTAAGTATTTTGTCCATTTTCAGTTTATTCTGGTGTATGGTGTAAAGAACTCATGCAACCCTATGTTCATAGTAGCACTATAAACAATAGGCAAATGTTGAAACCAGCCTAAGTGCCCATCAATAGATGAGTGGATTAAAAAACTGGGACACATTTACACAATGGAGTACTATGCAGCTGAAAGAAAGAAGAAGGAACTCCTGCTGTTTGCAACAGCATGGATGGAACTGGAGAGTATAATGCTAAGTGAAATAAGCTAGTCAGTGAAAGAAAAATACTGTATGATCTCACTTATAAAAGGAATCTAATGAACAAAATAAACTAGCGAGCGAAACAGAACCAGAGACATGCGAGCATGGAACAGACCGACAGCTACCAGATGTAAAGGGGGAAGAGGGAATGGTGGGAAGAAGAGGAAGGGATTTGTCAAAGAACATGTATAAATGACCAATGGACATGGACAACGGTGTGGGGATTGACTGTGAGAGCTGGGGGGTGGGGGTGGAGGAGGGCAAGGGTGGGGAAAAACTGGGACAACTGTAATAGAATGAACAAGAACTTAAAAAAGAGCAAAGATTGGAAAGAAAAATAAACCGAACTGTCTTATTTCCCCAGCAACATGATTGACTATATAGAAAATCCCTAAGAAATCTACAAAAAACCTTTTAGAACTAATAGGTGAATTTAGCAACTTTTCAGGATAAATTGCTGGTTGATTAGTATAGACGAAAGTTAATTTATTTATGGTTTAGCAGTCCTACTCCATTCTCACATGAAAACATTTTTCTTCATTTGTATACACACACACACACACACACAACTGAATGTGAAAGTATTTAGCAGTTTTTTTCCATAATCATCTCAAATTAGAAACAATTCAAATGTTCAGCAATTAATGCATGAATAAATAAGTGGTGGTACATGCATAAAATCAAATACTGCTCAGAAATTAAAAGGAGCAAACTACTGATCCTCAGAACACAGATGAATTTCGGAAGCGTTAAACTGATTAATAGAAGACAGTCTCAAATGGCTGCATACGGTATGATTCAACTTATGTGGCATTTGGGGAAAAACAAAACTATAGGATCAGAATACAGTTCAGGTCTGCAGCTTCCAGGGTCCAGGGATAATGGGCACAAGAAAAGTATTTGGGGGTGGGGGATGGAGTTATAAAGTAAACTAAGTCACGGGCTCTGAGCATGAAAGAAGCAAACCATTCTTTATTTTTCCTTTTAATGGCAAAACCAAATGACTGTTCTGATCCTTTCAATATTTAAAGGTATGAATACTTGTAAAATTGTCAAATTAATGTCATCCTTTAAAAGCCTCTCTAATTTGTCAAAGCAAACCTAATCTCCCTAGGCAAGGCCATGCTAACTGAAAGCCATTTGTGAAAAGGTAGAGGTGCCCAATGGGAAACCTGAATGGAGGAATTTGTAGACCCTGAATTGTCAAGAGCATATTATGGAAATTCAACTGTATTAAAGTTGACCAAATCACTGAATCCTTCAGACATGTTCTCTTTAGGGACGGCTGGGAGTGCTGAATGGAAGCAGTTACTCATTCTGTTTTCATAGGGACTGGGCTTCAGCAGACGAACAGATAACATATTATTACAGCCAGACCTTCGTATTCTAGCACTTTCTAAAGTAAACACCTCCTCTTCTGGATAACACAAAGGTAGTATTTTCTGATGAACTTGTTAATTCAAGGTAGCAAAAATTGCCACAAGGGGTGTGCTCTGAGGGGTGTGCTCCAGGAGGGGTGTGAATAAGATCAGAGACCTTACTCTTCACTTGTGAAAGGATGATTGTCTTTGTGTCAAAACTTAGAGGGCAACAAGCTGACAAAGAGAAATCCCTTGGCATGCCCCATGGGGTCATTCAATTAGTTAAAAAAATGTTTAAAATCACAGTGTTTCCAAAGAGCAGGAAACAAGCCAACTTCTGTGAAAGAGACAATTTAAAATACTGACTTTGGTTGGGTTGTTTTAAAATGTGGCTCTGTGATGCCTTTTGTTTTTATCTTTAATTTCAACTTTTTATTAATTTATTGTTGTTGTATTACAGTTATCTGTGATTTGTAACTATCTCCCATTTGAAAGATCTTCCCTTGGTCCCCTTCCCCCTCCAACTCCCAGCACCATATTTGTCCTTTTATACAATACATACTGTTGCCACTTCACCATCTCCAAATCCCTTCCTACCCGTTCTGATCACCCCATTGACGTGCATGTTGCCAACATCATGAATGGTGTCAGTGTTCAAATTCAGTGCTTGCTTCCCTTTCCTTAACTGATCTCAAAGCACCATTCACTACCATTGCTAATTTACTCCTTGAGCAATTGCCTGGTTTTTCTTCTCTCACCAGCTGATTCTTCTCAGTCTCCTCCACGAGCATCTAAGTATTGGGTACCTAAGGACTCATTTCAGTGACTCCCTCTCCTCTCCCCAGTAACATAACTGTAAATTCATCTCTTTCCCAATGGCTTCCTGAAGCAGATAATGGTAAGTTGACTTATTCAACACTAATTCCAAACCCGTCTTTCTTGGCTTCTAATACTAGAGAGGCTGTAAATCTAAAATTGTATGTTCTTTCTTGTAGCTAGAGTGGAGACCTGTGACCTAATTCCCTCAACTCAAGTCCACAAGTGAAAGATCTGGGTGTGGTGATTACTAGCAAGATAGGGTCGCTTTCATGATGGCTGATCTGCTTTGTCAGGTTTCCAGTGTCTAGTCCCTAATGTCACAGTGGGGAGTAGCAACAGTGGCATGTCTATTATAACTTTCCCATGGTGTGGTTGGACATTTGCCCTAGCTGCATTGTTTTTGGCTGCACAGCATCCAGGTCTTGTACTATCTAATCTAGAAATTCTTGGAGCTATGTAACATCCCATGCCTGTTTAAACTGGCTAGTGTGGATTCTGTTGTCTACAGTTAAGAACCCTGTGCTATACAACTCCCAAATCTTTATTTTCAGCCGGGCACCTAACTTCAGATTTGTATTTCCAAATGGCTACTTGACATCTATGTTTGGATGACTAACAAGTTCCTCGGTGTTTCCATGTTAAAAATAAAATTTTTGTATCTTCTCAAACTGGTTACTTCCCTAAATTTCTCAACTCAGTAATTCATGTTGTAAAACTTCAAGTCATGTCTTTTTTGAGAGTTACTTCTTATATTGAATTTCTCTACAAATTCTCTTGGCTCAGTCTTCACAACATATCCCAAATGCAGCCACTTCTCAGAGTCCCTACCCCTGACCCTGGGGTTTAATGTAATAACTTATTAAATGATATCCTTGCTTCTACTCTAGCCCATCACAGTGTGTTCTCCTCATAATGGTAGAGGGATCTTGTTAAGCTTTCTTTGATCCACATTGCATTACTTTTTTCATCATTGTTTTTTATGTAATATTGTTCACAAAGTGGCTCAACTGACTCCCCAGTTTGGCTGCTCTTAGATGACTGCTGAGCTTCCTATAAGAGTAGGAAACTCATAAGGATATTACTTTCAAATGATGAAAGTTACATGAAGAATGATGCCCTCCCCTCAGTATGTCAGGACATCACTGACTCATCTCAGTACTTGTAATTAAAGAAACTATATTTTCAACACTTGAGAGTCCTTTGACCTTTATTTCCTTTGTAATGATCACTTCCTCTTTCAAAATCTTATTTTGTCTTTTAGTTCTACTTTTTGTTCCTTTGCTCCTATTCAAGTTGCTATTATTCTGCTAATATACTTTATTCATCCATAGGAAGAATATAAAATAATTTCATTACTATCTCCGCGGCTTCAGGTTTTCCCTTCTCCATTCTTTCCAGCACCAAGTCACATAGATGATACTGCTAAGTAATTGTTTTGGTCATGTCATTCTCATACTCAAAAAAAATATCTCTAAACTCTCAGTTTGGCTGTGAAAGTGCTCCGCAATAATAAATCCAACCATCCATCCAGGCAGCTGGCCAGACGTCTATCTGAGGAAAGTGCTAGTCACAAGCAATAGGAGAATTATGAACTCTACACAGCATCTATAAACTGGGTAGTAAGTAATGAATGGTACAATCCCAATGCCCTGAAAGACCTCAGAAGAGGGTGAGATCATCCTTTCAAGTGACCACCTAAGTCAAATTGGTTCTAGTTTGGGGATTTCGGGGCAAACAGGGAGGTCGGGAGCCCGGGAGCCCAAAGCTAGATGTGAGGTCACAGAATGGATCCTTAGGCTGTTGCTGACTATGGTACAAGACTCTAGCTAGGGAGATGTGAGGGCGAGATGAAACTGTGGGCTTCCTAAACTAATCTATAAGCTCTGTGAGGACAAGCATCATGCAAGGATCATGTCTAGTATCACCTTATGTCCAGCATCACCCCTTAACATGGTAGTTGACCGTGAGCTATATTAATGAATAAATAATTCAAAAGACAGAAAATGAGTACCTGTCTTGCTGGTTATAAAACAGTAGCTCTCAACAGGGGATATTTTGTCTCCCAGCAGACATTTGGCAATGCCTGCTTGTGGCTGTCACAACTGGGTTTGCTGGAAGCTACCGGAATCTAGTGGGTAAAGCCAGGGTTGCTTCTAAACATCCTACAATGCACCGGACAACTCCCTCAACAAATAATGATCTGGCCCCAAATATTCATAGCACCAAAGAGGTTGAAAAACTCTGGTTATAAAGCATCACTTTGGGTATCTTTGCCTCTTTCATCTGGCAGTAAAAAATTAAACACCCACAATTCTAATAGGTAGAAGGAAGTAATGAGTTCGCCAACATGTTTGCTCGAAGGAATTTGATAAGGAACGTGATATCCCAATGGCTTTGGCAAATGCTTCTGTTACACCAATGAAAGACCTAGCATTGTCTTTCCACTGGTAAAGGTCTAAACAGACATTCTAAGTTCCAAAAGGAGAACTTGGCAGAAACCAGATGCAGCTGGGAAGAGGCGCAACACACTGGGAGAAACCTGCCTTGAGCAGTCAACTAAGCACAAACTGACGCCTTCAGGTCTTGTGGTGACTAAATTCCTGAGACACTGTGTGCAGAGCCTTGAGTCCCGTGGTACTTAAAATGCCATGGCTTCTAGAAGGACCTTCAAAATGAAACTATAGCATCCTTTGAAGCTGGAAGCAATGCGGCTGGCTCAAATTGGAAAGCGAGCAAAATGGCAACCCTTGCTTTTAAGCTACCATGAAAGGTAAGTATGTGGACTGCTAAATTGCATGATGTTTCGATAAGAGAGATGCATATTTCCAGGATGAAAAGTCACCTTTGTGCCCAGGAAGGGTCCATTCCCCTTGATGATGACTCCATACTTAAATATCCTGGTAAGTGATAGAATACATTCCAGTGTCATGTACCCTCGTTCAGGTCTCGTGTTTTCCAAGTTTTCTTTATGGCAACTTTGCCCCCCAGAAGTAAAACTGACATACCTCAGCTCGGATCACCCAACTCAGGCAAAACAAAAAACAAAAACAAACCAAAACCCCCAGAACTCTTTTAAAAGGTTTGCTCTGGATACAGAAAGCAAGAGTTATCCAGTGGATTAGACTCTTCAAAACCTACACATTTTTCAGATGCAGATTAAAAAGTGCACCTTTGTTTCTGCCACATAAAAGAAAAGCAAACCTTTGTTTAATGGTTAACAATTTTTGGCAGCTACCCTTTAAACTGCTGCAGGGCCAAGATGACTATCTGGAGAGGCAAATTACAGATCACTTAGACGGGAGATTACGCCATGTTGACCTGCCGTGAAGTTTGATTTTAAACAGTGATTATATTCTTATTGTGTAGGCTACATTTACTTGAGCCTTGTTATCTGGGCTAAATGGTAATAGAGCAAGCAGATACATTTGTGCAAACATTGAAATGGAGCTTAGGGGCTGTGAGGAGCCGTATAACAGAGCACTACAGTTTGTACTGAAGGAAAGTCTTACTCCATCCAGAAACTTAAACTGGGATATCAACTTTTTTTTTTTAATTAGGGCAGTACATACCAAATTGCTTATCTTCAATCTATGTATTTACTCTCTGGATTTTTGTATAACTCAACTGTGAACTAAGCCATTGGAAATAAAGTCATGTCTGTTTACTAAATACAGTAAAATTTAAAACTGGCATGACAAGAATTTCTTATTTGGGTTTTATTCTACGACGAAAACCCAGATTTTATTTGGCTGAAGCTCATAATGCATATTAGTGTGTGTGATTGTGTGCACGCATGATAAAACACCTCTTGATAGGATGTTTTATTATCTCCATTTGTGTTGAGGCCTACTATGAACAAGTCGTGTTTGGAAAAATGCCGGACACGAGAAGCAAATCTTTCTTTCTGGTGGCCAAATAAAGAACCCCTTCTCATGTGCCCACCTCTTTGTCTTCTCTACCCTGCCCTGTGCTAATAGTATTAGCCCACCCATGTATTCAGTGCCAACAGAGTCAGTTTGCTGCACTGTCTATTGGTGGCAGGCATCTTTTAAGGGTTTTGATCTGTGGGTTAAATGATATGCCAATTCTGTATTCTTAATATCTGCTTTATTACCCCAAATTGCTGCTGTGTAATAAAAATACAATTTGGAATAGCAAAATTACAACTTGAATAAAATCTGAAGTAACTTCAAACTATTTCTGCAAGTTGAGTGGAACCTCAATTACCTGGATAAAATAGGACTTCAGATTTTTTAGCTTCCACTTCATGTCATGAGAAAATTAAATTTTTAAAAAGCAGCTTTTTAAAAAAACATTTTATTTTTTATTTTTAGAGAGAGGGGAAGGGAGAGAGGCAGAGAGGGAGAGAGACGTCAGTGTATGGTTGCCTTTCACCTGCCTCCAGCTACGGACCTGGCTGGAGACCTGGCTGGCAACCTGGGTATGTGTCCTGGCTGGGAATTGAACCAGCAACCTTTAGGTTCACAGGCCGGCACCTTATCCACTGTGTCACCAGCCAGGGCCAGAATTTTTTTTTTAATGCTGGAAAACAAACAATAATAATAATGAAACAAGTTATTTGCTGGATAAAAAATCAATGTAAAATACCTAGGTTAATTTAGGGCATCAAAACTTAAATGGATAACAATGATATGCCTCTACACACTTATTAGAATAACTAAAAATAAAAGAAACAAAAAATCTGACAACATTAAGTGTTAGCAAGGATGTTGAGCTACTGTAACTCATACATCATGCATTCCTGGTGAGAATGCAAAATGGTCAGGTTTCCTTGAAAAGAGTTTAGCAGTTTTGTATGAAGTTAAACATAGAATTATCATTTGATGCAGCAATCCTACCCCTAGGTATTTACTCAAGAGAAATTAAAATTTATATTCAAACAAAAACCTATATGTGAATGTTTATAGTGGCTTTATTCATAATTGCCAAAAACTAGAAATAACCCAAATATCCTACAAAACTGGAAACACCCCAAATACCAAACAAACAACAGTAGATTCATAGAATGGGATACTATTCAGCAGCTAAAGGAACAGACTACGGATACATTGGCTGTCTTTGGCACAGTGCTAGATACCTTTCTGATTCTTATTTTCCTTGGCTTCTAAGTTGACCATATCAAAGGAACATGTTTCTACAAAAACATGTACACAAATGTTCATTACAGAATTATTCGTAATAGCCAAAAGGTGCATATAATCCAAATGTTCATCAACTGAATATGTGGACAAATTGTGATCTGTCCAAATAATGGAATACTGTTCTACCTTAAAGAGGAATGAAGTGACTCATATGACAGTGTGGATGAATTTCAAAAGCATTATGCGCAGTGAAAGGGGTAAATCACAAAAGATCACATATTTTATGATTCCATTTCTATGAAATGTCCAGAAGAGGCAAATCCATAGAGATAGAAAGAAATTAGTAGTTGCCAGGGCTGGGAGGAGGAATGAATAGTAAGTAACTGCTATAGAGTTTTTTATTGGGGTAATGAAAATGTTTTGAAATTAGATAGTGGTGATGTTTGCCCAACTCTTTGAATATACTAAAAACCACTGGCTTGTTCAGTATAAAATGGTTAATTGTATGGCATATAAATCATATCTCAATTTAGATAAAGAGACTATAGCTTTGATTTTTAAAAAGGAACATGTCCTTTTCATGCATTTATTCTGTAGATCAAGGATCCATCTACTTTTGTTATTTAAGGTGACTTGCATATATGCAGCTAAATCATAGCCCTTATGTGTTGATTTTATTGTTCTACCTGTTGAGGTTCTGGATATACTTTGCTCTGATTTTAATGAATTGCCATTAGGAATAGAAGTCATTTGCCAGTTTTCATAAAAACAAAATTATTGATTATCTTTTTTTTAATTTTATTGTTGTTGTATTATATCCATCCCCTTTTTGCTCCCCTCTGTCCCCCTCCCCACCCATCCATTCCCCCCAAAGTCAATCCCACCTGTTGTCCATGTCCATGGTTCCTTTATACTAGGTTCTTGTCTAAGCTGCTCCTCTTTCTTGCCTGATTATCTATTATGCGTACAGATCACTCCTCATGAACTGATCCTGATGATGTAGCAAGGATTTAATGTTCATTAGTATTTCCTGAATTAATGATTTATTAGATGAGAACAAACTCTGTTTCATTCTAAGAGGTTATCAAATTTCCTGTCCTCAGTTATTAAGTCCCTTCTTTAAAAGAATTTTTACCTGAATGTTCCTTCCATTTGGACTGAGTAGCCTTAATTAGAACTGAACATTTTTCCTTCAAACTCTTTGCCAGTTGCATGCAGCTTTCTGTGAATTTCTTCCAGCTAAATATTCCATCACTCTTTTGTTCATTAAAAGAAATTAATTCCAGCAGCTCAGCTTTGTAAACAACTTTGCAATAAAAAACAAGTGTTCGTGTTCAATGAATGAAAACCATTTTAGACAGGAAATGAGCTTCAGGTTCCAAATTCAGTGCCTGTGTTCCACCCAGAAACGTGATTAGAAAAATATTGGAATGAGGATGGCGAAACTTTTTCTCTAAATAATTAACTGAAGACTTATGTTTCTTCAAAATTGAAAAAAAAATAATGGATCTTAAAACTCCTGGGTTAAGGAAAGCTACTTATATCAGATATGCAGGTAGAAATGAGAACAAATACTACCCTTCATTTACTGGTATGAGAAAGATTTTGAAATTGCTTCTGTCCACTGAATACTGTTTCAGGCAGCTGATGTGGGTGGGAGTAATAAACTTGAAATAAGAAAGCTTGGGCTCTAATCCCAGTTCTTTTGCTTTCCTGCTATGTGATCTTGGGATTTGATAAAATGAGGATAATACTGCTTAACTAGAAAAGTTGTTGAGAAGTATAATTGATGACAGGGGAAACACATTGCATAGGGCCTAATAACCCCAGATGTAATCAATCAAACTGAAATAGTTATTGAGTTGCTATCACACATGCAAACGACCATACAAGTGTTGGTGACACTCTGAAGGACAAATCCTTAACATTCCTACCTTCATGGAGTTTACAGTCTAGTGAGAGAACGGTGCTAACTTCTTAGGTAATGTGAACACAACCTTTCTTTCCTTCTTTTGGTCTTCATTCATCTGTCTGAGTGAGTGCATGAAGTTTTATATGGTAATTTTCAAGAACACTACAAGTAAACAGGAATAGTTTAAAATAAATATTGTCATGATTAGACAACCAGAGAGTCCTGATTAATAAAACCACTAAGTGATACTCTGAATTTCCTTAGGGAAGTAAGTGAGAAACTGGAACAAATCAAGAAATTCTGTGGACTATTTCACCCAGTAGGAATTACCCCCCAAGTGGGGAACCAGCACCCCTTGAGGGAAAGGTACTGTAATTTTGCCTCATTTTAGATGTTTCCTTTGTAACTTTTGAGCATGTTAATTTCATCAGCCTTCTCTTCCTATTTTATGTAAATGTTAGATTGTAACTCAAAGAGTTTCATAAATTTAACCACAAGTCCTAAAACCATTGAAGAATTATGTCAGCATCTTTCACATTTATTATTATTTTCCTTTACAAAGAGAAATCTGGAAATTCACTTTCCTCTCACAGCCAAGGAATTAGAGTGGGAAGTTTTGATCTAGATCAAAGTAGTACCGCTGGTCTGACTCAATTTTTATTAACTCAAACCTTTGAAGCATGAGGTTGACATTAGTTTGTTTCTGAAGTTCCTTCATTCCTATTCTCCCGCATGTCTAGGTACTTACTTGATTCCTGTGTATTTTATGATTTTATGGAATTTCTCAATGTATATTATAAATAATGGTGCTCAGCTCCACAGCCCAGGAAATGATTGTGGCTGTGATATTTCCTTTAAAATCTTGGAACATTTTGATAATTCTACATTTACTCAAGAATGCACATATTATTTTCCAAATCAGAGAAAAATACTGTTCAAATAGTTGAGCTGATCTTTCAAAGTGAATGACCCACATTAAGGCTTCTCATATGTACACCATGAAAAGCCCCTGGGTATCTGGAAGTCAACAGAAAAGAAACTGAAATAGGCTCATGGCATGAGCTGAAAAGCTTTCTCACTCATTACTTACAGATTTGTAGTAATATTGCATCTTGAAAATACTCTTTTGGTTTACATTATTGCTTACTTGAGGCAACTAATTGGGTTTTATTTTACCTTAAGACCAATATGATAGTAAACCTACTCCTTTTCTGTTGAAAATTCCAAGTGTTGAAATCCAAACCTCAGTGTGGAGGCCTAAAATTGCTTAGTGGAGAATATTTTTTAATAAAGCCATATCTTAACAACCACATCTGCTGAACCATAAGGTTTGTGAAGCTGTGGTCATCCTCAAACTGCCCTGTGACCTACTTAATTTATACCCAAAGGAATGCATGAATATAATAATCAGAATATTCATAGCCCTAAGACTCAAATGATTCTATAGTGTGTTTACTGGGGTGGGGGTGTGAAACTTCTATTTTCTTCACAAGGCAAAATCAAATTGTTTATAAGTTTCTTACATGAAAAACAACTTGCTTAATAATTCAACTCCAATTTTACAAAATAGTAAATTAAAAGACATAAGTCTGTGTATATCTTACACCAATATTCAATCTAATGAAATTAAAAACATTAAAACATCTTTTTGATATTTTACCGAAATGTACTCTTTTGCTTCAAATCAAATCTGCCAAGTATGACACAGGTTTGAAATTAAAATTATGGGACACTAATAAGACATGAAAACTGAAAATATTGAAAGGCATGTTTCTCTTTTTTATTCATCTCCCAGATGAGTGGCCATGCATTTTGTTTATCCTGCATTATGTTTCCATCTTTATGACATCCAAGGCTGTTAAAATTACAAAATCTTATAAAGCTAAGTTAGCAAAGAATTCCAGAATGTTTTATGCTACTTGAGAATAAAAGTACAGAAATGTCTTCATAGGAATTCCAGTTACAGAGAAGGGATTTCAAAGATTTGGGATAACCCCAGAGGGTACAAAGAAAATAGAATCAATATATCACTCCTAAAAAATTAGTTTAATGTTTGCTATATATTCTGACTCTCTTAGAGTGAGATAATTTGAAGTTTTCTGGTTCACCCTCTTCTATTTGGCCACCATTATACTATAAAAGCTTATATTTCATATGTATAATGTTTAAGAATGCTAAACAAAACACTAGGCCAACAGTGAATGAAAAGATGGAGAAAATGTTAGTGTTTCCTTTATTTCAACTTACTGAAATAATTTAAGTCAATAACTTGGTTCAAATTACTCTTATCAATAAAATTCAAGTTGAGGTCATTTAATAACAGTAGTGTCTTATATTTAATTTTGGTTCAAAATATCTCAAAGAACATCAACATAAGTTACTTCTGAACCTTAACTTCCAAATAAAAGTACGTACTGTATCTAATTTGGGGGGAAATATTAAGAACATAAGTAATCTGGTTAAATTCCAAAGTGCAAGTGATGCTTACCTCTCTATCTATCTAGACATAGAGCAGTAACTAGAACACTTCCAAGACTCTTCATTATCAGGAACCCCAGAATTGTTGTGCCTTGGTTGAAGTGACTGTAGTCATTTTTTAAATTCTCTGCCCCTTAGGGAGGTTTTGTAAGCCAAGACAAGACTAACCAAGAGGTAGTGAGTATATAGAGTCCAGAGGACGTTCTGGCCCTGAGTGCATATTGGCTTCGTTTGCTTCAGAATTGCAAGGTACTCTCCACAGGCCAAATTTGACTCATTGCAAGCCAAATTCTGCCATGCCCATTTCTTTACATACCGTCTGTCCATGGATGTGTCCACACTATAACTGCAGAATTGAATTGTTGAACAGAGATCATACATTCCACAAACCCAACATACTTATTCTCTGGTCTTTCACAGAGAACAGTTGTGACTCTACTAGCTAATCTTTCCTGATACCATCACATCTGCCTCTTCTTGTTTTTACCCACACCTCTTTGTTCCTGGTCCAAATCCCCATGTGATCTTGGCCTATGTTTTTATCTAGAATGTCTTCACTGGCCCTGCCGCCATTTCTCTGAACTCTATTGGTAGTGACTTGTTTTTTGACCAAGCATCCAACTTCCACCAATCTGTTTAACCTTTCCTGCCTATAGTCTCTGAACCCCAGAAACTCTTTCATTCCAAGCTAGCATTTCCATCTCCTTCAGATGGACACCACCAAGAATAAGCCCTCTCCATATCATCAGCACTCTGTCATCCCTGCCCTAGGTCTATTTAGGGTTAAACTCTAGGACTTTAATCTGTTGCAAGTTTTATTTGTCTTTAGGATAGAATCTCAATCAGGGGTTAGTGGCACAGCATCATGTTCTGAAGACCCAATCAGTGATGCATGCTATCCTACTAGTCTGCCTAAAGTTATGTAGCCTGTTTCTGTCATTTCAATGTCTTGTCTTAAGTGGGGAACAAGTTTTCCTTCCAGAAGAATTCCAATTAATAAAAGCAGACAGAATGATGGAAATAGAATTTCTAAATAAAAAGTTCAAAATTGAACTTTAAAAACCCCAGTGAGGCCCTGGCTGGTGGCACAACAAATAAGGTGCCGGTCTGCGAGCCCCAAGGTCACTGGTTCGATTCCCAGCCAGGGCACATAACCAGGTTGCAAGCCAGGTCTCCAGCCAGATCTGTAGCTGGAGGCAAGTGAAAGGCAACCATACAGTGATGTCTCTCTCTCTCTCTCTCTGCCTCTCTCCCTTCCCCTCACTCTAGAAATAGTAAATAACATCTTTAAATAAATAAATAAATAAAAACCCCAGTGATAATTATCTTAGACAAAATCCACCAACCAATGTTAAAATGAGTGGGTAATTAAAAAGAAACAGGATATTTGCTTAAATAGTATTTCTCTCAAGATAAGTAACTATAAAGGAAAAATAGTAATATGTACCCACAGATATGATACACTAAGAAGGGCTCATCACTTCTTCAATATTCTAGCCCCAAATGCTCAACCTCAGTCTCATCATGAGAAAACATCAGAAAAATGGAAACCGAGGAGTATTCTACAAAACAGGCAATCAGTATCCTTCAAAAATGTCAGGGTCAGGAGAGAAAAAGGAGCCCTCCCAGATCATAAGAGACTAAGGAGACATGACAATTTAATACAATGTAGTATCCTGGAAAAACTAGTAAATTCTGAATAAGTTCTGTACTTTTGCTAATGGTATTATACTAAAATTAATTTCTTAGTTTTCATAAAAATTTCTATGGTTACATAAGATATTAAGGATAGGGGAAACTCTTCAGTGAATCTATAGTTATCTGCAGAAGGAAAGATGAACTATTAAAAAGAAAGCATATCTTGGTTACTGAGGGGTGGCTTGTAGAAACCATGTTACCAAAATTAGCTCCAGAAGTTCTTTTTAATCCTTTGTAATGTCCCAATACCTCTACCATTTTTGCTAATTCCACAAGTAAAGGATTCTCAAGGCTGACAGAACACTTCCGTTCCATAGCCCGTACTGATACTGCTTCCTCTCTCAAGCATGAAGTGTCCCATGCCCAATAGTCAGTGAAGAGCCTTCTTGTTTAGCAAGGTTCATGCATTTTACACTCAGAAGGACAGTTCTTGTAGAGAGCTCTTTCTAAACAGATTTAGGATCGAGGGGTTGGGGGACCAGACAGAAATTGAAATACATTGGGAAACCACATCACCAATCAGGAAACTGCTTCCCAAACTGAAGTTTGGGAAGGTATTTCATGTTACGTACAGAAAGCCCAAGGAGATATTTAACACTGTGGAAAATATTGGAAGGTAAACAAGTCTCGATCAAACCACATTGGGGCTCTCAACTCTGTTTATTTTTAGATATTGTTGGTACTATTGACATTCCTTCCTTCCTCATTCAGTACCTATGTAGGCCCCTCCACTGTGTAGGGTGCCACACTGGTCAGTACCTTGTGGCTAATATTAAGTGCTCTCATAGGGGAAGCCTGGAACTTCCCGTTGGAGGAGCTGCCGTGCAGTTCCATCTCTACCTCTGACAGTAGAGCAACCTGAGGGGTGGAGCTGTGCTTCCCCTCAGAGAACTGGCTCTCCAAGTTTCTTACACGTTTCAGAAATACAGATACCTTGCCCACCCTTGGAGATTCTGATTCCGTAGGTTTTATTTAGGATTCTGGTGTTTTCAAAAAATAGGGTTTGTAATGTGTAGCCAAGATTGAGTTTCCCAAATGTACTTGATTGTAAGCCTCACCAGGGACGCATTTCAAAACACATGGGCTGGTAGAACCCAAGAATTACTAATTATCCCAGGTTCCACAGGTGATCATTATGATCCCAAAGTTTGGGAAACACTAATCATGGGACAAAATTGGCATACAGCTTATATAGCTGTAGACGGTATGATCCAAATGTAGATTTTGTTACCTTTTGGTGTACCCACTGATGACAGGTTCAGCATAACATGCTCCCAGAATAAGTAAGGCCTAGACTGAAAACAGTGCTGTGTTCATCTTTTTTTAAAAATATTTTATTTATTATTTTTAGAGAAAGGGGAAGGGAGAGAGGCAGAGAGGGAGAGACATCTGTGTATGGTGGCCTTTCACCTGCCTCCAGCTACAGACCTGGCTGGAGACCTGGCTTGCAACCTGGTTATGTGCCCTGGCTGGGAATCGAACCAGCGACCTTTGGGTTCCCAGGCCAGCACCTTATCCACTGTGCCAGGGCTTGTATTCATCTTTTGAAGAATCTGGCTTACCTGAGTTTATAGAGGCAGAAGCAGCCTGTGGGAGGAGTGGTGTGAGAGAGAGACACCTTCCCAACCAGCAAAATTGTTGCAATAACCCTGGTAGTCAGGGCACTGACATTTTACAGCTGCTATTATTGATATGCAGACTAGCTGAGGGGAAAAGTAATGGTGTTCTCATGAGCTCGTGACCCCACTTTCCAGGGTAAAAATCAGATTTCATGTAGTCCTTCTAACGTAGCGTGTTCCAAAGCGCCTGATATAGAGCCTTATTTCTGTCAGATGGTTATAGTTCTGTGAAAGAGGTAATTTCGTGAAAAGGGAGTTGTGTGGCCAAGTGATTTGGGAAAACATGGCATTTTATATTCATTTCTTGGAGACCCATAGCACATATTAGCATATTTAAGGCTATGATAAATCCTGCATGCCTGGTTAACATTGTTTAATCCAGCATTTTTCAAAGTAACTTTAATATAGAAATCTTTTTTTTTTTTTTAATAGAGGGACCTCTTCACATCTGGAGACCTTGCTCCTTCGAGAATATTGAGGAACGTTGTTTTAAGGTATGAGTGTTGTTCTGACATCTAAGAGAATTATTTATGGGATTTAATACAGATGACAAGGAACAGGCATTTACTCTGTTCTAAGAAGATGAAATAAAACAAATTAGCTGTATAGAAAAAAAATGTATATGTATAATAACTGATGAAGAGTAACTGGTTGAAATAATGATCAGAAAAAAGAAATTTCCTGTTCTGTACGTTTGCCTCTTTATTTTGTGCAATTTAGGGAATCAAACAAGTTACGGAACCTTGATTTCTAAATCAAGCAGCAGGCATGATTAACTAGTACTGGTTACTCTTTGCTGTTAGTTCCTGTGGATAATAGAAAGCAGTATGGCACACAGAGCACTGGATAATCTGTGATATTAATAGTGGATGTTTACGGAGTCCCTAATATGTGCGAGGGTCCAGTCTGGTGCTATACATATATTATGTTGCTTAGTCCTCACAATAGCCGCATAAGGTAAGTACTGATATTATGCTTATGTTTTCTGAGGTCTGAGGTGACTGATATTACGCCATCTTTCCTGAGTTACATTGGCAACAGTGAAGCTGGTGTCACTCCTGAAATTCTAAACTTGACCACAGTGCTCCACGGCCTGTAAACTGCATGCATGGGTTGCTGGGCTTGGAGGCTCGTTGAAAACGTCCCACTCTCTGGGACATTTTTACTTTAAAATCTCTGCTTTGTTCAACCTAAAATACATACTTTTCATTTATATTTATATTCTCATTTATTTGAAAATGTAGAAATGGACAGTATGTATTATTTTGTTGAATCAACATGTACATAATACATACAATCAGTATACACCCAGTGCATCCCATATATTTGCTTTAATGTTTGTTTCTATCTCTTCAAGATGCCTCCTAGCCCTTGCTTTTGTAGGAACTTTGTATCTTGAACAAAAGCTTGGCCAAGTTCATTTTTACCATCGCACTTTAGTGGCAGGTCACATGTGGAATTGCAGTGTCGTTTGGGCTCTGCACACGGGCAGATTTCATAGTCTGTCATTATTCCCCAGCGACACAGAATTAAAGACCTTTCCTTGTGTTTGTTGGCAACTTTTGGCTCCTGAGCCATACTGAGGTACTATAAGCATGAAGTGCCCCTGCTGGGTTAGGAGGAGTTTTAGTCTAGCATGCCAGATAGTATTTCAGGCAAACCTTACTTGTTCCTTTGCTCTTGGTTGAATTTGGTCTTCTTCTATCCCTATGGATATTTATTTACGCTTCTGTTGTTTTAGAATGCTGGCTTTCTAGTTTCATGGGATCCTTTCAAAATGTGAGGTCGACCATGAAGATGACAAAACACTCTTATTGAATTATCTTTTCTCATTTCACCTTACTCCCCGCAGTTTCTTGGTGGGCGGCTACGGCAAGTCTTGCTACTGACTGGGTGCCAAGCTGTTCACTCTATCACGTCTGCTAAATGTACACATGGCGACAGCTCATGTTCAGGGCCAGTTATGCCCTTGGACAAGCCCCTTCCTTTCCAAATCCCTTCTAGGATGACTTTCCCATTTCCTGTCCTGCTGATCATACCCTTGGAAAGGATTTGAAGTCTGCAGTGTCTTTGATGTTTTCTGGCCATGCCAAAGCCTCCCCAGGAGACAAGAGTCTCTCTCCAGTCTGCAAATGGGTTTTAAAGACATTGTGTCTGCCAAGCTGTTGTGTTTCTTTGCTCCCTCTTTGATGTCCGTCTAGTATGGTTCCTTGTATGCCTCACCCAGAGCCCAGCATGTAGCAAGTCCTCATTACCACTGGCTTGGTGTAGAAACCTGCATAAAGAATGTTTTCAGAATCCACCCTTACCCATCTCAATATTATTTCCTTCTTCCCATCCCTTCTTCTTCCCTCTCCCCTTTACCATGACAAACAGGCCTTTGCCAGATGTAAAGGAATTTCAATATTGAAACATGCAAAGCAAAACAAACAAGTAAAACCAAGAACAGGGAAGAGCGTGGTTCCTTTAAATAACAGATTGCAGAGTTGGAGTGAATTTGTGTCACTTTACTCATATACTGAGAACTTACGGTTTCAAGGCTTCAGATATCTGATAAGACTTTGGACTTATCTAGTAAGCACAGTTTGAATCTCTCCTGTTCTTGTTCTTTCTGAAGTATGAGAAAGGTATTTATGGAGGGGCTGGTCCAAAATGAGGTGTTAAGAAATCCGAAGATCCTTTCCCATCTATTGGCACATATGTGGGATTCTACTGGCAACTTTCACCACATTCATTTTTTTTTATGCTTACTAGTTGGTTTCCAAATGAGCTTTTTTTTTTTTCATGAAAGTGAAATAAAGTACAAGGGGTGCAATTATAAAGAGTGCTGTGTTGAATTTAGAGTTTGGATAAGGCACTGATGTCATTAAAATATACATGTATATACAGATGCTTCTTGACTTATGATGGGTTACAACCCAATAAGCCAATCATAAGTTCAAAATATTATAAGTTGAAAATGCATTCAATTCTACTGTACAGAGTATCAGTTGTTGACCCTTATGATCAAGTGGCTAACTGGGAACTGTGGCTCTCTGACTTTGCCCAGCATCACCAGAGAGTGTTGTACCGTATATCACTATCCCAGGAAAAGATCAAAATACAAAATTTGAAGTATGATTTCTACTGAATACATATTGCTTTTGCACCATTGTAAAGTAAAAAAGTTACAAGTTGAACCATTGTAAGTCAGGCACTGTCACCTGTACTTTAATTGCTAGAGTTAGAGACAGAAGACCGTTCCAGTGTAACTCCCTGGGAGGGAGCACAAAGAAGGATGTTGCAACACAGCAAAGTCTAAGGGACTTGAGTCCAAGGTCATTCACTGAGTCATGATTTTGTGAAGTCTTTCTCTCAAGACTTTCTCTAAACATTTTCTTCCCTGTCCTCCTGACTGATGATTCTGGTTCTGCTCCTTCAGGGAATCTCTGACATTCTTCTTCCTTTTCAGCTTGAATTATTCTACCTGGTGCATGTCATTCTTCGTTATTTGGTATTTCCCTCCAACAATTTCAGCAGATGCGGCTCCTCCTTCCTTTCCACTTCTTGGAGTTTGGGAGTTTGGGACAAACTTGCCTACTTCTGCTATGCTCTCTGCTGTCTTTCTTATCTTGGTTGATATCTAAAATGAATGACTTGCCAAGTGTAGATTATTAAGACTAGTTTAGTGTTGGCAGACTTTAGCACTGGGAGTATTTCCCAGGGGACCGGTCCAGCTCTACAGAGCCATAAGATTGACAGCACCTTGTTGCTTTGAATGGTAATAAATAATGTAAGGAGATATGCAGTGTTTAGGTGAATAAGGACAGAAATATTAGTTCTGTTGGCTCCTTATTAACTATGAAATGGAGAGGATCAGAGGCACAGATGATCCAGATACTGAACTTGAATGTCAGCTTTTTGATGTTCCAAACATTCACACTTTAATCACCAGGGATGTTTAAACCCTGTACTGAGCCCCTGGGCAAGGTGTCTGGATTACTTTTGAAACCCTCCCTCCAAACCTCGTTTGCTGAAATGGGCTCTACAGCAGTCCTTACCACTTTCTTGTAACCCAAACTCTTCTGGTTGAAGATACTGTGTTTTTGTGGTTCAACCTGTCTTCCAAGTGTAACAGAGAAGATTGTCATTGGAAGTGTCAGCTCAGCACTTGTGCTGCTCTGTGCACCCTCCTTCTGCAGAGGTCATAGCCCAGCGAGTTCTGCCAAAGGAATGTTCAGCACACAGAGTGTGGTCTCTGGCAATGTCCTTTTATGGTTACAGCCGATTATGTTTTCAGAAGGAAGTAAATACTTAAGTGAATATAAAATGCACAAGTATACGATATACAAACATAAATTTGTATATTTATTTATGCATTTAGTTACTTAAAAGAAAACCTACTTCCTGCTAGAGTGAAAGACCAATTTGTCTATGATGAAAATCATGGAAAGGAAGAAAGAGTTAAGGGAACCATTGGACCAAATGTCCAAACAACAAAGAGTGTTGCCCTCAATACACAGTTTTTCAGGCTCTTTATAACTATGAAAGTTTTGTAGTGTCCCTTGCACTGTCTTAGATATACTAGTATCTAAAATATAAATATAAGTGATTTCCTTTGCAAAGGTCTTACTACTTAAAAAATTTTTGCATTGGACACACACAGTATTCAAAAAAGTTGAATGAAAGAATATGCATTCAAATTATGTTGCTCATAAGAAATGGAGACTAAATGAAATAATTGTAATACAACAACAAAAAGTAATAATATAAAAAGAAATGGAGGGAAAATACTTCAGTTTCACTTAATGCCAGAACCAGTATAAATTTAGAAAAACTTGCTCATGAGAAATAGCTCAGGTTTCTTAGTTGTTTGTCCCAGCCAGAAAAACTTATACTATATAATTTACCATCCTATCTTTGCCTGGAATATAATAATAGCAAATAGAGACCAAGAGAAACAAAAGGAGAATTAAGGAAACAGTAGGGCATGATTCATTTTAGAAATGTACTTAAACTCAACCATGCCTAAAGTTTATTACAAAACATTAGATTAAAATGTAGCATTTTTTTAAACCCCAAATGGAATCATTCAGGGATGGTCAGAAGACAAATTGGAAGACCAACCAAGCCTGCCTTACAGGTACTTGATAACACTGGGATTAAATTGCTACCATACACTGACTGTTTCAGCCTAGTATTAAATATAACTGGAAACATTCAAGGTTCTTGGACACAAATATTCTCAGCTTCAATGTTGTTTTCTATACAGAGATTTTTAGATTATATTACATTATATGTTATGGTGCAACAGACAGCCACTCCTATACCCACAAACATCTGCTGATCTTTTGCTGTATGGGTTGGCTCCCTCAGGCCTCCTAACATTCAGCTGCTGCCTGGGGGTGTCTAGCTGTTGTGTAAACAGTCTGGTCCACCGGAGGAAGGGCTAGTTTCCCTTGGACTCAGGCTTTTTGAACGGTTATGTTATGCAGCCCATGACACTAACCCCGGAAATGTTTGGAGGTAATGACCCGAAGGACTCAGACTGAAGACCAATTTCTCTGCTCTTGTTACATCAGAGTGTCCTTGCTTTTGCTTAGCATGTAAGAATGTGGTAGAAGATTATAGATGTTGAAATTCTGTCCGTTATATAGTGACTGTATTTATGTAGAATGAGAATTGGACACATTGTGTGCTCAAGGGTGACTGGATCTCAAAGTGTGAGGTTAACAGAACATAATGTATATGTGTGAGTTCCCCAGTTCTCTACTGGAAGTCCGACCTTGCTGTCCTGCGTGGATGTAAATTTACCCCATTAGCCATAGTTTTGAAAGATGGGCTTTTCTGCTGCTTGTATATGTCTGAAACTGAAGATAGAAAGCCAAAAAGAAACTTGAGATTGCAAGTAAACCCTAAGCTCTGGAAACCCTTTGTTATAGACAGGAAGGGACATGTGCTCATTATTTTCATGTAGCTGAAAAGTAGAAGTTCAACTTAAGTTTAAATGTAATTTAACCTAAGTTCCTATGGCAACTCATAACAGGTTCATTAAATTTGCCCAGGTACTTAAATACACTGGTGGGTACATTTTTTGTAGTTCTGTTTATCACATTCTAGGCAAGCACCAGGTATAGAAGACATATGTACATTCGAGGGGAGGGATAGCTGACATTCCTTGAATGTCTAATATGTGCAAGAAAAGTTCTTCTCAAAAACAAATTCTAAATAAAATTTTAGCAAATCAAATCCCATGATATATAAAAAGGATAATACCACTGGCTGGTGGCACAGTGGATAAGGCGCTGGCCTGCCAACCCAAAGGTTGCTGGTTCGATTCCCAGCCAGGGCACATAACCAGGTTGCAAGCCAGGTCTCCAGCCAGGTCCGTAGCTAGAGGCAGGTGAAAGGCAACCACACATTGATGTTTCTCTCCCTTTCTTCCTCCCTCCCTCCCCTCTCTCTAAAAAATAATAAATAAAATCTTTTTTAAAAAAAGGATAATGCATCAAGATCATGTGGGGTTAAGCCCAGGAATACAGGTTGGCATATAATATGAAAATCAATGTAATACACAATGTTAACAAGCTATAAAAGAAAAATGTATGTGATAAATTTCAAGAATTATTGTTAAGCTACAGTAATCAAGATAGTGTGGTGCTGACATGAAGATAGACAAATATATTAATGGAATACAGAATTTAATAATAGACCTACATATATTGGACAACTGAATTTTGACATAGGTGCAAAAAAGTCAGTAGAGAAAGCATAGTATTCTGAAATAGTGGTAATGGAACAACTGGTTGTCCACATATACCAAGAAATGAACTTTGATCCATATTTCATACCACATACACTCTATATTTGATCTATGATCAAAATGTAAAGCCTAAAACTACGAGACATCTATTGTAAAACATAAGAGAAACCTTTTGTGTTAGATTAGACAAAAAGGCTGCTTAGATACAATATCAAAAGGTGGTCTATAAAAGAACACACTAATTATTGGATTTTACTAAATTAAAAAAAAAAGGAACTGCTCTTTGAAAGTTGCTTAACACTGAGATTCAAAATAGAGAATACAAGAAATAAGTATAGACCATGATAAAATATTTTCAACTCATATATATGATTAAGAACTTATATCCTGAATATATTAACAACTAAAACTTAATAGAATAGCAACCCAATAAAAAATTAGCAAAAATTTTGATAACGAGGATGCGCTTCTCCATGTCTAATTTCAGAGATTCATGATCCTTCCATGGTGTGTGTTTGCCATCTTCAAAAACTGTTGAAAAGGGGGAAAGAGCATGGAGGATCTATCAGTTGGGGATTTCATGAGCCAGGGCTGGTGGGGTGTGGTATACATCACTCCTGCTCACATTTTATTGGCCACATCTTAGTCATGTGATCACACAGAACTGCCTAAGGAAAGAAGGAAATCCATTTAGCAAAGAGCTAGTTAATCCCTTCCACCTTCTGCATTATTCAAATTAGCAATTATCATTAGGCACCTAAAGTTGATTTATGGCAAATAAGGGAATATTTTATAGTAAATCCCAAATGTATAAAATCAGTAGCACAATACCATTGGTTTGACTCAATTTAACTATTTTTCCTTTCCTTCATTTCTCATGACTTCATAGGGGTAGACAAATATTCTTTCTGGTTCAATAGGGTTATGGAGATATCTCTTTTTTGATCTGTAAATATGATAATTCTGGTTCTTTGTCCTTAATTATGCATAGTATACACAGTAGGGTTTAGAAAAAAATGTTATTTTTTGCTCTACACTAACAGTTCCTCTTAGGAAGAGAAGTAATAGACCACTTAAGAAGGTGGTGTCCCAATGACATAGTCTGTAAAAAGGGGAGTTAACAAGGTATCTAGGGGGTGTAGCAAATATTGAGTACAGAGTACAGATCAGAGAAAGGAAGCAAGGCTGGGAACGTGAAAATGTGCCAAAAGATTAAAACCTATGGACAAAGTTCATGGAAAATTCAAAGATGAGGGTACAAGCAAAAGATTTTAAGGGCAATGATGCTAAAGATGCAGTTTTGCATCATTTGGTGTGCTACATGGTAAACACCATTCTTTGCCTCCAGCCTTCAACAACATTGCTGCACACAGAGCCGTTGGCACTTTGAGAAGTACCTAACATAAGGCAATAAGAAGAACTGTGTTAATTCAGGTCCTCCAAGAAGCAAATACACAGATGGAGAAAATGGCAGTGGAAGATAAGGGGAGAAAGACCAAGAGAACCTTTAATCATTGGATACCTGTGAAGGGAACGAAGGAAAGAAGGAAGACTGGGACAGAAGACCCCTAGCCTGCAGTGCAGCTCTGAGACAGTCATGGCCTGGCTGATGCAAGCCCCCGAGCAAAGTTGCCCATTGGAGAATCCACATCAGACAGAGGTCTCAGTTGAGTCCCCTTTTGTGCTCAGTCTTTGGCTGGGAGCAACCCCGAGGCAGTGCAGCCTTGGCATAAACACCATGGTAGATCTGTAGGTACAACAACTGGTGGCTGTCTGCCAACCACACTCTTGGCAGCAGATTTTCCTGAAGGGGGATCTGAGTGATGCAACCCCCTGGCCACCAAAGAGCATAAGCTCAGAAGGGTGAGGTGGTCCAAACACTGAAGTAATTTATCAGAAGCAGGAATTGGAATCAGAAACAACTAGGAGAGATCCAAGCCCCACCTACCCCACCAGAGGTTCTCTACTGTAGTTGGGCTGAGATACAACCAGTTTAATGAGAATCAAAAGGGAGAGCACGGCTTGATGACACCTAAGTTACACCCTGACTCTTCTCACAGAATAAAATGGAGAAAGTTCAGTCAGTTCCCTTTAATCCCTCCAGTGTGCATATTGTCTAGTAATGCCAGCAACTCAAGAGTAGATGTACAAGCTCTCAACCAAAACACTTCCTACAAAATGGTCAATTGTGAAGGAGAAATAAGAGCTGTCTACTTGTTTTGAAAGTACTTCATATTTAATCTGTGAGTTTAACTCTGTCCTTTTCAGAGATCTTTGCTTCACAGCAGATGCATTTAGATACAGTCCCCGATTCTGGGCATAGCTGAATGTGGACGCTGAATGTGGCTGATTCAGGTGAAGCTTGTTTCAAAGTTGCTGTGAGGACATAAAATGGGCATTTCATTATCTTAGAGAATTCAATGCTCATAAGGATAAAAGAAGTTACTTTCTGAAGATAATATTGCATTTTCCCTCATACCGTGAATGTCCCTCTTTGCCTCAGAGCAAAACACTACATTGGTGTGTGCCTTAGACCTGACATTTATCTTAGGGAGGGTTAGCTTTTTCCTTTGAATGTGTTTTTAGAATAGATTGTGTTTATATCAATATCCTGATTACTCTGGAGACATTAAACTACAAAAAGCACTTATTTTAAACTTTTAAAACATTTAAGGTTTTATTGTGGTTTCACAATTTTTTCTTCAATTTAGACAACTGTGAACATTTCCAGGGATGATCTCAGTTCTGGGCACATGAAGGACAGTCATGTGTTCCAATATCAAACCCAGATGGGTGTAATTTGTAACACCCATGACAGGTTTCCCTGCTTTATGCTGACCAACTCACCGTGGTTTCCCAGGACTTTCCCGGGCACTGAAAGTCCCATGTCTTGGGAACCTCTCCAATTCTGGGTAAATGGAATGATTAATCACCATCAGTAGGGTGGCCATTTTGGGCTGACAAATTACATTCCTGTTTATGTTCAAAGGTGTTGAAAAAGCAGGATCCCTGTAGGCATCTTTGATTGTGGTCACATTATTTCAAACATTTAAGAGTTATATTGATATAGGGTATCTAGTAGATTTATTTGTAGATATTGATTTATCAGAATATGTTTCCTTAAAATGAAATGCTGAACATATTTTTAAATCTTGCTTATTTTCTAAAAACAATGAAGGGATGGAAACAATTGTGTTTTCAACAGTCTACATATATGTATATTTACTGCTTGTCCTCTCTCTTGAGTTTGATTTTATATATTCAGTTTCTAACTCTTTGGAGTTGCCCTAAATGAAATCACAGTAACAGTAAACTGAAACATGCATGCAATTCTTGCTCTTTTTAAAGTTCAATGAGTGTGTGTGGGTCTTTATATTTCATGGCATATCTTGCAAATCAGTATATCATAAGGGAGAAAAACATAAAAAATGGTGGTTTATTCCTCAAAACAAATTCCATCCAAGTGAATTACTGTTTCAGTTCACAACATGACAAAGCCAGTTGGGAATTTCCAGATGCAGAAGAGGTAAAAATACCAACTTTATTAAAATGTAAGCCAAAACAGAATCACAGTCTAAAATGGAAATGGGATTGAGGAAAACACTGATTTTGTTTGGCATGTACTGTAAAATTCTAATTTCATGTAGTTTAAAAAAAATAAAACTCCCACCCTTGTATAGTCATGGAGGGAAAGTCAGTCCTATACTAAGCAGATTGCCCATGGTTCTTACATTTTATGTTAATTGCTAATTATTGATAACATTTTGGGGTGTAATTGATAATGGCACTGGAAAATACCACAAACTAAAATGAATTATTTTTGTAGTAATCATCAAAAGGGAGATACAATTTGATCTTGGAAGACCAACTTGGACCTACCACATCTCTAAGCATATGCTAAAGATGAAGCCACAGGGAACTCACATGTTTAGAAAAGATTGGAAGTATGAGTACAACCTTTCCATAAACCAAAGAAAGTCTGATTTGTTCAGTGCTTTAGGTGTGATTTCTCTTAGAATATAATTTACAGATGAAAACATAGGGGAGCTGCATTTCCACAAAGACTGGAAGTGTGCATACATAAGAAAGCCAGTCATCTCTGTGATTTCAGCTGTGATCTCCCTTAGAATGATGCCCCAAATAGTGTGCATGACAATGAGCTGAGACCATGTATAATGTGTAAGATATAAAGTAGTTTCACACGTAGTAAAAGGATCATGAGATTTGGAATAACGTAGATAGACCTAGGTTCAAATCCCAGTGTGTATGTGAGTGTGTGTGTGTGTGTGTGTGTGTGTGTGTGTATTAAACACAAGTAATTGCGTGTAGACTAGTCCCTGGATCACAGGACTGGTAAGGAGCAAAACTAGCATTTCAATACAGGACATCCCACCTCAAAATGCAGGATATAAAAACTAAAACTTTCTGACCAGCAAAAAATCTACCATCTACAAAGTTGAGAGACAAATGAGAAATATGGCAGACAAACAACTGGTTTTGTTACAACATAAAGAGTCTTATGAATGGATACTTTCAAGACATATACAGGCAAGTGACAAAAAGGACAATGTATAGCTTTTAAGCAAATAAAGTTCCAACTTCAGCCATAATTAAATAAATGTATATTAAAACAGCAAAATACTAAAGATTAAAATCATGCCATATGTTAGGAGAAATGTGGGCAAACAGAAATTCTCTTTCATTGGGGGCATTGGCTGGGGATCCTCTTTTGATATAGCTTAAATGATGATAAGAACGTGAGAAATATTATCCCACAAATAAGAGAATACCTGGGGCACAATGACTTAAATAAGTCAAGGTTTACTTTACTTGTATAATTCAAAGTTCGGAAGTCAGTGACTGCTGGTTCAGGGGCTCTGGGTTGTGATTGTCTGCTATGGTTCCCTTCGCCTTCCCTCAATGGTGGATGGCAAGATGCCTAACACAGCACCAGGAACCATGTCTGCAATCAAGTCAGTGAGGGGTGAGGAGGAAGAAGGAGAAGTGCTGGCACGTCTGTCATTTTAGTAGGTAAATAAATGCTTACCTTGACAGGTTCCAGCACACTTTGATTTACACCCTCCTGGCTGGAACTGTGATATATTGAACACACATAGGTGCAAGGCAGACTGGAGCGTGTTGGCTTAATGATGGAAAGTGAGAGAGAAGGAAGGCAGGAACAGTCAGTGGTTCAGACAACTAGCAGTATCTGCTATGCATTTAGAAAACAATATTTATCAAAATGTATGTCCCAACTAGCCATATCAGGTATTGGCAAGGATGTGATACAACTGAAACTTTCATACACCATCTTGAGTATGAAATGGCAAAAGCACTTTACAAAACCATTTGACAGTTTCTTTTTTTTAATTTTTAAAAATTTGTATTGAATTTATTGGGGTAACATTGGTTCATAAAATTATATAGGTTTCAAGTGTACAATTCAAGTGTAATATATCATCTGTATATTGTATTGTGTGTTCACCACCCCAATCAAGTCTCCTTCCATCACCATTTATTCCCCTTTACCTTATTCTACCTCTCCACACCCTCTTTTCCTCTGGTAATCACCATAGTGTTATCTGTGTCTATAAGGGTTTTCCTTTTTGCTTAATCCTTCTACTGTTTTCACCCAGCCACCCGAACTCCCCTCCCTCTGACAGTTGTCAGTCTGTTCTCTGTGTCTATGTGTCTATTTCTATTTTGTTTGTTAGAAAATAAAAGACAACCCACTGAATGGAAGAACACGTTTACCAATGATACATCTCATAAGGGGTTATTATCTAAAGTTTATAAGGAACTTATAAAACTCAACACCAAAAAAACAAACAATTCAATTTTTAAAAAGGGCAAAGGATCTGAATGGACACTTTTCCAAAGAGAAGATAGAGATGGCCAACAGACAAACGAAAAGACACTCAACATGACTAGCCATCAGAGAGATGCATAGTAAAGCCACAATGAGATATCACCTCCCACCGGTCAGAATGGCCATCATCAACAAATCAACAAACAACCAGTGCTGGTGAGGATGTGGAGAAAAGGGAATCCTTGTGCACTATTCATGGGAATGCAGACTGGCGTAGCTACTGTGGAAAATAGTATGAAGCTTCCTTAAAAAATTAAAAAATGAAACTACCTTATGACCCAGTAGTTCCACTTTTGGGAATATATCTGAAGGAACTGGAAACACTAATTTGAAAGAAGATATGTACCTCTATGTTCTTTGCAGCATTTTTTACAATAGTCAAGATTTGGAAGCGATCCAAGTGCCAATCAGTAGGTGAGTGGATAAAATAGCTGTTGTACATTTACACAATGGAATACTCCTTGGTTGTTAAAGAAAAAAGAAGAAGAAGAAGCAAGAAATCTTACCTTTTGTCACAGAATGGATGGACCTAGAGAGCATTGTGCTAAGTGGAATATGCCAGTCAGAGAAAGACGAGTACCATATGATTTTACTGAGATTTGGCAGTTTTTAAAAAGTTAAACATACACATAGAAATTCCACTCCTAGGTATTTTCCCAAGAGAAACATATGCAGGTGTCAAGTAAAGACATTTGAAAGAATATTCAAAGCAACAATATTTGTAACAGCCCCAAACTAGAAACAACTCAAATTCTATCACAGATGAATGAATAAACAAATTGTGCTATATACATACAATGGAACACTGCTCAACAATGAAAAAAATAAAGAACTGTTGCTACCCAAAACAACAGAAATGAATTTCAAAAACATTATCTTGAGCAACAGAAGTCAGGCACAAAAGCATGCTTACTGTTTGATACCATTTATATGAAGTTCTAGAAGAGACAAAACTAACTATGGTGATAGAAAGCAGAAAAGTGGTTGCCTGGAACCAGATGTTGGGGATGGATTTCTGCAAAGGGTTGTGAGAGACCCCTTTGCAGTAATGGAAATTATGCTGATCCTGGCTACAGATGTCAGACACACCTTGTTCTGGACAGCCTGACTTGAGTCATCGCAAACATAAACCGAACGATATGGAATCTATAGCCCTTCTCCAATAACCATGCAGGGTCATTTCCCCTTTCCTATGCTCCCTGTGGAAATCTCAGTAACGGATTGGGGCCACAGTTCCTCTCTTTCTTGCCACCAAGTTCAGTACCCAACCCTTGGTGATTGTATGACATGCACTTCCTCTCCTGGGACCCTCGTGTGTGATAAACTGTCCTTTCCATGACAGTTGGCTCTTGACCTGTTGGACTTACTATATACCTCAATAATAACAAAGGTTGTTGAAACAAATGTTCTTTATCTTAATTGGCAATAATATGGGTATACATATAACTGCACACATAGAAAGGTGCATTTAATCATATTTAAATAAAATTTATTAAAAAATTAAAAAATGTATATACCCTTTATATTAGCAAATCTATTGCTGGAACTTTATCCTTTAGATATACTTGCACATGTATGCAGAGGCAAAGCAAGCTATTCATGCCATTGTTTGCAGTAGCCTTAGACTAAAAACTATATATATATATATATATATATATATATATATATATATATATCCATCATCTGGGGATTATCTGTTAATGCAACATAACCTGCACCTGTATCATCGGGACAGATATTCTACTGCATCTTATGGCTTTGAACTATACCCACTTATAGCCAGCCCATCAGTTGGGCCAACTGCACCATTAAGAAAAGTCTTAAATGTATCGTGAAATATTACGTAGCCATTAGAAGAAGTGATTAAAACTATATGGATTTAAGAGTAACAATGGCCAATCTAACATTGTTAAGTAAAAACAAACAAGGTTATAATCAGTATCATGATCTACTCCCATTTATGTTGATAAATATGGAGATGGGAGATGTTTTGTATATTGTACATACCATATTTAAAAAAATTTTTTTACATATGTCTTTTTTTTTTAAGAATTTATTATTTTTAGAGAGAGGGGAAGGGAGAGAGGCAGAGAGGGAGAGAGACATCAATGTATGGTTGCCTTTCACCTGCCTCCAGCTACAGAGCTGGCTGGAGACCTGGTTTGCAACCTGGTTATGTGCCCTGACTGGGAATCGAACCAGCGACCTCTGTGTTCACAGGCCAGCATCTTAGCCACTGTGCCACCAGCTAGGGCTCATATATTTTTATATGCATAGAACATGTAATAATAACTGGAGTTACTTCTTGAAAGGACTGGAACCTAGATACCTGATGTGAAAATTAAATGTAGTTTTCTCTACATACCATTTTATAAGACTTAATTATTTTTACATTGTGTAAATGCATTAGCCTTTTAATGAAAAAATGGTCAGCTATCTTATAAATAAAATCAGAAAAAGTGAAAAAGCATTTAGAATGCACAGAAACACCATTTAGAATGCCCAGAAACACCTTTTTTTTTTTTTATTGCCCCTTAAGGCTGATACAAGAATGATCCTTCTTATTGGATTAGCTTCTATTCTTAAATTGGTAAATAAATCTAGCAATTCCATAGTTTGCTGGGGCCAAATATCTCAATGGTGAGTGGGGATCCAAACAGTTTAGCATGTAACAAACGTGGGAAAATAGAAAACAGATTCCAGCATGCTCTGGAGGTCTACAGTTCTCCTGAGTGCTCCTTTAGAGTGGAGTGAATGCCTTTTCCAATTATAGCTCACTTTATGCAAAATACACCACATTTCCCCTAACACTCCCCCACACACCCACACACATTCATTCTCATACCCACCTTGGGAAATATCACTCTTGTCCTTGCTTTACAGAGCAGCAAAAGGAAACCCAAGACAGTGATGGCTTGCTGAAGTTATAAAGAGGCATTGGAACTCTGAGTATGTGTACATTCTCATCATTTAGTTTTAGATAGTTGAGTTCCATGTCAAATCTATCTGTTAGGGAAAGAGAGAAAGAATGTTGATTAAATATAGAACAGACTAGTTTGCCATGGTTTGTGTTAGTGGGAGGCTCAGAGGAAAAGAAAAAAATTATGAGCCCCTGAACTCCCTTCATTGTTTCAAATAAGCATGAGGATGCTAATCAGTGTGACATATGTGGTAGCAATGGTACCAAGCCAGAAGACTGTAGATGGGTCAAACTTAAAATCCCAAAATGAAATAAAATGCATTTTAAAAATAAATAAATAAAATAAAATAAAATCATGAAATGAAGTAAGATACCAACCAAGATAGCACAGATTGTGCACATTAACAAACAACCCCAAAATCCTAGTCATGTAACACAATGAGATTTATTTTTTGATCACACCTGATAAATAATATAATAGATGACTGTGAAGGGCACTTTTCTATGTCATCCTACCTCTGGAATCATGAAGGTACCAACATGCGGAATGTCACCAGTCATGACAGCAGAGGGAAGAGGGTGTTGCAAGGCCATCACAATGGCAATAATATGCACCAGCTGGGAGACAATACAGATTACTTCTGCCCACAGCCTATCAGCTGTTACTAGTCACGTGTCTCTACAATGGTGAGGGGCTTTATTAAGTGTGTATTTTCCCATAGCTCTAGGGGAAAGGAGACCAAGATATGCATGACAGAAGAAGTCTATACAACCAGAATGAAAGCAAAGGCAGGAAGGAAGAATCTGATGGACTGACAGCCCATGTAGTATCTTCAACTTGGAGTCATCCTCCATGACCTGAGAAAAATTTGGTTCTTGGACTAAAGTTTTTATTAAGAGAGCAATCCTTACTACTGAACTTACAGATCTCTAGAATGTTCATACCAGATGACATGGAGCTCTATTCACTTTTCTCATACTCTGTCAAAGTACAAAGTACAAAGAAATGAGTCATCCAGGGAAAGAAATATTAAGTAAGGGAATTAGTCTTGAAGATGTAGATGTAGATAAGGTATAGATAGATATAAATATAGCTCTGTTAGGCTGAAAGATGAGGATGTCTAAAAGGGAGTGTGTGACAGCAGTAATTTTAGAGATGCCACATCAGGACCTTGGTTCCATTATTTGTCATTACAAGCCAAGCATACTTTGGGGAGATCCAGAAGAAGACTGACTTAAGTCTAGACCTGTACTGGAAATGCAAGATGATAACATTTCTAAGAGGGACAAGTTTAATATAGTGAAAAAAAAATCTATATTCAAAACTATAATGGTGGTTGATTGCTTAAATATAAACATGATACCAGTTAATGTATGTATCATTATTCCTTCTTACTTAATGACCATAAACTGCTGTCTCTGTGGGACCATATGAATGAAGTCAAAGAGGATCATTTGCTTTTGTATAACAAAATGCAGCTAGATATATCTAAGCATATGTAACAGGCTGTTGAAGAGGTTCATTTGTCTTTCTTGTGTCAGAGTTACTGCTAAAGACCTCAATGGACAAGTAGATATCAGTGAAAATAACAGAGGAAGGACTTCCAAAATTCCTCAATAAGAGAAATTATAACATTGGCAAAATATAGTCAGAATCAACTTTTTCAGAACTCTGAAAATTAACCAAAGGCTTAAATAAGTCCCAGAGCATTTATTCGGTATAGATGACTTAATCTTGATAAGAACAGTGGACTTTGTGACATTTTTAACTTGCACTGTTCCTATCTCTGCCTTTTCAGCTTTGAGAATCCACAGTCATGGTGAAACCATCAGCCCCGTAGCCACTGTGGGGCGAAAATAAAGTTCAAATCTCCTTAACAGCTTCATTCCCATAGAATGGTCTATTTGATCTCTCTGTTGTTTCCCTAGGAAACCTCACACATGAGGCCATTTTTATTTGACCTGACTCAGAGCTTACCCAGTGCTAACAGCCTTGGGGATATTTATCTAAAATAATTAGAGGCATTTCTGGAGCATCTCAGCTACATCAGGCAGTAGATAGCAGTTGGAGCAAATAATAGGCTAACCAAAAAAAGCTTTAAAGGAAAAGCTAGAGAATGAGATGTCCATAGGGAGATTTGAAAGATCCAACATATTAGTAGGAAAGTGGAGCACTACATGCATGTGTTAGGCTGTGCTCATGCCCAGGGCTGTACACATGCTCAAAAAAAGACCTGAAGAGGCACTAAACTTTCATGTCTGGCTGACTTTGGAGGCTTTGTACAAACAGGAAGTGAAGGCTAAGACCAAGTTATAAACTAAGTGTTGAAGGCATGACCCAACATTTACACAAAACCCCTCAGCAAAGACTAGGAGACTTACTGATTCAGGCATTTAAGGAAATCTCTGTCTAATCATTAGCTGACTGCTAAGCTAACTAAGACAGAAATCCGGTGGCTTTGAATGACAAAGAATACACACTTTATACAGGTAGTTCAGGAAAGTCACTAAACAATATAACAACAAAAAGCAATAACAACAAGTCATAGAGAAAGGAATGAGCCTGATCTTCAGGGTTGCCATATTACATTATTTGAAATGTCTACTTTTCACCCTTGCTGGTGGCACAGTGGATAAGGCTCCAGCCTGCGAACCCAAAGGTCGCTGGTTCGATTCCCAGCCAGGGCACATAACCAGGTTGCAAGCCATCTAGGCCCATAGCTAGAGGCAAGTGAAAGGCAACCATACATTGATGTCTCTCTCCCACTCTGCCTCTCTCCCTTCCCCTCTCTCTAAAAATAATTTTAAACTCTTTAAAAATAGAGCCCTGGCTGGTAGCACAGTGGATAAGGCACTGGCCTGCGAACCCAAAGGTCACTGGTTCGATTCCCCAGCCAGGGCACATAACTAGGTTGCAAGCTAGGTCTCCAGCTAGGTCTATGCCTGGAGGTAGGTGAAAGGCAACCATACATTGATTCTTCTCTCCCTCTCCCTTTCTCTCTCTCGGGAAATAATAAATAAAATATTTTTAAAAAACCTTTACATATAAATAAATAAATAAATGTATGTCTACTTTTCAACCAAAGTTATGAGGCATGCAAAAAATACTAAAGTATAGACAACCCACTGGGAGGAAAATCAATCAACAGAAACTGTGATGAAGCCAGGTTTTGGCCTTACTAAACAATGACTCTAAATCATCTATTTTAAATATGTTCAAAGAACTAAAGGAAATGATGGTTAAAGAAGTAAAGGAAAATATTAGAATGATATTTCTCCAACTAGGGAATATTAATGGAGAGCTAGAAATTCTTTTTAAAAGAACTAAATGGAAATTCTGGAGTTGAAAAGTACAGAAACAAATGAAAAACTCACTAGAGGGGCTCAATAGCAGATTTGAGCAGATAAAGACACCAGGAAGAAAATAACAAACTCCAAATGTTTCCAAAGTATACTCAAAAATGTCACAAAACTTAATGGGAGTTGGGAGGCCTCACAAAGCTGCAATCTCATGGCCACCTCCCTCATCCTGCATAGATAGGTACAAGTTTGGGAATACACTGGAAAATCATCAGAGAACATCTGTAAATTTTAAGTCAAGTTATGGGGAAGGATCTAGAAAATCATTATTAGAGATGGTGGGTAGCATCTCATTTCGTAGTTTGCCTGTGCAACAGAGTTGTTGGTTTATTCTCTGGGACCAAGGGGCAGGGCAGTCACTGGGGAGAGAAAGCAAGACAGAGACCAAGGAGAATTCACTGTGGGTAAAGCCAAGATAGTTGGGTTTCCCATGAGTCAAACAGACACAAAGAAAGGTACGTGAGCTTTGGCCGTCACCTCACCCATGGTGGCTGCCTATTAGGCAGGGGACCCTTGGCAACATGAGGCTGCGTGGTCACCACCAAAGGCAGCATTCGAAGTGGGTTCACGCTGAAGTGTATTTCTGACGTGTGAAAACTGGGTAGTGAGAAGATCCATCCTAAGGGGCCTGAGGAAAAATATATCTATGAGCCTTGGGTCAGTGAGAGCATTTGTGTTTGTGCATGCACGCGGCTCTACAGAGAAGCAGAAAGAGTCAACAGAGAAGACTACAACGTATTCCTTCTATCAGGGATGTGGGACCCAGGCACCGGCATGCCTGTTCCTTTCCCCCAAGCTCTAACACAAAACAGGAAGAACCCGAAAGAGGGCAGTGTGAAGGAGGTTGAAAAAGCTCTCTCCCTATTCTCAACCCCCAGTCCAAGGCTCAGTACTGTGGGCCAGGAGGAAGAGTTCACGATAAACTGACTATAGGATTGAAGTTTTAAACTGGACTAGCCTGGGCATTCTCAAATGTACGAATAAGCAAACAATAAAGGATTTGCTTGGGATATCTTTGAGGAAGGAAAGGGGAGCTGGGACAAAGAAGGTCTGAAGAGTGACTGGAGAAGAAATAGTCTTGTCATGTCCTATAAGGTTGCATATAGATATGGAAATTAGTATAGTGAGCACACAGGCCAACACGATTGTGCCATTCTTTTGTATCTTAAAAACACATCCACTGTATAACCATGACAAAGTTAGATTTTTCTCTTCTCTGTGTCTCAGATCACTCATCTGGAAAATCAACTAGTTTTACCAAATAATGTCTAAGAAGTACTGCTTTGCTCTAAATTTCTTGGGCACAGTAAGCAATCATTGAATGCCAATAAGTAACCCATGTAGCACTTTACAAATAGCCCATTTCTTACAAACACCCTGTGGTAGGAGAGATATTCTTTGTTCTCTTTAAGATTAAAAAGATTATGAGACTTAGAGAGATTAAATGACTTGCCCAAACTCCCCCAGCTGGTGAATGGTAGGGTGAAGACTGTGAATCAAGCCTTCTAACTGAAAAGCGTATCACCTTTCTACCAAATCACACCATTTCATGCTTTGTCCAACTCCTGTGTTTATCATCCAAAATGTTTTCAAAAATACTTTTTTGTCTGTTACTATTTCGTGTATTAAAAGAGGATTATAACCATACATTGATATATTTCCCTCTCTCCCTTTCCCTCCCTCTAAAAATAATAAATAAATTCTTTAAAAAAAAAAGAGGATTATACTTGTGAACAAGAGAGAACGTTCTGCAAGATTCCTAAGTGCTGGATCAGACCATTGGTGGCAATGCTGTAAGTTCTCCCTCGATGAAGGGCCTGGAGATGTGTGTCTGGACTGGACAGGAAAAGAGACAATGGGCTGCAGAGAAATGAGGAACCTGCAAAAGTCATCTAAGAAGTTTCTCTAAATTGGGTTGACATCAGAAGGACGCAAGTCAGTTGGTGATCTGACAAGATCAAGAAGAGAAATGCTGGAATCTTTTTTGAATTTGCCTTCATAAAAATAAAAAGTGGAGGGGGACAGAGGCGAGCAAAAAGGGGATGGATGTAATACAACAACAATAAAAAAATTAAAAATAATGAGTTTTACTTAAAAAATAAAATAAAAATAAAAAGCCCCTCCAGAGATGTCCAGATTTACATTAAAATAGGTGGTGCTGGAAGATGAGGGACATATAGGTTCTTCATATGACAATAATTGTGTAAAACCTTTTGGAATCATGGTTATTATCCTAAGAATGACATCCTGGAGAAGATACAGGTTTCTTTGGATTTTGAAATCTTCAAGCACCTTCCATTGTATGAAGCTGCTCTTATTTACACAAAGGCTCACTTTCCAACCTTCTGTCCACTTGTGATTCTTGAAGCACTGCATTGCATTGTTTTATCATGTGGTCATGTGTTTTGGGTTACCCTCATCATAAATCGCAGCTGGAGGAAAGAACTGTGTATCCAGTCTACTTTAAACTTAATAAAACCTTCCACATGGAAAATAAATTAAACCATCCTATTGTGGTACATGTTTATTGTGATGACAAGAGAGGGGGTCGCTTGGGTTTCTGTGTTTTTGGTTTAGGACATTAAGCTTTCAAAGCCCCCTGGGAAGTTGTCCTCTGCAGAGAACATCCACCTGGACCTCGATATTCAGAGACTGAAGTGGCTGAGGAGAATAAAGTGAGGCCAAATGATTGACGGGCTCCATTTCAACCCATTTCCTTCTCAAAGCTGATCAAATCTGCAAGGTCCCACTCCAAACTGAGAGCTTGTCACTGACCTCTGAATTGCTTAGGACCACCACCACCAAAGCTCAGGTGTCTGGGGCAGCAACTTACTAGGGAACTTTCATGCAGTTATCTATATCCTCTGAGATACTGGGCACTGTAACCAAACCAAAACACACAAACACACATTTACATGCATAAGACACTTTTATTCATGTTCTTTATGTAATATTATATTTTATTTTTTGAAAGATTTTATTTATTATTTTCAGAGACAGGGGAAGGGAGGGAGGCAGAGAGGGAGAGAGACATCCATGTATGGTTGCCTTTTACCTGCTTCCAGCCACGGACCTGGCTTGCAACCTGGTCATGTGCCCTGGCTGGGGAATCGAACCAGTGACTTTTGGGTTCGCAGGCTGGTGCCTTATCCACTGTGCCACCAGCCAGGGCTGATATTATACTTCAAAGCACAGGATGGTGTATAGATGAAAATGGGAATGAAATGCAGCACATCTCTGAAAATACTGATCACTGGCTGAGTCTTGGGTAACTGTCCCCTGCTCATGTTTCTGAGACGAGTTCGTCTGTGTTCGAAGAAGTGGGTGTGTGTATGTATGTGTGTACACAGCTGAAGAGGGAACAAAGGGAGCAGGAAAAGTGATTGAGAGAAAACCCTTTTGACAAAAGAGTCATTACTTTGATAAATCTAAGATCTGGGACATGGAAGGCCTGGGGCACCTTTGGATTTCTACCATCCCTTTTCTCCTGGGCATGTATTCTGTTGTTCATGTCAAAACATCCACCATCTAATCACCAAAAACCGTTCAAGATTACCAGTTGCTTTTTACCACAGGTGATTGATTGTGTTAGACCATCTGAAAACTGGATGTGTCTGATGCCTATCCTTAAGGATAAACAAAACTGCAAAATATTACATCAGTGCCATTAGAGGAAAACTCACACATACTCTTAAAAACACGTTTAACTCTTTTAATTCTATATGTGCTTATAGTTCTATTTTGGATTTTCTTGGCTGTCGACTAAAGAAAGTACAGTCTCTTTTTATGAAATATTTTATCCAGTATGAAAACAAGGCAAGCATCAATATGACTCAGAAGTGTTTGATGAAATCACAAGAGGCCAAAGGAACCCTTGGTTTGTGTCGCTTTGGTGCATGTGTATGCACACACACTCACACTCACGAAACTTGTCACTGATCAGACCCTGTAGACTTGGAACTGTATTTTTGAGGAATGGATTTGCAGAAGAATCTTGGCCACTACCCGGTATGAAGCAAAGGCACATGAATTAGAGCGTTGCCTCAGGGATCGTCTCAGGTTCCCTGCAGCTTCTAGCTGAAACTGGAATGTTCTTTCCATAGCACTAGGGAATTGCCACTCAACCCGGATTCTGCTACATTATGTGATTCTTGGCGCCTTAATTATGCTCAAAAGTTCACACCGTCCTGAAAATCTGTTTCAGAGTTCAGAGCTGGGTTGTCCTGTATATGGCTGTTGACAGTCACTGACAAAGGCCATAAACTATCAAATAGTTCAGAACAGTGATCATAGGCGTGTTTGATTATGCAAGCCTAAAAGTTACGACAAATGCACACAAATCCTAAAGATATGTATAGCATTTTATAAATTATGTGCATGACTCAGGAGCCAACACATTTTACATATTATAAAACATACATAATAGAATAAAGATGAAGTAAGTAAATAATATTTTTAAATGTGTTGCTCCCTGTGATGGCTTCATCCTATGGGAAGGCTGGGTAGGATTTGTCTATAATAGAAGTAAGTGGTTGTCAATACCTGTTTTATATGGCTTTCTTGATAATGTTAAATATTTGTGGCCGAGTTATCTTCAGCGATGAATAGAGTCATAATGTGGCTATCAATGGCCTACTTGGATAACAAAAAGTGTTGCTCCTGACATTTTCTTGTTATTAACTTGAGAGCACAATAATAGTATTACCTCAACCCATGGTATCATTACAGAAAGCTTTAAAAGCCATTGGTCCATTATGTGAGGTTTGTTCTAGTTAAAATTAGATAATGTAATCTCTAAATTCACTTAACTAGGTTTTTATAACATGCAATACATTATAGTACTTCAGAGTGAGGGTGATTATCTGCCATAGGGATTGAGTAGATGGTGCCAATGTAAAAATTTAAATATTAGCACATTTTAATTTTTTATTGTCCAGATAAAAAAGAAATACAAATTAAAATTCTAATATTTTCTCTCTCTATTCCAATTGATTAACTTACCCTGGGTCGTACACTTACCTTACTAGGGACCTGGGCTTTTCAGAACCTACAGCATGAACTGCTTGTCATCAAAGGACAGCTCAAATGTCCTCTCTTCAGAGACATCTTCCCTTTGACTAGCTTCCCTTCTGCCACAAACACAACCCAACAAATCACTGTCACTGTAGCATTTACCCTTCTAAGGGTTGTGCTGCTTGAGTAATACTGGCTCACTTATCCGTTGGTGTTATTTCCTTCTTGTCCTCCATTAGAATGTAAGCACCACAAAAACAGGTGCCTGTCTCCTTGCATCACCCTTGGCCCTCGAGCTGGCCATCAATTGGCCTGTGTTTTTTTCTTATTGAATTTATTGGGGTGACAGTGATTAACAAAACTAGACAGGTTTCAGGTCTACAATTCTACAACACATCATCTGTATATTGTACTGTGTGTTCACCACCCCAAGTCAAGTCTCCTTCTATCACCATTTATCTCCCTCTATACCCTCCTCTGCCTTCCCCACCACCACCCCCAGCTGTTGCCACACCATTCTTGTCTGTGTCCATGGATTTTTTATCTTTATTTTCTTTGTTTGCTCAGTCCCTCTGGGAGCCATTTACTTCATTGTCCTCAATACAATGGCACAGCTATGGCACCTTCACAGTGCTAAGAAGTGTGACCTGGCCTCTGCCAAATCTTCTCATTACCTTCAGTTCCTGCAGTGGGTGATTATATATGATGATTGGCTTATGAATTTGGGGAAGAATGCCTAGCTTCTACCACAGAAACAAAGAAAAATGTTTCTAGTTCCTATCTTGTAGAAAGCCAAACCCAAAATTACTTAAGTAAAAATGACATCTAGTCTCAAAAATTGTTTCCTCTGTCTTAATTTTGAAGATAAGAGGATAAAAACTATGAAATTATTTCATGGAGTTTTTCTGATTGCAAAGTTATGTCAAACCAAAATATTTATAATCATTACTACTGAAATATTCATGTTTCCTAATTCAGGGGAAATAATACATATACAAGTGATATATAAAGAATAGGGGACTATTTTTTAGCACTTTCTCTACATCAGTAATTTTACCTATACTAGTAAATTTACCTATATTAGTACTGTAAAATTCAAAAATTAAAACCCTTTGAAGTTGTTATTTTTACCCTCATTTAATATGTAAAGACATCAAGGCGACAGAATGTATCTAGGTTGAATTTTAACCCTCACTTGAGAACATGTTCACTGATTTCCGAGAGAGGGAAAGAGAGAAAGAAACATTGACTACTTGCCTGCATGTGCCCTGACTGGGGATCAAACCTGCAGCCTAGGCATACACTCTGATTGGGAATTGCACCGGCGACCTCTGGGTCACAGGACGATGTTCAACCAGCCCAGCCACCTGGGCGGGGCTGTGCGGGTTTGGTTTGGTTTGGTTTTATGGCCTAAGGGAAAATAAGACTCATAGGTTTTACTCTCACCATTTTTCATTACTTATATCAGCAAAAACTTCTAAAATTTTAAATATTTAATAGGGATTATAGTAAACAATATAACGGCCCTCAAAGATATTCACATCCTAATCACTGAAACCTATGAGTATGTGACCTTGCATTGCAAAAGGGGCTTTACAGATATGATTGAGTTCAGGGCCTTGAGTTTCAGAGTAGCCTAGCTTATCCAGGCGGGTTCAATGTAATCATGAGTCCTATAAGAGAAAGGAAGGCAGACGAGGCATAGATGGAGACGTGAGGATGGAAGCAGTGTGAGAGTGATATGATGTGAGAAAGCCATTGTTGGCTTTGCAGTCAAAAAGAAGCTATAAGCCAAAGAATGCAGGCAGCCTGCAGAAGCTGGAAGAGGCAAGGAAATCAATTCTCCCTGGAGCCTCCAGAAAGAAGACAGTCCTGCTGACACCTTGTATTTAGTCCAGTGAGACCCATTTGGACTTCTGACCTCCTGAACTATAAAATAATTAAGTTGTTTAGTTTTAAGGCACTAAGTTTGTGGTAATTTTTTATAGCAGCCATAGGAAATCAGCATAGCTATCTTTGTAGAATATGCACTTTTAAAAGTTCATGGATTCCTCTGTGTAGTTTCTCACATTTAGTGCATGACAAATTTTGAAGGATTCAACAAAATAGTTTAGTTCAAGCTCTTGAAAGCTAAGCTTTGATCATATTAGAGAACCATTTCAAAATGCTGAGTGGATAATAATCCAAGTCCTTATTTATGGGTGATTATTTATAACTCTAAGTTCATATGCGAAAGACATACCTGACACAAAGCAGCAGTTATAAACTATTTGAATGTTCAGTCTAAGCCTCCTATTTCTTGGGAACTGAGCAAATAAAACCATGTTCTGTAAGGAGTGTATGCTCAACAGATTTGACAAGCAGCACAAGAAACAGGTGTTCCCGCAAGGTGGTCTTGGGACCTACAGATCTTCCCTGGTTTCAGAGTCTGATCCATGACTGTCTATACCTATTACTGCAATGGAACTGATGGTATCACATATCCAGTATTATTTCTCCAACAGAACTAGAAATAATAGCCTGGGAAATGTTCCATTCCCTGGAACTAAAAAGAATCGTAGTACCTGAGGAGTCTTAGCACTTCAGGTAGACAATGATTTTTTCATTAATCAAGCCGAGTGCCGCTACCCAGTATTCACTACAGAGTTCACCAGAAAGTAAGACCCACCAGTAAAATGCTTTAAGAACAACCCATATGGAAACCATTGGCAATAACATATCTGGGCATATGCCACGTGACATGCGTACATATAAAAATAGGAACTGTAAACATCGCAAGCTATTTAAATAGTGAAATCATCTGTTTCCCTACCACCACCTCTCCAAGAAAACACAGCAGAGTTCCCCTACCCCTCTACCACCTGAGCTCCCCAGCGGGAAAGTCAAGTGTGCAATAACGGCTATGCCCAGTCATTGTACCAGTTAGGGTTCCAGCAGGAAGCAGGTGACACACCCAAAGGGTTTGTGTGCAGAGTGATTCATGAACTTGTAGTAGAGGAAGGACTGATGGAGGGATAGCTGAGCAACAGGGGATTAGCAATAGTGCGGGGCTGCTGGCAGCACTCCTAGGTCTGCAGGGACAAGGGGAGGGAATACTCTTTCCGGCACCAGAGTGGCCCAGAGCGGTGGAAGTGGAGTGTCCTGACAGGAGCCGTGCCTGTAGCAGAATGCAGCCACTGGCAGAGCCACAGCAGGGAGGAAATGGGAGGGGAAATTACTGTGACCTTCTCTTCCACCCATTCACCTATGCCTGCCAGAGGCTCCTTGCGGCCAAACCCAGCCCAGTTGCAGCTGGTCAGTTGTGGAGAGGAGACAGCCCAAGGGGGTCGATCAAGGAGACAGGACTGGACAAAGAAAGGCGTAATCCTTCCAAGGGTCCTAGGAGTCAGGATCCATTATTAATCGTCCATTTAAAAATGGGGAATTTCTTGCTCAGGGATGTGACTTGTCCAATGTCACGCATCTTTAACTGGTGAATTCAAGCCTATCCCCAGAGCTGCCTTCTTAACCAGACCCTAGAGCTAAGGAGAGTTCTAGGTAGAAGGAAAAGCTTAAGCTAACTAAGGGCTTGGGAAATCAGTCTATTCAGAAAACTAAAATGTAATCTACTTGATATAAAGAAGGGGAAGAGGCCAGGAGAAATGGAAAAACAGGATTAGAGGCTGCAGAAGTGAGAACAGATCTTGCAGGACTCCATAAACAATATGGCAGTTTTGGTTTTAATATAAGAACAATGAGAAGCTTTAGGAGTGTTTTAACCAAGCAAAACAATGCCTAGGTTTGCACTTTCAAAGGATCATTCTAACTGTAAAGAGAAGGTCTTCAAGTAGGTCAAGACATGAGATAAGTAGAATAGTAAAGAGATTATGTGCCCTGGCCATTGGGGCTCAGTTGGTTGGCATGTCATCCCAAATACCAAAAGGTTGTGGGTTCATTCTCAGTCTGGGTGTTCATGGGAGGCAAACCAGGGGATATTTTTCTATCATATCTCTCTCTCTCCCTCTCTGCCCCCCCACCTCCCTTCCCCTCCCTTTCTCCCTTCCTCCCTCTCTTTCATCCTCTCTCTAAAATCAATAAGCATTTGAAAAGAAGATTGCCATGCAAAAATTTACTATACAACACAGCAATTTCAATCCTACAAATGAAACTTATGTCCGCTTAAAGAAAAGGCAAAGCTGTAGAGACAAAAAGATTAGTGGTTGCCAGGGGCTAAAGGTGGGAACAAGTTTTAAATGTAAATAGTCAAGAGGGATCTCCTTGGGGTAATTGAAATGTTCTAAAACTGGATTACACTCAGGGTTGTACAACTCGGTGAACTTACTAAACACCAATGAAATGTACACCTAAAGGAGGTGAATTTTATTTTATGTAAATTATACCTCAATAACTGTTACCAAAACAAACAAAAAACGAAACAGACTGTTGTGATAACTCAAGGAAGCTAAGATGGTGGCTGGAACTAAAATGGTAGGAATGAAAAGTAGAGAAATGATTTGAACCGAAGTGCCACTTATAGTTGGAAGAGATGCCTGGAAGAGTTGACACCTTGGCCAAGAGGCTTTGAGAAAGGGACTATGGCTCTTTGCCATCCTGGTATTGGATATTGGCTTTGTTGTGAGACACAAATACCCTGGTTTGGAAGGGAGGTTACCCAGAAGGCAATGCCTTTAGATTGAGCAGTACCTCTTTGCTGGTGATAATGCATAGAATTCTTGCAGACATATTTTCTGGCATCAGAAGGAAGGCTTTGAAAATTAGCTCAATATTTTGGAGTAAGTTCTAAGAAGATACTACAAACAATTGCAACACAATGTCTGTGTGGATGACTATCCTATTATGTCAATCAATTTTCCAAAACAAGAATGAGGGTATCAGGTATAGTGACATTTCTTATCCCTTGAGGAATGTTTGGGTTGTCAAGTCCCCTAATGCAGCTTTAGAGCCAAGAAAATGTCAGTGATCTTTCTGCTTTCCCCTCGAGCCACAATAAAATCCAGGCTCTGATTAGTTGTTTGGGCGATACCTAGTCTTGTTTTGATGGAGTTTGGTAAAACAAGTAAGAAGATCCATTTTCCCAGGCCCGTGAAATGCATGTAATGGTAAGAAAATTGGGTTACGCTGTGTTTCCCCTGCCAGGACATAGAGTTCTCCATGTAGCACAATACCCCCTAAGGGATGTTCGAACCTTTCAACATATGGTTAGTTAATCTCTCTTATGCTGGGTTATCAGTGGGTCAGCTGAAAGGTCAGAAGCCACAACAAGAACATGAGAAGTCTGAGCCTGGAGTTTGGAATTGTAGGATGACTTTTAAAAACTTGGGATGGCGTGAGGAATGTCTATGACAGAGTAAGAAGGGGAATTTCCTCCTCTATTTTGGCAGTTTTTCTCTATGTTGCCTTTTCTAAGAGATTGAAATTATCTGCCTCTCTGATATCAACCTTGCTCTATGTACTTCCAATTCTGTCAGCTGGTAGGCAGATGTACTGAAGTGCTGCCCTGCAGAAATGTTCTCAGTGTATCACTGATTTTAAGCTGAGACCTGGGACACTTGATTTAAGGCCAAATATTTCTTCTGGTTTAAATATCTTGAGGGAGATGATCTGAAACAATATAAGCTAAATTTTTTTTTGTGTGTAGAGAAGAATAAACATATGCTGGCACTCTAATGTGGTTGTATCTTTGAGGTTTAACATGGACAAGTTGGAGTGGCCAGGAAAGGGGGCTGTGTGTTAACTGTCGATCAGTGCATCTCTCTGTCATATCACATGCTGTTCCTGTACCCTTTAAAGCCATCCATGGAGCACTTGAGGAAATTCCTTATTTACAAAACATTTTTTCTCATTCTACTTTGTACTGAAAATAAACTCATGTTCTGCTGCCCTTTCAATAATAAAAACTGAGAGATAACATATTGAAGGAATAGAGCCTGTTTTTCTTTCTTACCCTTTTAGTTCATTGAAGTCTTCAAATCATATTGTTTGCTTTGACAATAACAAGGCTTTTTTCTTCAGCCTGGGTCCCTGGGAAGCAAGTGAGCAAACTGAGTAATTCTGTATTGCCAGATAGAGCACTGAGGATAGTGCAAGCTAAAATCGGATTACTGGATCGTTATTAACAGAAAAGACTTAAGAGGCAGATGGAAGACAACCCAGATTTCTCATGCTGTGCTGAGGACCTGGCAGCTTGAAATAACATATCTTGGTTCCAAATAAACTTATTAGAGAATTACTGAGCGAAATAAGCATAGAATGTTATGTTCTGGTTGTGAGGAGACTTTGCCGACAATAGCATTTGCAAATCTGGACACAGAAACTTAAAAAAAAACCTGAGTCATGGTGAGAAAACACTAGAGAGTGACTTTTTATTTTGTAAGGAGGCATAATTGTTTGTACACATATTTCTTTGCATAAACCACACCTACCCACTTACTGCATAATGCTTTTGTTTTGTGGAATTTCAGACTTGACTTTATTGACAGGGGAGCATCAGTGAAAATAATTTTCGGTAGCAAATTCAAGAGTTAACTCCGTTTACTTCTGAGGATGAGAGGTTGGTTCCTCAGTTTATTTCTGGGCTGAAATACTAACCTTTAGCTTGTACCCGTTTCCCTAAGCAAAAAGGCATTTTTGGAAGCCTTAGTTTCCTTGGGGAAAAAATAAAATACTGATTCCTAGAGCACTGAAAACAAATTTAAATATTGCTACAAATCTTTCAGCAATTTAAAAAAAATTAATTTAGTATTATATTACATTTATCCCATTTTCTCTCATTGCTCTCCCCTTTTAAGGCAATCTTAATGAAACATATTACAATTTTGTTAACACGTAGGCCAAAGAGATTGTTTAATTGGAAGATTCTGTTGAGAAGGAAGGTACATGTAAACACTAATGGTCATCAGGTGTTATTTTTTAAAACGTAGCTGTCGATGTCAGTGGTGAAATGCATCATGTTTAACATCTGCCTCAATCTAATAATTTTAAAAGTAGCCTGTGCAATAACACAGTGTTTTGAAAGTAACTGCCAGATCCTAAGAGAGTTAGGTGAGAATTAAACTCTAAACTTTAGCTATTCAGATGTGGGGGGAAAAAAAGTCCTATCCATATGGCCAGAATTTAAACTGAATAGGCGGGAATGTAAATTGGTTTAGCTAGTATGATGGGGGGCGAGGGAGACCAATATGGAGATTCCTCAGAAAATTAAAAATAGAACTACCGTATAACCCAGCAGCTCCACTTATGGCTATACGAGATCCTGCCTCGAAAGTGTTGTCCTTGGCTTGATACTTTCCGGACAGGCCATGTCTATCCAAAGAAAATGAAAACAGACGATTGAAGAGATACCCACACTCCCATTGCAGCATTATTCACAATAGACAAGATATGGAAAAACCTAAGTGTCTGACATCAGACAAATGGGTAAAAGAAGATGTAGTATATATATACAATGGAATATTCAATCATGAGAAAAAATGAAATATTGCTAGTTTCAACAGCATGGATCTTGAAGGCATTGTTTTAAGTGAGATAAGCCAGACAAAGACAAATACTGCATGGTCTCACTTATATTTGGGGCCTTAAAAAGCTTCACTTGTACTCTGGCTGGTGGCATAGTGGATAAAGCGCTAGCCTGCAAACCCAAAAGTCACTGGTTCAATTCTTCACCAGGGCACATAACCAGGTTGCAAGCCAGGTCTCTAGCCAGGTCTGTAGCTGGAGGCAGGTGAAAGGCAACCATACATGGATGTGTCTCTCCCTCTCTGCCTCTCTCCCTTCCCCTCTTCCTAAAAATAATAAATAAAATCTTTATTTAAAAAAGCTTCACTCATGAAAAGAGAGAGTAGAGTGGTGGTTACCAGGGGTTAGGGTGGGGAAATTGGGGAGATACAGTTTAAGGGTACACATTTGCAACTAGTAGATAAATAACTGCTGGAGATCTAACACACAGTGCAGTGATTATAGACAATAATGCTGTATTATAAACTTCAAAGTTGCTAAGAGATTAGATCTTATTGTTCTCACCTCAAAACTGAAATGATAATTTTTTTTCTTTCTTTCTTTTTATTTTTAAGATTTTATTTATTATCCTTAGAGAAGGGGGTAGGGAGAGAGGCAGAGAGGGAGAGAGACATCAATATACGGTTGCCTTTCACCTGCCTCCAACCACGGACCTGGCTGGAGACCTAGCTTGCAACCTGGTTACGTGCCCTGGTTGAGAATCAAACCAGCAATCTTTGGGTTTGCAGGCCTGCGCTTTATCCATTGTGCCACCAGCCAGGGCCTGAAATGATCAATTTTGGCATAATAGAGGTATTCGCTAACACTGTGGTAGTAATGTGTCAAATAAACATGCTGTACACCTTAAACTTCGACAATGTCATAAGTCAATCATATCTCAAGTATGAAAATAAAAATAAAAAATAAACTGGGTAGAGAGACTAGACTAGGTTATTGGTTAATTTCAGGATACCAGGTAAAGAAGAGGCTAGGAGCCAACTAAGATTGAAAGGATGTTCAATGTCATAAGTCCCACCCAGATAAAAGTTGATAGGTGCCACTGAGTCCATGTCATGGGATTATAGATCCCTGCTAAAGGTGTCACAGACATGCTTCTCATTCTTTTGTGCTTCACAAGTAGTGTAATTGAGCCCCCAGGTTATATGTGGCAATGAATGGAAACATTTTGGTTACCACAACTCAGGGAGAGGTTATTGGCATCTAGTCAGTAGTGACCAAGGGATGCTGTCAAATTTCCTATAAGACCCAGGACAGCCCCTCACAACTAAGAATGATCCATCCCCAAATGTCAATATTGATGAAGTTGAGAGACTCTATTTTTACATAGGCATGACTGTGAGGGGCTGGTGATAGAACGTCAGTATGACTAAGTTCTAGCAATGTAACCAAAGTATTGGGGGGAGAATTTAAAAATCAAGCCAGACCTCATTACTACACTCTCTGCTATAGATTGAATTGTGTCAACACCCCAAATTTATATGTTCATGCCATAATCACCAATGTGATGATATTTGGAGATTTGGTCTTCGGGAAGTACTTAGACTTAGGTGAGGTCATGAGGGTGACACCCCCGTGATGGGATTAGTACCCTAAGGAGAGATGGAGAGTTTGGCCTCTCCCCACCAGGTGAGCACACATAAAGAGAGGGGCCCTGCATAAACAAGGATGAGGCTTCTCACCAGAACCCAACCATGCCGACACCCTGATCTTGAACTTCCCGCCTCCAGAATTGTGATGATATAAATTTCTGTTACTTAAGTCACCCAGAATTTTTTAATGGCAGCCTAAGTTGGCAAAACACGCTACTCAAACTAAGAAATATTCAACCAGAACTGATATCAGAATTTAATTTAAAAATTCAGCCATACTGCCAAGTTTATCATCAGTTAACATTTAGTAACCTGACATTTGTCTTGTATGTGTGGCACTGTTGTCTGATTTGTTTTACACAGGAAAATTCGTGACACACACTTCATAACCTTAATTATCATTTGGGTTTAGTAGTGCACTTCTCATTTTAGTCATTTGTTCATTTGTCCATTTACTCAGTAAATAAGCATTATTTGAATACCAGCTAAGAATAATCTTCTGCCTAAGTTCTAAGTATTTTTAACAAATAATTTTATAACTGATATAGATATTTTATAATCCATGGGTCACCTTAGTTTTAGATAATCTTGTGGCTTTTCTATGGATTGTGCAGGAAACACATATTCCTATTTCTTTACAAAACAATGCAAACGTGTACCGATTTCAGGGAAGCCAGCTTTATTATTATTATTATTATTATTATTATTATTATTATTATTTTAGGAAGCCAGCTTTTATAGATGTAGATAGCTCAGGATAGACTTCCACCTCTGTCAGTAGCTGTGGGACCTTGGCCAAGTCAGTCTTTACTCCTTGTAGACTATTTCATTATACACACACGTGCATGTGCATTAATAAAATACCGTCTTTGCAATTAGATTTGCTTCCTAATCCCTGCTCCTCCCACTTATTAGCTGAGTGGCACCTTACTCATCTGAGATTCACTTTTCATATGAGCACATGGCAATATATTGCTAATACTCTACCTGAGAAGTTTAAATGAAAGTATATACGATGTAACATGACATGTCAAACACAAGGCCTCTTATATACTAAATGGCATTATTATCATAATAGCTGTTATTGCCTCTACTATAAAAAAAAAAAAAAAAAAACAGTGGGAAACAATGCATTTTCCAGTAGTTACTTCCTCCAGAAACTGCACAACTGCAAATCAAGACCTTTGCTATTAGATGACATGTTTTTTCCTTCTTTTTAAAAACGTAAGTTTTGGATTTTGACACAAGAGAGGCTGGTACCTTAACAGCACTGGCTTGTATGTTAGTGTAGAAACAAGACTGAACTTGACCACCACTGAACCCTCAAATGGAAGCCAGCACTCCACTACCTGGTATGCAAAGTGTGGAGCCAACCTATGCTTGGGCCAGACTGGCAATGCTCTCTGGTCTGGGGACACAGATTGGCAGTAGGGGCTTGTTTCCAGTATCATGATTTCAAGTCAGATGGGTGGGAGTATGGCAACTCCAGGCAGTCAGCCCCCTTAGAATGAGTGCCTGTGTCAGAATTGGAGGTCCCCACTCTATCATACAAACTCACACACACACACACAAAAAAAACCCTTAATTTCATGGAGAACTGGTGCCTAGAATGATCGACCCATGCTAAAGTAGTTTAGAAGGGAAGAACACAAAGAGAATATGTTCTTGTCACCATCATCATGACCTATGCTGATACATAGTCCTCAATACCCAGCATGTGACATCTGTCCCACAAGGAAAATAATACAACTGTTTTAGTCAGGGTAAGTAATGTCAGCTGCTGCAATGAATAGTGATTTCCTACAAGACCTGTTCATTTCTCATTCACTTTTTACTACAGTGAAGTTGGCCAATAACAGTGGAAGAGTACTTATCTGGGGACCCAGGTTCTTTCAGTCTGGTGGCTGTGTCATCCCTCAGAGATTTTTCCTGGGTTCTCAACATCTGGCCAGGAAGCGGGTAAAGACAGAATTTCAAGAATCGTGCAGGAGGCTTTAGGAGCAAGGCTACCTGCCTCAAGCCAACTCCATTCCCTGGTCCTACTTAACTGCAAGAGGATGAGAAATGTTTAGCTTTGTCTTCACAAGGGCTTGCTAAGCACAGTGTTTCTGCCAGAATATCATTTCAATATCTGAGGAAACTGTGATGGAACTTGAAATAGGATACTTTTAAAAAGCAGCTTTGTAAATCATGAAATGGATTCTCTTTATCTTGTGACAGGGATAAATTTACATTTCTTGACAAGAAAGTAAAAATAATCAAAACTCATGAGTTTCAGAGACCCACTCTTACAATGTCATTTAACCCCCTCATCCCTTCACCGTCTCTCTCCAGCTTGTGTGGCTACCCTGAGATATTGAGGTCAGCTCAGGGACAATGAGTAACTGAGTTGGAAGCAAAGCGGGGCCTGGGAACATAATAATGACTGTTTCCAAGTTCCAGACACCACGCTAATCCATAACATTTGTTAAGGATACAACCGAGACATCACCAGAGCCCAGTCTTGAATTATTTTCCACCCACTTCCTGTTGAAAGCCTAACTGAAATGGTTGATTACCTCTAATCATTTATTGTCCTAGGTTAGTGCTTTCCAACTTGGTTCTACACAACAATCACCTGGGATGCTTTGGTAGACAGACTCTAAGAAGACCAACCCACAATGAACTCCCCTTCCTGGTGTTCCCACCATAGTATAATCCCTGAATGTGGGTGGAACCTGTGACTTCCAAACGATACAATATGGCAAAGGTAATGGGGTGCCACTTCCACAATTACATTACTAAGATTGTAATCCTTGTCTTGCTAGCAGACTCTCTCATGCTAGGTTTTGTAAGGTAAGCTGCCATGGTGGAGAGGCCTATCTGAAAAGGAAATGAGGTCAGCTTCCAACTAATAACAAGCAAGAAACCTGGACCTCAGTCAAACAGCCCTTAAATAACTGAATCTTGCCAACAACCTGCATGAGCTTGGAAGTGAATCCTTCCCTAGTCAAACCTTCAGATTATATCCCAATCCCAGCTGGAAAACCAACTACAGCTTTATAAGACCCTGAAACAAAGGTACCAGTTAAGGCGGGGCTCGATTTCTAACCCACAGAAAGTGAAATAATAAATATGTGTTGTTTTGAGCTGCTAAATGTGTGGTGATTTTTTTGCAGCAATGATAACTAATATAGATGCTTGTTAGAAATACAAGTTCCCAGGCCCTAGCCACAGAATCTGTTTATTAAAACTGGAGAAGGACTTGGAAATCTGAAATGTTCACCTTCACCTCAGATGATTTTGATGTACCTCATTTAGAAATCATCATTCCAAATTCTTTCATCTTTATTGTTACATTTAACCAGCCACACCAGAAATTTGCATAACTCAACTGCGTTAGTTTTACGCCCAACAGAAGTGACCTAAGTTACCTATTTCAATGATTCTTATATTGTGCCATTATTTTTTAAGGCCTGTACTCATTTTCTATTGCTGTTGTAACAAATTACTGCAAGTTTAGTGGCTTAAAAATATATAAATTTATAATCTTACAGTTCTGGAGATGAGAAGTCTGAAAATGGTCTCACTGGGCTTAAAATCAAGGTTTCAGCAGGGTAGAATCTGTTCCTTGCCTTTTCCAACTTTCGAGGCTACCTGCATTCCTTGGCTTGTTGCCCTATCCTAGCAATGATATTACTGAGACTTCTGCTTCCATCATCACATCTCCTTCTCTATGACCTTCCTTCCCATATGAGGACCTGTGTGATTGCATTGAGTCCACCAGGATAATTTAAAAGAATCCCTCCATCTTAAGGCCCTTAACTTTATAGTGTCTGCAAAGTCCCCTTTTCCATATAAGGTAACATTTACAGGTCTGGGGATTAGGACATGAACATCTCTAGAGAGCCATTGTTCTGCCTACTGCAAGATCTGTTGAATGAAATATCTATGTCTTGGTGCTGGTAAAATGTTTGTGTCTTTCTTTATATCACAGAAACATGCCATTTGTCTTTGTTTTTTTTTTCCTGTCTTGGCTACCAGGGAAGGCATTCAGAACTAATAGCTGTGTTCAATTATAATAACTCCACTGACTTGCTCTCTTCCAACTGCTTCCCTTGGTTTATTATTTTGTTCTTACTCCTTTATGTTTGTTTGAATGGTCCTGTTTTGTCGGTGTCACTTATTATAAGTTGATTTGATACATAACTACAATATACAAATCCCTATATTTAGGCTTAACCCTAGGTTCCCTGATTTCTAATCTCTTACCCTCCAAGGCCACCCGCCAGTGAAATATTTTCACATGGTACTGGGCTTTTTGTCTTCTATATTTCCATATCTCCTTCTTTGTCCTTCCCATAGCCACCCTTGGCCCTCCAAGCCGTTCACCAATCTAGTTGTCAATTTCCCCCAAGGGACTGTGGGGGAGTAGTTCACCCTTCATTCATTTGGTAGATTCTACTAAGACCTTTATGCTGTGATGGATGAACTAGTCTCCAAACCCTTGGTCAGCCTGTGCATGGAAGAAAGTACTGAACTGATTTCACATGTACTGGGCTCATTAAAGTACTTGAACAAATTGCCCTAGTAACTCCCATAATAGCCACACACCTCAGGGAGACAAATAATATTATCCATATGTTAGAAGACAAAATATTGAGTCAAAGAAGGTAAAGAAAGCTATAGATTCTATTTCTTTGGGAAACATCTTGATTTCAGGGTTTTAGATGACTTAGATGGATGAATCCCAATCCTGGTTTTCAATTTCATCAGTATACTCCAATTATTGTTAGAAGTAGTTTGACAAAATAATTTTCTTAGCCTAATTAAAATATTGATTTCAGATACCATATTTTGGAATGGTCAGAGGAGCAGAGAATGTAGTGCAGACTTTAAAAGCATGATGATTAAAGTGTCTGCCAAAATGCTCTGAAGTTAAGCATATATGTTCAACTTAACAACTGTTTATAAAATAAACACCAATATAGCCACTTTTTCCTTATGCCCAAATTCTATGCATGCCTCAAAGACCAGATTCGATGTCCTTCAACAATGACTTGCATAAGCCTCTTAATCTAATCTTTTCCTCATCAGTGTTTAAGACCATCTTAGAATCTTCTTATTTCACATTGATCTGTATTGTATTTACATGCGTGTGTATGCGTACACACATACACACACACACACACTGTATGCACAGTGAATTCCTGAATTGTCCTTCATCTTCTATGAGACTCGGTGTCACTATTTAACTATAATTTGAATATAGTTCATCAGGAAAGCAATGAGTCAATGAATGAGAGAATGAGTGAATGAGCCATGGAGGTCACTTACATGAGGGGTCAAGTTGATGAAGATCCAAACCAGAAGGAAACAGTCAAGTCCACCATGTTTTGAAAGTCAGGCATGGGTCAGGAAGCCAGGTCAGCCAGGGCCAGTCTGGACTTTAGGCTGAAGCTGGCCTTTACTGTCAGCCTCCTGGGATTAGTCAATCTGGAAGCCCTGAAACAATGGTCAGTATTAAAAACAAATCAGGTGTTTTTCTTGCTCCTGGTTGAAGAGAGAGTGGAGGAATCATGACGAAGGAGTAAGGCATGTGCTGCTACCACTTTACCTACATTTGTGTTGTGTCACTTTACTCTTTTCAGCAGGCTTTCACGTACACTTTCTTGATTCAAGAGCATGGGGAAAATTAATTTTGCTACTGCATTTGAGGTTGGTGGCCATGAAAGCCAGTCTCCAAGGACATTCAGGAAATGATAAAATATTTATTAAAACATACTTGTCCTTATTGATCTCATTTCATCCTCAGAGAAACTTAAGAGTTAGAAAGGAGTATCCCTGCCTTTTCACAGATGATGGAATCAAGAGCCTTAAAGCACTTTAATGGCGTGCCCACGGTCACCTGGCTTCTTCCTAGTTGAATGTCTGCTCTGCTCGGTGGTGGTGCAGAAGAGTCTGGCACATAATGAGAAAGCAGACTCAGGGATTTCGATTCAATGTAAGCGACCCAAGCTACTCTAATTATGGTCAGAATGATTAAAATTGAGTACGAAGTCATACCAATTATGTACTGTGATTTAATTTAGATGATAATATTTGAGTACTTATTTTTAAATGTTCTGTGTGTTTAAATAAATGGAAATCCGAAGGTACGATACTTGGTGAATATGGCAGATGAATTGGAGCTTCCAGCCAAGCTGTAACAGTTTTTGTCTGGTCACCAAAGAAGCATGTGGTCTTGCCTTGTCCTGATGGAAGATTCTGTGTTTTCCGTTGACTAATTCCGGATGCCTTTTGTCAAGTGCTGCTTTCAGTTGGTCTGTTGGGAGCAATACTTGTTGGACTTAACCATTTGGTTTTCCAGGAGAACCTCGTAACAGAGGAGTCCCTCCCAATCCCAGCACATACACAGCATCGCCTTCACCGGGTGAAGACGGGCTTTGGAGTGCTTGGTGGTGGTTCGCTTCTCTTGCCCCACGATCTCTTCCATTCCACAGTATTGTAAAGTATCCACTTTTCATCGCCCATCAGAATTTGTTTTAAAAACAGAACTTTTTTTGTTACATTTAAGCAAAGAATCACATGTGGAAATACGGTCAAGTTTTTTTCACTTAACTTACATGGAACCCAAACATCAAAGCGATTAACATAACCAAGCTTGTGCAAGTTATTTTCCATCTCGATTTGGAGATTTTTAATATGTTGGCTATCTCCTGCATGGTATAACTTTTGATTGTTTTCAATTAATGTCTCGATGTGATCACTATCAACTTCAACTGGTCCACCGACCATGGAGCATCATCCAGTGAGAAATCTCCAGCACAAACTTCCGCAAACCACTTGTAACATGTTTGCTCAGTCACAGCACCTTCTCCATAACCTGCACAAATCTTTTTTTGCATTTCAGTTGTGTTTTTACCTTTCTTGAAATAATGAAGTACAATATGCTTATTTTCTTCCATCTTCAATATTAAAATGGCTACACAAAAAAACACGCTGATATGATAGCTGTCACAACGTGATCAAACATTGTTTTGGATGAAGAAGCCAACTAAGTGTTACTAGAGCCATCTATGGAAAAACCAAATGAACCTTTTAGCCAACCCAATATTATGAATATTAACATATGCAATAAATTAACTAGCCTTTCCCACCTTCTCAGTTGGTCATACCAAGTTGAACCCCTGGATGTTTTACTATAAAACCCTTTCTTTCCTTGATTTCTTATATGGGTATATAGGTACATAGAGAAAGAGATAAAGATCATCAATAGTTCTTACCTGGGGAAGATTCTGCACCCTCCCCAGAATACTTGGCAATATCTAGACATACATTTGGTTGTTGAAACCGGGAGAAAGTGAGCTACACTCAACTAGTTGGTAGAGGCCAGGAATGCTGCTTGACTTCTCACAGTGCACAGGACAGCCTCCTCTCCCCCACACACACAAGTACCCAGAGCAAAGAGTTATCCGAACCAAAATGTCAGAAGTGCCCAGCTTGAGGAACTTTGAAATAGGTAGATAGACAGACAGGTAGATGACAGGTACATAGATACAGAGAGCTAAAGCTAGGTAGATACTAAGTACCAGACTCTGTGCTCAGCAGAGAATGGCCACCTACTTAATGTAAAGTCATTTTGTGTCTTTATATCTCAAAATCCTAGCCTGGTTTCCAGCCTATGTACAAACCCAATTCTTCATTGGGAAAAATGAAGTTTGGCCTTTCCCAGGACTTACTGCATTTCTAGTCAGCATTTTTTTTAAGGAGTAAAACCACCAAAACATGCATTTCTAGGTGCAGTTAATTTTCTGTATAGATACATAGTTCCTAGCACTGATAACAAAGTCAGCAGACTTAATCAGACTCAGATTTGGTATGCTGTTTCAGTGGAAAAGGAAAACAAATATAAGAGGGCACTTTAGAACTTTGGCTCTTGTTAAAGAGTTTATGTAATTTGCTGCATTAAAGTTTAAATCCAAGCTCACAAGAACTTCACATTTATAAAAGTAATTCAAGATGAAATATGCAGTCCCCTAAGATATCTTTCCAGATCTCCTTACTCTCCCACTTCCAACATGCCAACAATTACCAAAATCTCAGTCAGTTTCTACACAGAGATTTCTTCCAGGTAATAAGGTGGGTGAATTCCCTGATCAACATAAATAAAGGATTTTCAAACATGAAATACATGTTTGAACTGATTTAGGGCACACAGTAATCAAATACCTAAGAGTGGCTGTTAATATCTCACCTTGTCAAGACTATCCTGACTTACAGTCAGTACCATTAATATTTCAGGTCCTTTTAAGGAAAACACCATGGAAAGTGTAATTAAGTGCACACTAGTTTGAAGAAATTCTTAGCATGAATTAATTGCAGATTAACTATGGGGTTAAATGATCTGGAAAACTTATGTGAAATACTGGAAATCTTTTAAGAAGAGAAGTTACACTTAATATGTGTAACTGTGAAAACTTTATCTAACCTTAGGGATTTTTTTTAACTCTTTTTTCCCCCTTCCCATTATATCTTTTCCCAGGTAGACCAAAAACTAGATTGATTTCTAACTAGAAATGCCTATTAGGATGAAGTCAAGGCCAATTCTAAATGTATTCCTATTGGCATTGTGACACTGGAGAGTAGAATTCTCAAAGAAGAACTCTATTGGCACATAACAGCTTTCATCATCAAAAGTCTGGTGATCAATCTTTCCAAGGTTCCTGAAAACCTTACTAACCAAACCCATTCATCGACACATCTATAAAACCTTCAGAATCACATAGAAAAAATCCCTAACATTTGAAAATAGAACAAGGAAGAGAAGTTTCTCAATGCCGTTTCCAACCAATGTCAAGTCTCTTGGTTCTTTCCAAGGATGGTCCTTTTCTCTGATCACTTACCTTGAAAACATAGCAGGGACCCTCATAATAAAGCAAAGGAATTCTCTCTCCCAGAGCCCACCAGCCTATTTCTGTATCCGTTGCTCTTTGCATGTCCCTGCCCCTGTGTCTCTGTTCTTCTTGAATGGAACTTTTCTCCATCTTGTTTTTTCCTTCTTTGGCCACAATGTAAAACTAATGTGGTATATTGTTTTGTTGTTCTTGTTTTAGGGTGTGTTTGAATTCTTTTTTAAGTTTTTCTTAGTTTCAGATTTCAAAAAATGTCTAAGAAAACACAGAGAGATCCTGTATACATGTTACTATTAACCAAACTCCAGATTTCCTTTATATTTTCCTAGTTTCTTCACAAATGCCTTCCTTCTGTCCTAAGGTCCCATCTAAGGCCCTACATTGCACTTAGCCATCATGTCTTCTTAGGTTTCCCTGGGCTGTGAATTTCTCTGTCTTTCCTTTCCTTTTAGACTTTCACAATTTTGAGGTGTGCTGGTCAGATATTTTGTAAAATGTCACTCAGTTTCACCGCTACAATCTAAATGTTTGTGTCCCCACGAAATTCATATGTTGAAATCCTAACCCCCAGCGGGGTGGTATTGGGAGGGAGGTCTTGGAGAGGCAACTAAGTTATGAGAGTGGAGCCCTCATGAATAGGAGTAGTGAGCACCGTTATAAAGAAGACCCCACAGAACTCCCTAGCCCTTCCACCATGTGAGAATACATCAAGAAGTCTGCAACCCCGAAAAGGGTGTGCACCCAACCATGGTGGCAGCCTGATCTTGGACTTTTAACCCCCAGAAGTGTGAAAGGTAAATTTTTCTTGTTTATAAGCCACCTAGTCTGTGGTGTCTTGTTACAGCAGCCCAAACAGACTAATGCATACGCTTATCTGTTGTTTTCTCATGATTAGGCTGGGGTTGCAGGCTTGAGGGAAAACACTGCAGAGATGACGTGCCCTTCTCGTCACGTTGTAATGGGTACGTGCTTTCAACATCACTTGTCACTGGCAATGGGGTCTTGTTGATCTCTAACACCACTAAATGCAGACGGCCCTTCAAGTAAAAACAAGAATGTGGAAAATTTTATGTCCCACTAAAACGGACCTGTTGAAATTCTTCCAACCTTGAAGTTGCTGTTATCTACCCTAATATATGACTGTGTGTCTGACACATGGTATTTACCTGATAATACTTGGTGAATGAATGAATATATCTATGTCTGTCTCCATCCTCACCTATACCATGGGTCAGGGCTCCTGGGTGGGGAAAAAATGCAGCCTAGATGCTATTTGATAGTCCAACCACTGTTACCAATCTGGGTTTTAAAGAGTTAATTAAAAATAAATTTGGAAACCGATCATACATTTTCATCTTCCCAAAAGAATGTTTTAAGTTTTCATTTGGTTTTGCTATTCAACTGTGGTGTTTCAAACCATGCTAATGAAGTGAAAACTAAGCATTTAGGAGTGAAGAAATTCAGACCTTGGGAAATGGGGAGGTGGTTTTGAATTATTATTGTAAAATTACTTGTTTTAGTTGCTCTTTGAGGATTTTCCCTCCTGTGTGGTTTTTTTGCCATCTCATTAGAAGAGAAACTCTCAACAACATTATCTTGAAACACCTGCCTGGCCAAGTGGCAAGAGGCGGGCTTTTTAAGAGCTGTGTTTTATTTCCTCTGTAGCTTGAGTGAGTATTCATGCTTTACCAAAAGCAGTGAATTTTACTTTGCCAACAGACACAATCCAAAGATGCAAACTAAAGTGAATTGTTTAAAAACTCAGCTTACTTAATTTTGCAAAACATGCCTTCCCTCAAAGCTAACTTTAAAAGGCCGAAATGATTGCTAGCCTTTGTTGGTGGCACTGATGGCTTGGGGAATATTGGGTGGGGAAGTCAGCTTCTCCTATGCCAAGGCACACAGGAAAGTCACCTGCCACTGTGGGCGGCGAGAGGACAAAGCTGAGCTGAGGAAGTAAGAGTTTCTTCTATTCCCTGTTCTTTTTGACGTTGGTGGGTAACAATTTTAAACTGTCCTGGCACTTTGCAATGTAAAGGCCTAGAATCCCTGCGGTGATGGTGGTTTGCAGGAGTGGGGTGGGTGGGGGAAATCTGTAATGGTAGTGTTGTATTTTGAGAGTAAACATTCTGAACTAAAAGGAAAGCGCTAAACATCCTCTCTTCCCCATTTACAATGGATCCAACATTCACATGATAGGTCTGTGAGGGAAATAGGAACAATTTCTACTCTTTGCTTCTCTTTGGCTTCAGAAAAATACAGAAAGGGCTTTTTTACAGGGAATCAAATACCTAAAAATCGGTTTAAAATAGCATTTCAAAAATAAACTCCTCAGTACAATTCATATACTACAGCAAATTGGGTGTTTGGGTACTTGGACACCGAATTGCAAAGGAAAGGTTTCTCAAGATAAGCATTTGTGTTTCAAATTTCCCCCACTTGGCTCTTTATGATAACAGCTTTCGTAAATAGCATAGCAGTTGAAACATTTATTATTGGAACAGAAATGCAATTACATGCAGATGTTGTCCTGTGATTCATTGCTTTGTGCTACACACATTTTAAAGCTGGAGGAAGGACAAGCAGGTCATCAAGGAAATGCTCTAGGCTGAGCTCCACTTACTCTCTTGACTTGAGTTATCTAATCTCTTTTGTGAGTGTTGCCACAATCTAGGCCTCTGTGGCCCTTCTTGGCAGCCTGTTTCATTGTGCAATTACTCCAACTACCGTCAAAAATGTCTTTTCATCCAACATAAAATGTGCTTCACTTAATCCAAACCTGGTTCTTTCTCCAACATTTCTGTTCGAGGAATATAAAATAACCACGTTCATTTTGTTCAAGTTTATCATTGTTTTCTACTCTTTATCAAGGTGGGGCTTTTCTTTTTCATCCCCCCCCCCCTTTTTTTTTTTTTTTTTTTTTTTTTTTGCTTTACAGTGAATGAACTACTGTAATGTCACATAGTCATCAGAGCTATGGAGGAAATCAAATGGGTCTATTGCTGTAGAACCCACTGGAGGTGGGACAGCTGGTGCCAGTCCTGGTTGTTATGTGTGGTCTTCTACTGGAGAAAACTTTGCATAAATTCTGAAGGTCTAGGGGTTAGCAGTCGAGATGCCAAGTGTATTGATTTTCAGCTGCTGTTGTAACTAATTATCACAACTTTCATGGCTTAAAATAGCCCCAATTTATTGTCTTACAGTCCTTAAGTCCAGAAGTTGAGCACAGGTCTCATTGAGCCAAAATTAAGGTGTGGGCAGGGCTGCGTTCCTTCTGGGGGTTTTAGAGGGAAATCTCTTCCCAGCTCCTAGAGGGTGTCCACATTCCTTGGATCATGGTCTCCTTTTTTCATTTTCAAAGTCACCAACAGATGGTCAAGTCTTTCATATCACTTCACTCTGGCACTGATTCTTTTCCTTCCCTGTTCCACATTATAAAGAACTTATGATTACATTGGGCCAACCTGAATAACATCAAAAAATCTTTTTATTTTAAAGTCAGTCTATGAGCAATCTCAATTCCATCTGCAGCCTGAATTTCTCATTGCATTTAACATAACATAGTATGTTCCCAGGCTCCAGGCATTCTGATTTAGACATCTGTGGGAGGCCATTGCTCTGCCTACCATACTAGGAAGGATGTTTCAAGCAGAGGGAAGAACATGTACAAAGGTCCTGAGGTCTGAACAAGACAGATATGTCGGGGAAACAGAAAGAAGGCCCATGTGGCACTGTAAGATTAGTTTAGAGAGGCTGGCAAAGGTCAGATTATGGAGAGGCCTGGGGTCCATGGTATGAAATTAGATTGTGTTCTAATTATAGGAGAATATCACTAGAGGTTCTAAGCAGGGAAGTGGCATGATCTGGTGTATATTTTTAAAAGATGGCTTTGGCCTATCTTTTATGCATTCAGAATTAAGGAGGGAATGTAAGACACAGGATAATTGACAAGATTATGTGCTTCCTTGAAGGTCATTAAACCTTCGAGGGATCGGGAAAAGATTACTTCTGGCATTTCCAAGGGGTGCTAACCTAGATGCACAAGAATAATGGGCAGGGCTGGCTGAAACCTTTGAGTAAAGAAGTTACAGGCCTGGCGTGTGACTACCCACCATGATCTGCCCAGTTAGGAGTTTATGATCTGATCACCATGTGAGGTTACTTTCAGTTACTGAACTTGTACATTCTCCCATTTTTGTTCACAGAACGCAAAGAGGAGGGTGTGAGGGCACATGGAGTAGGGAAGGAGAGATGGGGAATAGAGAGCTGGGCCCTGAGGCACCCAAAAAGCACACCACAGGACTTCTGTTGCATTCCATATGGGCTATTTATTCTCCCAGCTTCTACACACTTGGTGCTTATTATCATGGTCTGGAATTGTAAATCCAGGGAACCTGGGTCCTCTTTCCTTCTCCATCCCCACTAGGTTTGTTCCCATTAGACAATTCACCTAACCTCTCCTTGATTCCATTTTCACTTATGTTCTAATAAGAACAATATTGGCTTCATTGACCTCAACTAGTTATGAAGAACTCGGGAAAAATTAAGTGTATGTGTATATGTTCTGCTTGGCAAATTTTTATTCCATTTAACTTCATTATTATAATCCTTCTTCTCTAGGTTTAATTATATCTCTTCTTCATTAATATTTTTGTACCAGAAAGACAATAGTTGACAAATGCTTGACAAATTAAGATGGTAAATTACATGTTGGATTTTATGACATTTTCAAGATTTACAGATCCTAATTGCTTTCAAATATTTAATAAGGAAGCTGGCATAGGAACATTTTCTGGCTACTATAATTTGTTTCACCAATTTTTTCACTAGCACCTATATGGAAAACACTATAAAAAGATATTGAATAGTAGGAAAATGGCCAAAATAGAGTCCTTCTGGCCTTTGAGGAGCCTGCCATCAATGTGACTACCCTGCCATTCTGGGACACGCGATGTAGAGAGCAGGAGTCTACAAAGAATAGCCCAAGGTTGGCTGCCTGGTTTGTAAATAAAGTTGAACTGGAACACAGCCATGCCCTTTCATTCACGTATTATCTATGGCTGTTTTGGACCAGCGCAGCAGAGTAGGGTAGCTGCAACAGAGAGGCTATGGCTAGCAAAGTCAAAGCTAGTTACTGTTTAGCCCTTTGCGGAAAAAGTTTGCTGACTCCTGAGCTAAGGCAGTTAGCCTTTTGGAAGGGTAGGCTTTTGTTTCTATAGTTTCTCGGATTTTTTATTCCTTATAATGTGGATCCCCAGTGAAGCAGTACCCCGAAAATGCCTATTTGCCAGTGCTTACATGGTTAATACCACCATAGCAAAGGCTTTACAAGTTAAAGTGCTAAGCTGCCAGTATATATTTATCTTACAGGCTAATATTAGCTCAAGATAGTTTTTCTACCAGGTATTTTGTAGACCTTTCATTTCAATTCTTTTAAAAATTCTTTAAAAATTGTTATTCTATTACAGTTGTCTCATTTTTCCCCTGTTGTTCTCCTGTCCTGCCCACCCCGACTTCCATAGTCAATCTCCACCCTGTTGTTCATTCCAATTCTTTATTTATCACTATTGAACATAAGCTTCTTTCTTAATGTCGTTTTCCCCCTTACGCTTCAAGGTTATTTTGAATTATAATACAATCCTCTGAGGTGTTAGCTATCCAATTTTGCACCATCTGCAAATTAAATCAACTTGTCTTTTATTTCATCACTCAAGTAACTGAAAGAAATATTAAGACAAGCCTGCCTCAGGATATCCTTTTAAAATGTCACTGTTTCCCTCAAGGTCCACCCAGAACCACTAATAATCTTTGAGTCTACCTTTAAGTTCCCACTCTTATAGAAATTGGTTCTAGCCAGTGATTTCCAAACTTATAATGCCAGTCATTATGCCGGAAGGGGTATCGAATATGCCTCCTTAATTGAGCCTTTCCTCCAACTGAATGCTTTGCCATATCTGTCATGTCTTCATTTGTTATGTATTGTAGTTCCCTCCCTTTCTTTGGAATTAATGGGGCCAGAAGACTAGCTCTAGCCAATGAAAGATGAGCAAAGCTAAAGCATCCCTTGTGGAGTGAAGTTCTGAAAAGCAATGCAGGATTCACCAAGTCCCTGTTTCCTGTCTGAGCAACCATGGAAGTATGTGTTGAAAGTAACCTTCATCAGCTTGGATTTCTGAGTAGATATGAATAGGAGAGTCCTGCCTGTTGATCTGTGTAAACATGCAGCATGAATGAGACACCCCTTTGTTATTTGAGACCTGGGGGTTGCTTGTTACCAGAGCATAACCTCACTCATCCTGCCTGATACAGCTATTGAGCACCATAACACTTTTCTAGAAAGCCCTATGAAAACTAGGGACTATCCTTTGGTATATCCTTTTCTGTGTATATCCTTCATAGGCCCTCATTCATAGTACAAACCAATTTAATTGTTTATTGCATGGAAGTGAATTAATAGTAGATTGTAGAGAGATAACTGGCTACAATGTTTAGGAATCTCATGGTTTTTCATTACTCTTTTATATAAACAGCTGATAAATTTTGGATAGTAACCCCTTATCAGGTGTATTGGCCAATATGTTCTCTCATTTTGTGGGTTGTCTTGTTATTTTGTTGATGTTTTCTTATACTGTACAAAAACTTTTTAGTTTGATGTTGTCCCATTTGTTTATTTTTTTCTTTTGTTTCCCTTGCTTAGGGATATATATATCTGATAAAATATTGCTACGAGCTATGTCCAAGATTTTGCTGTCTATGCTTTCTTCTAGGATTTTTATTGTTTTGGATCTAACATTTAAGTCTTTAATACATTTGGAATTTATTTTTGTGTGTGGTGTAAGAAGATGGTCTAGTTTCACTTTTTCTGCATGTATCTGTCCAATTTTCCCAACACCATTTATTGAATATACTATCTTTAGCCCATCATATGTGCTCAAAACTCAACAGCAAAAAAACCTCAAACAACCTAATTAAAAAATGGGCAAAGGAGCCCTGGCTGGTAGCACAGTGGACAAGGTGCCGGCCTGCAAACCCAAAGGTTGCTGGTTTGATTCCCCAGCCAGGGCGCATAACCAGGTTGCAAGCTGGGTCTCCATCCAGTTCCTTGGCTAGAGGCAGGTGAAAGATACCATACATTGATGTTTCTCTCCCTCTCTGCCTCTCTCCCCTTCTCTCTCTCTGGAAATAATAAATACAATATATTTAAAAAATGGGCAAAGGACCTGAATAGACACTTCCCAAAGAGGAAATACAAATGGCCAATAGACATATGAAAAGGTGCTCAACATCACTAATCATCAGAGAAATGTAAATTAAAACCACAATGAAATACCGCATCACACCTGTCAGAATGGGCATCGTTAACAAATCAACAAACAACAAGTGCTGGCGAGGATTTGAAGAAAGGGGGACCTTTTTGCACTGTGGGAGGGAATGCAGACTGGTGCAGTTTGGAGATACCTCAGAAAATTATAAATGGATTTGCCTTTTGACCCAGGGATCCTACTTCTGGGAATACATCCAAAGGAATCCAAAACACTATTTTAAAGGAACATAAGCACCTCTGTGTTCATTGTAGCACTATTTATAATCACCGAGATATGGAAACAGCCCAAGTGTCCATCAGTAGGTGAATAGATAAAACAACTATGGGACATTTACATAATGGAATACTACACAGCTATAAAGAAGAAAATTTGTCCTTTGCTACAGTATGGATGGACCTGTAGAACATTATACTAAGTGAAATAAGCCAGTCAGAGAAAGACAAACACCAAATCCTTTCACTCATATGTAGAATCTTATGACCAACTTGAACTAACATGCAAAATAGAAACAGACTCATAGATGGAGAGCTGGATGACAGCTTAGGTGGGGAAGGTAGGGTGGGCAGAGGGATGGAACAAAAAGGATAAAGGACTCATGGACATGGACAACAACAGTGTGGTGATTGCTGGGAGGAGAGTGTAAGAGGACCAAATGGTAACGAAAAAATACAATAAAAAAGTAATTACAAATAAAAATTTAAGAGTTAATTATTAAAAAACAAAAACAAAACCAAAAAACCTCGATGAACATTCAGCTTCCTGAGTACCTACACGATGCTTTTCAATTCAATGTGCTCAGCATCCTCAATTGTTAAAGAGCATTGTCATGATATCACAGGTGCATCAAGTTTTATCTTTTTCTAGTATTTACATGATTTGGCTCAGCCCAGGTTAATGTGGTCTAATCATGGCGAGGCCAGCCTCTGGCCAGTGAGAGTAACCTGCACTTCCCACGGTGAGAGCACTAACTTGGACTTCTGTGCGTTAATATTTCTTCATTGACATGGGACTTCAATGGAACATTCTTGGATTATGAGAAATTTGGGGGAACATTACAGTTTCACCTTCCTTAATATAGATGTATATAGTCATTCCTGTAAGGTTTTAGCCTGGGGGAGGGAGGATATGCCTAACTTGCTACTGGCTGTATTCCTGGGACCTAGCAAAATGCCTGTGTCATTAAAAGCACCAAAAATATACGTAGCATGATTTTGTTTTGAGAGAGGGGAAGGAAGGGAGAAAGAGAAGGAGAGAGACATCATCGTGAAAAAGAAACATCGATTGGTTGCCTCCTGTGCACGCCCTGGTAGAACAATTTTTTTAGATCTCATTAGAAACTACGGTGAATCCATAAGACTTACAGCAATTTTTAACTTCCACTTTGGAGATGAAGCTCAGAAATGTAAAGTAATTTACCCAAGGTCACACAACCAGAGATGGGACTGAACGGAAGCATCTTCTGACTCTAAGGCGTTTGCCCTTCCTTGGATGGCATGGTATATATATCCAGGGCGTAGTGGAAAGAGCAAGCGTTCTGAAATGTGACGGACCAAGATTTGAATTATAGCTCAACTGCTCATTAGTTGTATGTCATGGAGAGTTTCTAAAATCTCTCCTCTGGTGTTTTTTTTTAACTGCAATGATATTTTTTCCCCTTCAAGAAGTCTTGTGTTTCATTTAGGTCCCCAAAAGTGCTGTGCTTTGGTACAGTGTCATTATTCAGCTGGAATAGTTATTGAGGTCCTCTATGGTTAGGTTGAATTCATGCTGCTTCCGTGACCCAGCCTTCCCCAAACCAGTTCTTGAGACATCCAAAATGGATTTAGCAGAAGATTGCATTTCCTCTTTGAAATTTGCTACTCAGAGATCCAAACTTCATTTCGACCTTCCAATTCAATAATTATAGCCCAAGATATTTTGTGTTTAAAGCCTAAATGATTGTTTGCTTAAAATTGTAAGAACAAATTTGGAGGCCAGATTAAGGCACTTAAAGGTTTAGCCTGCCTTGGGAAAAAAATGCATTCTTCGTCTTGCATCAACATGTTAATAAAGTCTAAAGTTCCTGCATGAACAGAACTAGCTTCAATGGAATTGTGAGAACATAAAGGGTGCAGGATCATAAATGGACTGCATTCGTGAAAGCCATTTACCTAGTGTAGCACAGAGTTTTTATTTAAGATGAACGAAAACCCAGTAAGTAGAAAATGGTAGAAAATGCTAATATTCCTTTTAGTAGGGGAGTCAAGATGAGTCTTAAACTTCACACAATAAATGCATGTAACTGTGAACAGAAAAATGTGTGCAATATTTGCAAAGTTATATTTTCATAATATTTTATAACCCAAAATCATATTCAATAAAAATATACTTCCTATCTCATTTTATGATCTTTCTGGAGTCATTTAAAGGCAGCCATTTTAGTAGTAAGTTATGACTTTATTAAGAGTATTTTAATCAGTTACTATATTGCATTTAAACTCTCTGGATATATGATTATTAAAAATTATATTTGAACATAGAAAACCGCCATTTTAATGTTCTTCTGCCTCTTCAAGTTGACTCTATTTTTGGAAATTCATTTGAAGTTAAATTGTAGAAGATATGGGATCTTGGATGCTCCAAAGATTGGTCATGATCTCTGCAAGTCAATTTTGCTATCACAGAAAGGAAATAGTAACACACACTTGATAGTATTCCTGCCACAATGTAAAAGGAAACTGTACGAGAAAATCTTTGCCCAATCTAAAATGCTATTCAAAGATTAGTTCCCCTTCCTGACAGTGCAATTTGTGCAATTTACTGCCCTCAACAGAAACCCTTCCTGATTGGTTTGTGCTGGCTTAAGTAGTATGTAAACATTCGTTCCCTCCCCTTTTCCTAGCGGAGATCTAAAATACAGCACAGAGCTATTTTTACTAAGATTGTCACTACTCAAGCAGTGGTTGGAATAGGAACAAATGATTCATTTTAAAGTAGGTTTTATTTAGCAGGCAGTCTTCCCCTCTGACACTCAGGTATTGAAAGTCTTCAGGCTCTACTTTACAGTAAGACTTCAGTGGAATTGGTTACAATTAAAAAGTTATTTTACTAGTGGCAGATAAATATAGGAGGAAAGAGTCGATTATTAGATAATTGATAGAAGTTACATACTTACATTTAAAAACTATGTTTTGAAGCCTTGAGTTAGGCCTTCCCCATAGTTCTTTTTAAAATATTTTTTCTTACCTTCTTAAGTCCAGGAAGTTGTTTAAAATTTTTACATATAATTATGCAAATTCAAAAGTCTTAGATTTCTTTCCCGAAACCATCAAATAACACTTGAGCATGTGGTCTCAGGAGGGTTATTACAGGGAATAAATAGATGCCATTATGTGTCATTTTGCTCATCAAAGAATACAGTAGTAATTACTGCACTGTAAAGGGAATAGACTCAAAATGATCACATTGCATTATCTACTAAAGGCCAGGGAAAGTTGAATAACTATTAGTTATTATGCGCAAATAAGGCAGTTGAACCTCATTTGATAGAGGTTTCTTCACATTCTCTTCCTATCTCATGTTCTATTCACTTCTTTGAAAATAATTTCAAGATAAGTTACCCTGGTTTTAAAAACATGAAAGAGAAATGATAACATCCTATATACTCTGGCTTTTCCCCCTACAATGCCTTCAGATAATATAAGGTTGGTCACAGCCCATGATATAAAATCCCAGCTGTTGCCTCCCAGTTACATTAGAAGGGCCGATTTTACAGACTGCCAGGATAAAGATGATTTTAATTAAATCGCACAAATCCCTTTGTACTGCGACCAAACCCTAGGCGAGCTGACTGACTCCAAGCCATTCTGGCGAGTGTAGAGTTAACCAGGTTACCGGATTCCTAGTTAACTTCTTTCACCAGGAATGCAATTCATGTTTACCTATATAAGGAAACCTGTTCTGCGGCTGTCCTGAGTTTGGCGGATTTTTGCGCTGACTGGGAGGCGTGTAAGCACACAGCCTGGAGAGGGGGAGTCATTCTGAGCTGGACAGAGCAAGCGTCCTGACCGCCCCAGCCGTTCAGCTGATCCGGGGCAGCCTGCCTGGAGGACCTACAGGTTTGCCTTTTCCAGATCACAGTGACGAACAAAAAGGCCGTCCTGAGAAAAATGGGGAAGCCGGTGAGTCTTACCGATCTCTCTCTGCTTGCTTCTGCTAAGTGGCAGCCGCACTGCTGCCCGCGGCCAGGAAGCCAAGGGAGAGGCTTCGCTCAGCCTCTCACCCCACAGCTCCTTCCTGAACAAGCACAATGCTTCGCAAATACCTGCAGACAACTTTTCCTGCCTGCTTTGTATACCAAGGACCACGGAGGCAATGGTTTTAGCACTTTAGACGTTACAGAGAGTGTTAGACATTCGGCACGAGTTTCTGAGCCGTCCTGATGAGCAAACTTTCTCATCTTTGTTGCGCTCTAAAACACTGGAAGCGAGCCTTGGGGTGCTTTGAGAGAAGGCTGAGTCCCCGAGGAAGTAATAGTAAATCGAAGTGGGGTTCTTAAACCACAGGCAGTGTGAGATTCTGCAGAAGTGCAATTTGTCACCCAAGAGGCAGTCTGAAGGTATCATTTTTCATTCGTGCAGCGGCAAAATCCTTGCATCCCGCACATGTAATAAAGGACACCTTCTGAGACACTGAGGAGAGAAAACAGCCGAGCTGGGCTCTTTGTTCTAGACAATGTAAAGAAGCTCATTCTTGCATTTTGACAAGCAACGTATGTCTAGTTATATATACAGGGAGAACCATACGTAAAGGCTTTATGTCAAAGGCGTTGCGGTCGGTTGATTTAAAATTTGGCTATGTTCTATATGTATACAAAGGTTTCAAGCCGATGGTATTTAAACATGGGTCTGTGGGAGGATTTAGCAGGTTTGCAGGGGAATTGCAGCTCTACTTGGGAACAGGCAATTATGGGACAACTGAGAAAGAAGGAAAAACTATTCCAACTCAGTTCTGGGACACAGATACAACTTTCGATGGGAGTCTTTAAAAAAAAAAAGAATAGTATAGCTGTCAAAAATGATTTGGGAATCAGGTACAAGTTTGTTTATATTTTTTTATGGCAAGGTGGTTTCTTAGTTAAGTTGGCTTGAATAAACCTTTTGAATATTTGATGGCCCATCTATCAAAGAAATGCCATTTTCTGTCACACACAGTGGTCTAATCCTAGGAGTTTTGGGAGCCAGATTATGGTGCTGATCACAGCAAGTGGCGCAAGGAACCATTTTTTAATTTTTCATATTAAGGAATTCATTTCTTTCATTAATTCCAAGAAAAGCAGTCTGCTCGAACAAGCAGAATTGAGAAATGGCTCCTTCTTTAACATTTGTCCTAAGACAAAAGCTGTGGCCAGGTGTATTGCAGGCCCTTGACTTGAAAAAGCGTAGCAATTCCTAGGAACTCAGTTTAAGTGGGACCTGCTCACCGGTATGAGAGTGAAACCCAGAAAAGCAATGCGTGTGATGTGCTCAACGTTTTTGTAAATAAAATTCTTAATAGCATAAAAGCAGCAGACCCGGGGAGATTTTGCAAATGCTTTAGAGCTTGTGACTTCCTAGGTGCCACTCAGAAGAACAGAAGTCTTGAGATTGTGTTGCTTTCAGGGGGAATCAGTAACCCGGGAGACTCAAAACACTATTTTATAATATACGCTGAGTAACAGATGTTTATACCGGGTCTCACCCCGCCGATGAGATGGCCTCAAGCCAACTCCACCAGCGCGTCCGCCGTTTTTCCTGTGAGTTGATATGTACACAGTTATTATATACTAATTACATCAACAGCCCAGGGAATATATCAGCAGAAAGATAAATAAGTCTCCCGGGGCAGACAGGCACAAGAGTTCCTGAATCCCCTGTTTAGAGTTCTCCTTGCCGGTGGCGTAGGAACTGCTGCAGAGGACGGTAGTCCCAGCCCCAGGACCCACTTACCCTTGGCTCCTCTGCAGCTCATTTGGGGCAGTAATAGTGATTATTGTATTTAACGCGCTGGCGTTTAAATAAAGTTCCAGGAGGATTTCTACTCAAAGGTTAAAGTAATGTTAGTGTCTGAACTCATCCTCCAATGCAAGGCAGTTAGGACGGGGTGGTGTTGCATTAACCCTTTCGAGTCCCTGGCGCTGTGGGCTCGTGTGGAGGGTTTAACCATTCTGCAGCTCCTCACACCTGTAAGATGGTAAGGGAGGGTCTGGGTTCAAGGAGGTTAAAGAATATTGGGGGCGGGGGAGAAACCAGCCTCCTCAGAGACTTAATGTGTCATTCGCGTGCAAGTGTGCGTTGTGACTACCCGCAGCAGCGTTGCGCAGGAAGTACAGTTGGCCGCACACTCACCTGACGGCTGATCATCCTGAAGAAGGTTCTTTAAAACAAAGCTTCCCACCAGATGGGCCACAGAGCCCTGGTCAGTGCTGACTGCTCACGGGCATAGCCGGTGTCGGCGCCTCTTGGCATCTAGGCCTTCAAACTGCGCTTGGGCTGGGTTACCCTCCCAAAGGTGGTCTCTGCACTGCAGAGGTCCCCACTGTATCCTGGGGGTAGGATCAGTTTCTCTCTGTCATGATGCATGGAAGCAAAGACACTATCTTTGACAATCCAGGCCCTGAACATAGGTCATGCGAGTCAAAATTCTGTGCACCATGTTAACCTGGGTCTTGGAGCTCAATGTGCAAAAGAGTGTACTAACGTCTATTGTCTTCCATGCTGTGGTGGGGCTACAAGGCCCTCTGTATGTCTTCCAGTTTGCCCTCCTTCTTCCATAAACTCTGTAAAGAGGTGTGTGTGTGGGGGGGGGGGTTGTCCTATTCTTTGAAGATCTTCTGAAAAGCTGACAGCAAAATGTTTTTATTTTGGGATCCTTTGTAACATGAAGTTATCATTTCTACTTCCCTTTCTCAAACTGCTATCAGGGTTTGTTTGGCTGGGATTCTCCCACCACCAGTGTGGCCTAGTCCAGAGGCAATGACATAAAAGGACCTGGTTTCAAAAGTTATTTATTAAGTGTAAATTCTTTCCTTGGACACAGTACCAAATTTGTACACAGCATTCCTATCCCTGGTGAACTTTCTCTGGCTTTCTCTGCCTACCATTTGACATCAATTACCTTTTCAAAAACATTTTGCGTTATTAATTCCTGTTACATTCATTCAGCAAATATTTATTGAGTGCCTTTTGAAGTCTTATGCTAAGTACTCTGGAGAAAAAGTGGGTATATAAGAGACAGATGAATTCAAAGCAAATCTTCATGAAACCCATAGCATTTCTGCAAAGAGAAATATCATTATTTAAATGGTGTGCAGCACGTGAACTATAGTTTGCTACAAACTTTCTCAACCACTCACTTTTTGCTGGTCGTTATGGGGACATTTTTTAAGTCAGAGCTTCCCAACTGGTGGGCACAAAGCAGGTAACCCACCGGTCAAGAGGTTCATTCTTTCAAGAGGGTTTCTGGGTCGGAACACATCGGGCAGATACCAGTGACCTTGATATACTTGCAGATCACCTGTAAATGACAGCTGGATGATACCTCTTTACATTCCGTTAATGTAACTTTCAAGACCACATTTTCTTGAGTTGGCAGAGGTTCCAAGGTACCATATAAAGAAGGGACATTTCCAGAGTACTGAATAACTTGAGAGCTTTTACACTCACTTCAAAAAAAAAGATATTTACTTATTTAGGGAGAGAAACACCCATCAGTTGCCTCTCATACGTGCCCCAATCGGGGACCAAACCCACAACCCAGGTGTGTGTCCTGACCAGAAATCTTTTCAGTTTACGGGAGATGCTCCAACCTACTGAGCCACACAAGTCAGGGATTATATTCACTTTTAACTACTGGAAATTATTAAGGTGCAAGTTCCAGTGACAATTCTTACGAAGCTGACAAGAAAAGCTGCTGTTACTTCTCAGGTCATATATGCGAGGCTCAGAATTAGGGACTAAATTAATAACCGGTGAGAGCCAGTAGGATTTTCCAAGTATCTAGGGCATTGGCAAAACCAATTTAAACTATCTTTCTATTTGAAGAAAGGTTAGCTGGCAAGGTGATAGACAGGAGTAGGACTTCTAGTTAAATGTAAAAGTACATTTCCATTTTTTAATTAATTGCTTGCAATCACATATGAGGGAATCTTCTGTGCGTGAACCTTTCAAATAAATTGAGTTGCTTTATATATAATTGCAAAAAGTTCATTTTATTTTTGTTCAAAAGGAAAACAAAAATGGGTAGCATTGTTGAATATGCTTGGTACTTAATAGCTGTATCTGCGTGAAGAATGGCTCTGAATGGTATATGTGCTCGCTCTCTTGTGGGTTACTCTTCCCTTGTCTAAACTTGCGACAGAAATGAAATTAAGCAGAACCTCCTCAATTTGACAGTTTTAAGTTTTAACACGTGAGTTAAACGGAAGTGGAATTTTGGTCCAACAGCCTGAACCAGTAACTGCTGCATTCGATATAGGTATAGGCTCTGCAGCGGGGACCTTGGTTAGTTCGATGCAAAGTGCACCCCTCCCTGATACCTAATTCTGCAGTTATTTGCGTCTGCACTGACACACTCAGCATGTATTGCCTCGGGGAGGAAAACAGTACATAAACTACTAGAGAAGGAATAACAAGTCAACTCAAACTGATACACTTGGCTTAAAGTTAAGAAACAAAAGAATCGTGATGTTTCCCAAGTGTTTTCCAAAACATGGACAGTGTATTTAGCCAAGACATCTTAAACTTCTCTGGGATTCAATTTCCTCATCTATCAATAGAGATGTAAATACACAATTCATTGGACAGTTACGCGGATTGCAAACAGTCATGTCTGTGAAAGCACCTAGCGCAATGCTAGGCATGATGAGGTCAATCGCTAAGTATTAGCTGGATTGAAATGGGTGAGAGTGGATTAGGCATCTTGAGCAAACAATTAAGAGCTTGGAGTAGAAGTAGATGCGCACTAACGGCCCATATGTACTTTTGCCCACTCGGTGATTTAAAAATTTGCTTTTCATGAAGCATGATGTAGCTTCTAATGTCTTGTAGCAGGTCCTCTTTGCTTATTTTTGTTACCTGTGTGTCCCCTGTAGGGCTTTGTGTTTGAGACCCTTCTTCCAAAGGCTTCTTCCTTCCCTAAAAAATATGTTACTGCAAACATGTTTTCCCTTTTAAGGTGTTTTCCTAAAAACACCATATAAAATTCTTTTATAAACAAGGCAAAAAATACTTTGTACTTATTAATTTGACAGCTTTCGAGTGTTTCCAACAGCCATGGTGGGAGGGACTGGGCTAGTTCCTAAATTTGTCGATAAAAGCCATTTGTTTTATTCACAAGTAGAACATCTTTCTGGCTTCAGTTCATGATAATGGCTTTCCAGGGGTCTTGAGGATGGACCTCGCTGAAGGCGTTATGTCCCCCAAGGTTACCCTCGGGTGCCACTCTCTTGCTCTCACTCCCCACCCGCCGCATCCCGTCCCGGTGGAATGAAACATTTCATCTGACGTGGCTCCTGTGATGTGGTGAGAGCGTACGCAGGGGGCTGATGTGCCCTGACGGAGCTCACTCCGGGCTGATGTGCCCTGACGGAGCTTACTCCGGGCTGATGTGCCCTGACGGAGCTCACTCCTGGCTGATGTGCCCTGACGGAGCTCACTCCGGGCTGATGTGCCCTGACGGAGCTCACTCCTGGCTGATGTGCCCTGACGGAGCTCACTCCGGGCTGATGTGCCCTGACGGAGCTCACTCCGGGCTAAGGCAAGTGGGAAGCACATGCTGTTGGTGTGGGGAGGAAGCAGGGTTGCTATCACAGAATGCCATGGCTGAGTGGCTTAAGAGCTAGACATTTTTTCTTGCAACTCTAGGGGCTGGAAAGTTCAGCATTGAGTTGTATACAGCCATCTTCCTTTCACTGTTTCCACATATGAGTATCTGTCTAGACAACTTTCCTTCAGCCCCACCTGAGCCCTGAGAGGATCTCTCTCTGGCCTGGAAGAAACCCTCCCTCCTTTCCAGGCTTTTCCTAATGGGTGGGGCTTGTTTCAGGTACTACCTAGAACTCAATAGGAGTGACAACAGTATGAACTTCCATGACTGAGAAAGGCAGGTGGGCAATGACAAGATGTATTACACCATGACTGCAGCCTGAGCAATAGGTGTAGAATATACCCCAATACCAGCTTATTAAACTGGGAAGAATCTCCCCTGAGAACTCATGAAATAGAGTGCATCTCCCCTATTTAGATGATGCCTAAAATCTTGGCATTAGACAAGGGTTTCATCATCAAATGTCAGGAGTGTTCTGGTAGAAACTAATGGCTCTACAGACAGTGACACCTACACCTGCCATATGTACTGCTTTGGCACAGATTTCCTTCCAATTCATACTCTGGAAGAAAGCAAGATCCCATGAAGGGTGGGGCATGGGGTGGGATAAGGAGGAAGACACAGGAAAACAGAGAACAGAAAGGAGACACACAACATTCATTCAATATTTATCAAATTCCCGCTGGGAACCAGGCATCACCCCACATTGCTTAGGCTGAAGTGGCGCTTTCACTCAAGTATTAACAATCCAGGGGGGAAACACTGACGAAACATCATGCCAACAAGGGTGAAGGTGCACCTAGAATGAAAGGTGCGAAGTCTAACTATATGTAAGCCATGAGATTTAGCTAATGGTGGGGCGAGCAGGGGCCAGAGACAACTTTGCCAAGAAAGGGGTGCTTAAACTGAGAACTATGAAAGGGGCGAATCGGTATGTTTGGGGGAATAGGAAACGGCCAGACTGTATTACGGAGTTTTCAACAAGAGATGTCATTTGCCCTTTGGGAAGACCACACGGGCAGCAACGTGGAGGAAAGATGAGAAGGGTGTCTAATCTATTCAGGGGTGAACCAGCCTAGGGGAGGGGTCCAAGGAAAGATGATGTGTACTTGAACTAATATTGCGGTGGTAAGGTGAAGAGAAGTGGATGGATTGCAGTTGTATTTCAGAGGCGAAACAGACAGGAGTCGGTGGTGATGGGCAGTGGTGAGGGGGCCAGAAGTGTCAAGGCAGACGCCCACAAGTGTGGTCCACCTAGCCAGAGGGTTGGTGGTGTTGCTTAACATGTAGGGGACAATGAAAGGAGACCTGGTTTGGGACTAAGGGGAGGAACTGATTGCAGCCTGATGGAGTGGGAAATACACATGTTTTGAGCCACAAAGTCTCGGTGTGGGTTCAAGTCTTAAGTCCCTCATTTACTAGCTGTGTGATGCTAAGGTGGTCTGACTCTCAGTTTTCCTATCTTCGAAAATGAGATCATAGACATCCACCTTAAAGGGCTGTTCAGACAGTCAAACTCACTTCATACATGGTCGAAGGTCCTACACACATGAGTTACTATTATTCTTCCACAATTTCACCAGCAGTGGACCCTGGAAGAAGAATAGCTGTTTTCAATAACTTCCTGGGGTGTGGGGTGGCACATGAGACTCCTGACAGCTGAGATCTCAACACTCTGTAAGTTTACCTAAGTGAAGTTTTCTCCTTGTTGATAATGTGCAGGGCAGCTATTAACTTCAGTTGTCTGGTGAATTCCTTCTATTTCATTCCAGCCCCCTCTCCTCCTCTCCCTCCCCTCAGCCTGGATTAAAGATTCCCATGTAGGAATAAGGTACATTGCTTTTCTCAGCTGAGATCCCTTATCACTTGTAAGAGGACTATAGGACTCAGGGAAATGTAACCTGAGAGTTTGCACTAACAGATGAGCACAGTTGATTAACTTCACACTCCCTGTAGGCTTTGGGTGAAGGTTTTACCATTCTCTTTTTCTAGCATCAATTTAGCGAGAATTTTATGTGATGTGTGATACCACTGCCCTTGAGTGACCTCCGCGAATTCCTTTCTGGCTTCCAAATATTCTGTCATTAAAGGGGGCCATTAGGCAGCGAAAGCGGCACCCATAGGGTTAGGGAAAAGTTGGCGTGGTCAGTTGAAAGGGAGCAAGGGCTTAAAGCCTGTAGAATGCAGGTATTAACTTCCCTGTCTGCAGGGGCTCTGACATTGTGGAGCTCAGGTCACCACCAAAAGTCTCCTGTTGCCTTGTTGCATTTCTTCGTCTTTGTTCTTGACACACACTGTTAAGTCTCTTTGTTTCGGAGTCACCCTTCTCTCTCACTGAATTAGCAACAATATTAAGTTTTCCATCAGACCCCCTTCCAGTTATTTTTCCACACACGAAGCACTTATTTTCATACAGAAAAATGTGTGGGAGACAGCGGCAGGCATTCCATTTTGCCATTTCACTGGCGCAGTGTTTGGGTGGAAGGAAGATTGTGAAATGTTTGTAGGAACTGCCACGTAACTTGGTGCTCCATCTGGATGTTTGAGATTTCGGGGCGCGCACCCTGACTGGGATTTGAGTGTGCAGGAGGGGTAGGGAGGGCAGTGGTATGGAAGCCATTATGAGAAAGAGTGGTCTTAGGCATGTTTTTTAAGAGCTTCCTCTTTCTACTAACTTCCCCTGTCTTCGTTATTTTTTCTGTACATGGTCCATTTGGGTACAAATGCATTTCAAGCTCTAAGGGCAGCTTAAAAAGGCAATTCCTAGTCTGAATTGTATTTCCCAGAGAGGCTGCCATTTTACTTCATAAAGACCCATTTGGCTTCAGTTTTTCTAAGTTCAGAGCAAGAGCATTCTGTGGAAGCTTCTAATTAGCATGTACAATAATAGTTGCTCCAACTCTGGATGGTTTAGGAATCGCAATGCAGTCGGAGGAAGTGGAAGCTGCACAGTGTCATGCCCCAGAATGGAGGTACCGGCCGTTAAACCATTTACCCATAGTTCAAAGATAATAAAGGGCCCTGGTGGAACGATTCAGGTGAAGGTTGCAATAAAAACACAACAAATGTTACAATGCATGAAAAGCGGTGAGAACTTCTGTTTCCCAAACACTGCTCTTGCAAAGATAAAGATGGGAGCTTCACACGCCATCAGGCCTTCTGGTCTGCTCATCCTGCTTACAAGGACTGGAATCAGGGAGGAGGAAGGCCGGTGCCAACAGATTGTGGGTCATAAATTAGTTAATAAAATATGTCCCATGTTATCTCTGAAACAGCTTATTTTGTATATACTTGTCTACTTGATTTACTTGTTTCTCTGCTTACTCAAGGCTCTGTTTTGGTAGCATAAGTCAATATATGCGTTTTAGATTATACCAAAGTTTATTTATAAATGATCTGCCTCCTGTGAGGAAAGTAACAGTGGTGTGTGTGCCTGTGTCCTGTATATAGTTTATTGCTGTTGATTGGGGATTTCAAAACTAGCTTTAGCTCTCAGTATATAATACTAGTGACTCCAATGAAATGTATATGTTGTTATATGCCAAAATATATTGATTTTTATCATAAAAGCAAATTTTAATTTCTGCTTCCTGGACCTTTCAGGGCTTACATAGTTCTAGCAGAGTATTTCCCTGTATTATTACATCTAGTTCTTGTTGACTACAATCACTATCAATGATAAAGCAATACTATAGGTATCCACGTACATTTCTCTGTACGGTACATGTATAGAAACGCATGTACCCATTTGAAAGTTCCTCTATATTAAAGACAATAAGCTGTAGCCATTGTTTACTGATTTTTTCAAATTCAGATAAAAGATGTAAGAAAAGAAAATGTCATAATATGTTAAGAGCAAGTATGACTTAGAAAATAAGCGAAAGTCCAACGAGATGAGGCAGAAAGGGAAAGAAAAAGAAGAGAGAAGCAAGCCCACCCTCCACATCCAAACAAAAGTCATGCAGACAAACAAGGGGAAGACTAAGGGATCAAGAGGAGAAGCGCAAGCCACACATTGCTAAAAAATACTGGAGACCAAGGAGAGGTAGGGAGAGAAGGGGGTGAGGGGTGGAAGGAAAGAAGAAGAGGGAGGGGGAGAGAACAGGAGCAAAACACTGGCTGAGAATGAAACCAGGGGCAGTGCCTGCAAAGGTAAAGCAAATGAGCAGAAAAAGGAAATATGTAGAAGAAAGTAGAAAGGAGGAGATGAGATTAAAAAATCAACAAGTATGAAATGAGACAAAAGTGGTCATTGTGCTTGGCTGGTGAATGGCGGAGAAGACATTGTTCTCGAGGGGTTTGACGGATTGAAGGCGGGAAAGGGAAGCGAGCAGGAGGGCGCAAGATTGAGGCAAAGGCAGCACGGTGAGCCCTCTGAAGAGGACAGCCAGCCTAGCAGACCGGAGGAGGGCTGCATGGTACTGTCCTGAAGGGGTTACCCAGGAAAGCCGGCCCCTGGAGGTGGCAGAGCTAACCTGAAACTAGTTGATCTGAAATAGTAGTGTGAATGCAATTTGCTTTTTTTAAAAAAGAATGATCAATTTATTGTTATTGTATTACAATTGTTTCACCCCCCCCACTCCCATTGCTCACTCTGCCCCTCCCACCCCACCCCTCATTGTCCATGTTCGTGGGTCACTCATATAGCTGTTGAGTAAATTTGCTTTGGAAACACCCATATCGGAAAAGGCTTGAACAGCAGAATCATGGGCTTCTCAGCTATGTGGTGCTGGAGAGGAGGTTGGCTGTTCCTGATGGAATAAGCAACGATTCCAGGGCAGTGACTGATAGCTGGGTGGCCGAAAGAGTTAATCCTCCGACTGCCTTCCAGAACCCCAGGAGCCATTTATTTGGCCGCAGTACCTGGCTTACTATTTATGAAACGCTTTGGGTTTCCGAAGAGGGAGGGAGGGAGAGGCTGTCGTCTGTGAAGCCATTCCCACCGTCAAGCTTTACCCAAGTTCGCAGCGCTTGGCTCGGGAACTGCCAGGCTCGGAGCCGGCTCGTGAAATTCCAAATCCAGCCTCTTGTGGGTTTGGACCTGCTCATTTATTTTTACTGTGATTTTGCTCATAATAACTTAGGTTTGTAATTCGGCAACCCGAGGAATTGTTTTTATGGCAATTTCGAATCTTATAGTCAATCACACGTTTCAAGGCCCATTTCAGGAAACGACTTTGACACGGCATGTTAACCGTGAATTATTAAACCTTACCTGTAGCCAGGAGTGAGACCGAGCGTGGTCGGGGAACACTCACCAGGCGTTGATTCGAAGTTACGCAGCTGCATGTAAAACTGCAGTGGGCAGTTTGAAGATGGCAAACTTTACTTTGATACCGTGCCATAGCACCTCCATTAGTGCCCTGGTTAGAATGCAAACATCTGCTTGCTTTTATTGCCCATGTGTTACTTAAAATGGTCTGTTTCTTTATGACGTAAATCACTGGAATCAACTGACTATTTTTAAAGACTCTTTTAGTGTTTCCCTGAAACGATCATTCTTTACAATTGTTTAATAGATAATTGGCCCTTTAGGTACACAAAAATTACAAAGATCGTATTTTCTACTTTGGTGACCTTTCTCAAAGATGACATGATGAATAAAGTACCCTGGCCTGCTGCGGAATTTGTTGTCTTTGGGACTGTGTGAAGTGTAGCTGCATGTTAGCACATTAGTTGCAAGAAACTCACGTTTCCATTTACTGAACACAAGAGAGTGGGTCTGCTGGCTTTTGCTCTCTGATCGTAGCTCTTGGGATTTGCCTCGTTCCTTCCTGGCATATTTATGTTACCCTGGTGAGTGCAACCTGTTTGCCCTCCAGGCATGTCCATTCAGATAAGCTTTAGGCAACAAGGCTCATCACTTTAATCCCAAGGCACTGGCTACATTCCAGAGCCTTTTGGTGAGCAATTTTCTCTTACTTTTCTGGCAGTTAAGGGTCTGAAGCCAAAGGGGCTGCTCAAGAAAATGAGAGCCATGAAACATGCTCCATCTCTAGGAAAAACAAAACCTATCCATTATGATCCCAGGTATGAGAAAAGATTGGCAAAAGTCATAATGAATAGTAGAGTGGCTCTTCTTAGCCCACTGTCTAGAAAGGCTTGGGGCGACATGTTCTGTCCGTGCAGTGTCCTTGAACGTGTAGAATGTTATAAAATGGGCCATCCAGAAGAGTGTTCTCATGATATTTCTATAAATATGGCTCCTAGTCAGACCCCATGACTGCATGGAAGCAGGCGGCTTCCATGGCATTCCCAAGGGAAGGATATTGGAAGATGATAATTTGAGGATTATGAGAGTTCCTGAAAGTTGCAAAGAATTACGACAAGGACTAATGAGAACTCTGAGAAACCAGACAGAACAAATGTGGAAATGTTAGGTTATAATGATTTCTTTCCACATTACATCTCTTTGTTTCGTACTCTCTGGGCTCCAAATACCGACGTGAAGAAAGTGGAAGGAAGGAAATGAGTGTGCACCAAAGAGAAGCAGTTAGGGATGGGGAAAAGCACACCCACCACCTCCTGCCTAGGAAGAGAAAAAGAATGGGGCAAAGAAATTTGAGAACATTGCATGGAGTAACAAGTACAATGTAGTGTTTAAGAAAAAGAATATAGTGTTCTATATGTCACAAATGGAGGGATGTGTATAAGGGACATAAATTACAGTTCAAATTCATTTCATTTCATTAGTTGCAAAGACTGGATGAGTGGTCTTGGAACTCTTCCAATATGTCTCAATGTATTCTGTGTGTGTGTGTGTGTGTGTGTGTGTGTGTGTGTGTGTTTCCCTCCCTCTTAGACACACACACACACAGGCTCATGTGATGTAAATTGTTGCCCCCATAAATAAACCCAAATAAAACTAATATGTATGTGTTGCTTCCCATCCCGCTCAAGGAATGATGTAGAAAAGGAGCAGTCACTTTGATTTCATAGCCCTTAGTTTTCTGCAGCCATCACTAGCTGTTTAATGACTTATAAGGAGGTGCAAATGGCATGGTTGTTGGGAGAACTAACTCTTGAGCTATGCAGACCTGAATTAGAATTTCTGCCATGCCACTTGCCAGCTGGACTTCCTGCCTTTAACATTTAACCGTCTGACCTTTTTCTTTTTAACCACCTGGCTGCCAGAGTCATTTGTTAAGATTAAATTAGAAGGTGTATGTGCAGTATTCTGCACAGGTTAAGTGCTGAATAAATGCTGGCAGTATCATCCCCACTAAGTTCCTTGAGAGCGATGGCCTAATACTTGATTAACATGTGAGCTATGGAGTTATCACTCCGAAGGACTAATTGTACAAAACTCACTGCCTTTGGGGAAGAGGGTACCCACTAAGAAGCTTTAGAGTGTGTTGGCTAATACTGCTTTTACTCTAAGTAACTCAGAATTGTTTAGCCTTCCTTTAGAGGTCTGTGGACTTAGGCAGGACTTAGGGATCTCTTTGTTAATAGAGCTAATGAAGAGGATTGATAGCATGTTGAGACAGCGAACTGCCAAAGTTGAAGGTGGACATTCATTCCCTATCACCCTGTTCATTCAGTTCACAATGGGCAGCTTTCTACCTTTAAAGGGTCTTCCTGAGACTAGGTCGGCCCAAAGCTTCTCATGTACAACATTGCTCAAGTAAGTTTGAACTAATGCTACTAAAATATTAAGTGATTGCAAGCAAACGTTGTAACTATGTTGGCTCAGAACTAGCTTTTAAGAATTTCGCCTAGAGACAAATTCTCTGAAATGCTTGAACAAATTAAATATAAAGTTAAGACTTGTTCGGAAGATGGTGTTTTACCCAGACTGGTTTTGGATTTCCTCTTGGATTAGAAACATGTTAGCCTTTTAAAAATATACATGTCCTGAAAACACATTTCAAGAGGGCAGGAACCCTAATCAACAACAAATTCTATTTCTATAAATATGCAAAAATGGCAGCAACATTGAATGAACAAAATTAATATCTGTCAGCATTTCCTCTTCCTGTCACTCTCAAGGAAATGTTCTTTGAATGGAAAAGAAAATGATGTTGAAATCATCCTAAAAGTATTAATAATTGTAAGTTTAACTTTTTAAAAATGATTTTATTATTGTTCTGTTACAGTTGTCCCATTTTTCCCCATTGCTCTCCCCTACTACATAATGGTAAGTTTTTCAAATACTTCATTGCTGAAGTCTATTTACCGTAAACACTTAATTTTACTTTTTCTCATGTTAGATTTGAAGGCACAGATGAATGATTTATTTGCTTGTTTTACTGAAAGGGAGATTACAGAATATTCCTCTGAAGTGTTTTGTAACAAAGACCACTGAGGAAAGCACTTAAGATTTTCTGTCCTTCAGATGAGCTATATGAAAACTGAAGAGCACAGATCTTCCTTTCTAAGTTACCTTAGAGCCTTGAGTGAAGATATTGTTTCCTCAACACACCTGATCCTTCAAGAGGATAACATAACACCTGTCTGTGAAAGTGTCAGTTACTCTCAATCCTACAGAATAACCAACAAGGCAGAAAAACCTGACAGCTTGATATCAAAGGATTGAAGACAGTCTTACCTTAAAGCCACAAGTTGGCCCATCTGGCGAGAAGGTAATTTGCTTTTTTAATCAGAAAAATTTTGGTAGAAACAGAATCTGGGACTGCAAGTTCACCTGGCTGGGTACCCACTGCTTCCTTTCCCCTTGATTGTTTCATGAGGGCCCCTTCCAAAAGAACAGGTACCTTGATTTATCCACAGCCTCCCCAAACATGCTCTCCAGTTCCATTGTGTAGGTAATGATCTGTGTTCAACAGTATTCAAAGTGGCACATATGAAATTAGTGTTTCCCACATTCACATGGAAATAATGTTTATAGTAAAATTATTTGGAGTCTATGCAGTAGCACCAGAGAAGCAATTGAGTTATTTGTTATGGTTCACTGTTCATTCAACAACTTTTACAGACCTATTGTGTTCAGGGTAATCTTCTGGGTACTTAAGGATAGCCAGAATATTGTCAAGAATTCAGCATCTTGTATAATCTTAACATGCACAGTTTAATAGTGGACGAAACAACTATAATATAAAACACAAGCCATTCATTTGTTCAACCACCATTTATTAGGTACCTATTTATTAGCCTATGGAGACGCACGTCTCCTGCCCTCAAGGAAATTACAGTTTGATAAAGAATTTTAAATAGGTGCTAAGTAGAAGCACAAACTCAACATTTTCATTAGAAATATAACGTAAATATAGCAAGTGTGAAGAAAGCGAGGATCTGTTGAATGTCAGAAATCACAACTCTAGCTTATGCTTATATCAATATTGACTTCATAAAGACTGTGTCATTGACAGAAAAGGACTGCAACAGTTTTGTTGGCTGTTCTTGTTTAACTTATTTGCAAGCTGTGGTTTACATTTCCATTATCTACTTGAAATAGTTCTGAAGTGGTTGAGGACCTTGCTCAAGCTTTAGTGAGTTTCAGACGAGGTGATGAAGGGGCACAGGGTTGAGCTCCACCTGCACGAATTCCCATTTGCCTGGTCTTCAGCCCGAGAGCCTGCATTTCTAGCGAGTCCAAAGGCGGTGCTGATACTGCAGGGACTAAGACCCTGTCTTGAGTAGAACTGGTTTAACATATCTATGCACCATTGCATTGCCTCTGAGGTTCTGTGAACACAGTGAAAGGTGCCAGGAAATCTGCACTCTGGCCATTGGCAGTGGAGGGGGGAGGGAGCAATTGCCCAATCTAGTATAGAAATGAAATAAGTTCTTTGGACTACTCAGGACCTCAGAACTTGTCTGATAAAGCTTTGGATTTGAGGAATTGTAACTTACCAAGACTGGTTCAATCCTGCCTAGTCAATGTAGTCAACTCGTTAACCAATAGAGCTCCATGAGCCCTGGGCGGCTGATGAAAAGGGTTTGATCGCTGTAGTCACAGAGCTTTTGAGTTTCCAGTTCCCATTCACACCCGGGACAATTACTAAACATCGTTTGCTTGTTCTCACTTTGCTGTCCCTGATCGTTTGCCCATGCCATGAGACAGTGTCAAGTTATGAGTGGAGAAGCCAGGCAAGACCCCATGGAGGGAAGCTGTGGCAAGGACAGACGGTTGGATGTGAGCGCACAATGTCCCTGAGAGTCAAGTAAATCACGTCCCTTCTTCTGGGATGAGAAACGCCCCATCTCTGGCTGTTTCCTTCTGTAATTTTACTGGTGCAGTGTGATAGGATGAGAGGATTAAATGGTGAGACAGAAGAAGTGGCTTCTTGTCCCATCTCAGTCCTCACTGACTTCTGTAACTTGTGACCCTTTGGAGTCAGTTCAGATCTCTAGTCCGGAGTTCCTGCCCTATGAAACGAGGATGCATGATGGCAGGAAAATTAGAAAGTGCCTTTACCATGGACTCATTTATCATCAAGTATTTTGTGATAATGTTAAAAATGCTTAGTTTGAAATATGAGATCTGTCCAGAAAGTACCCAGGCATGTAATATGAAAAAGAGACACTTATTGAAGAAGATACAAGATACAAGAAACACTGTACATAGGACAATGATACCTCAGCCCCCTTCAAAGTAGGCACCTTGGGACCTCACATGGTTGTCCCAGTTGCCATCAGCTGCCCTGTTGTATTTTCCTGAATCTTACTGAGGGCCTTAAATCATTTCCCTTTCAAAGGTGATTTTACTTTTGGGAAAAGCCAAAAGTCTGAGAGCTCCAAATCTGAGTTCTAGGGGCCTAGATGACTCGACATTTCACCAAAAATCTCTGCCTGAGACATGATGCATGAGCAGGTGCTTTGTCATGATGAAGCTGCTAATCACCAGTTGCCCATAGCTGTGGCCGTCTGAATCATCCAAACACTTTCCATGGTGGAATGTTCAAGCTTAGCACAAAATTCGATGCAGATTCATTGCTGTACTTGCTCAGTCATTTTGAATACGACAGCCACACAGTACACATGCTCACTCAACGACATCTACCACCCCCACTGACTAGTACAGTGAAGTCATCATTGTTCATACATATGTATTCTAGTCCACTCTTCTTGGCTACCAGGTTATATCGATGTTGTGCAAAATATTCTTGTTATATTAACGATGGCTGGACTTTTTCTGGACAGACCTCATGTGCAAAGGGTATTTTTAAAAGTTATCAGTACGAGATTACTATGTAGCCCATAAACCGCACTCTTGGATGTTTATCTCAGAGAAATGAAATATTCACACAAATACCTATACATAAACATTCATAGAAGTTTTATTCATGTTAGCCTAAACCTAAAAAGAACCTGAGCGTCCTTCACACATACAGGGTTAAACAAGTTGTGGTACATTTATACCATGGTCCACTACATAGCAATAGAAAGGAATGAACTACCGATACATTCAACAACCTAGATGAATCTCCTGGGAATTATTCTGAGTCAAAGAAGCCAATCCCAAAAGGTTATATACTGTACAATTCCATTTATATAAAATTATTGAAATAATAACATTTTAGAAATAAAAAACAGATTAGTGGTTGTCAAGGTTAGGGATCGGGGGAAAGGAGGAAAGTAGATGGAGTTATAACAGGTTAACACAGGGAATCCTAGTGGTAGAGGAATTCTTTGTACCTTTATCTTGGTGGTGGGCAGACAAATCTGCATATATGACAAAACTGTTTAGAACTAAACACATACACACACCAGTACAAGTAAAACTGGGGAAATATGAACAACTCAGTAGATTATATCAAGCCTATATCCTGTTAGTGATATTCCATTATAGTTTTACCGCTATAACCGTAGAGGGGAATTAAGCAAAAGGTACCATTTCTTACAACCGCACGTGAATCTACAATGATTGCAATAAGAATTTCAATGAAAAAAAATTTTTTAATATAGAACTTTGTTTTCATATGAGCCACCCTAGTAACCAAAATCTGATGTTAATATGATTTAAAATGTCATTATCTGTCACTATACTCAGTGGTTTTTACTAATTACTTGTCAATGGATCTTCTCTGCTTTTGTAAACTTTCTGAAAGTAAACTATTGAACTTACATGAAAAAATAAGATAAAGTATGATCCTTGTCAGCAGGGATTGGCAAACATCGGCCCGCGGGCCAAATCCAGGTTGCCATCTGCTTTTGCACAGCCCAGGAGCTTAAGGATGATTTTTACATTTTTTAATTTGAAAAAATCAAAGTAAAAGTGATATTTTATGACAAGTGAAAAGTATGTGCAATTCAAGCTTGTCTCCACAGGCAGTTTCATTGGCACCCAGCCATACCCATTCATTTCTGTATTGTCCCTGGCAGCTTTGGGGCTACCCCAGCACAGCCGAGTCGTTGTGACAGAGGCTGTCTGGCTCCAAAACCCTAAAGCGTACAGAGGAAGTTTGTCCACCTCTGCACTGGAGGGATAATTGTCCAGGGTTTGCTAGTCTGTGAGGGTAGCTCTGACAAGAGACATGTGGTTTCTGTGCATCGCACAGGAAAAATAAGAAAAAGAATGCCAGAACTTCACAACATAAACTCAACAAGAAAATGTCCCAAGTGTCACTGCCTGGGTCCATAGACTGTCACTGGGGTTATTTTGCTTGTGTAGTCTGCCCTTCTGGCAGACACATCACAGTTTTACATGCTCAGCTGATAAGAAAACAGAATCTGTTGAGAGAGAGTGGGGTTTCTTGTGGAGCACAGCAGAGCATGTGGTCTCAGAGTGAGACAGACTTGGGTTTCAGTTCACATCAACATTCAGTCATTTATCTGCTAGCTATGTACCATCTTTGTGGTGTCTGGACTTTCTTTTTTTCTTCTTTTAATAGAGATAGTGATACTCAGTCTCAGGGTTGTTGAGGGGACTCAATGAACTCATAATGTCAAGTGCCTGACCTGCGGTGAGACTCAACAAATGCTAGTCCCTCCATCTAACCCGCAATCTACAGAGAAGCATCAAAATCAAATCCTTTTTCAAACATCACTCTGCTCCATTTTCTCAGGGTTCTTCACAGGCATCTATGAAGTATCTTTTTTCAAAACTAGACCATCTCCCTGTTGCCCAGACCTCTCCACTGAGAGACCTAAGTGTAGGCTCTGACACAATGGAATATAAATCAAATCTGGTTTTCAATTATAGGATGAAATGTGTCTTCAGTGCTGGGGGAAACCTGCAGATTGATGTTATCCCAGTAGGTTCATCACTAGTCTCCAGGAATAGGCCAATTCAGGTTTTAAAATGTTTCCAGGCCTTCTGGTTATAAGGACAATCTTCTTTCTGAAATAATATAGTTTAAAGGGAAACATGCAGGGACGCTGGCTTGCCGGTTCATCATAGGTGAACATTCAGCTCTAATGCCCTGGCTTGCAATTAGCTCTCCACACTGGTTCACTGGGGACGATACCTAAGACTGGATTCTATGTCCTTCCCAGAGTGTGTGGCGTAGAACACAGGACTCCCAGCCACCATAGAACACAGGACTCCCAGTCACCAGCCAGTTCATCGGAGGCAAACGTTCAACTCTAATGCCCTGGCTTGCAATTAGTTCTCCACCCTGGTTCACTGGGGACTCAGATCCAGTCTCAGGATCTGAGACCCCACTCTGCGCTGGGCAGAGCAGGACCAGAATGACCCCAGTGCTGATGGAGACATGCGCCCTGATCATTACTTCATAGAGATAAGGAATGCTTTAAGGGGCTGGTGTTCATCTAGTTTCTGATCTGGGGGAATATTGGCATGATCCAAGGGGACAGGGTGTAAAAAAGCAGATGAATGATTTTTTTGATGGAATCCAATGAGTACATTTGGAACTTGTCAACCTTTCTGCCTCAGAACTATGGCTTAAATTACTCAGGTTCTTTATGTCACCCCATTCTCTTTGTATCTTACAGACATGACAGCCTGACAACCAGCAGAATGCAACTACATGTGTGTAATGGGCCCATATATACTTTTTCTGTGTGGCCACTCAAGTTTAGTTGCCTAAAGATAAATGAAAATTGTCTGTCCCCACTGTAGCCTGCCTTCCACCCTCATTGCTCTGTCAAAACTGCCCCAAAATAACGTCACAAATGACCACTTCTTGGCTGAATCCATTCAGTACTTTAGCCCTCACTGTACTTCAACTGTCTGTATTTCTTATGCATTGCTTCCCAGATCTTTACATTTCAGGGACCATTATGATTTTTTAAAAAGATTTTGTTTATTATTTTTAGAGAGAGGGGAAGAGAGAGAGTCAGAGAGGGAAGGAGACATCCATGTATGGTTGCCTTTCACCTGCCTCCAGCTCCGGACCTGGCTGGAGACCTGGTTTGCAACCTGGTTATATTGCCCTGGCTGGGAATCAAACCAGCAACCTTTGGGTTTGCAGGCTGGCACCTTATCCACTGTGCTACCAGCCAGAGGTTGATTTTTTTTTTAATGGCGAGAAAGTAATGAGTTACAACTTTAAATTTTGCCATTAATGACAAAACAAAAAACACAAAAATAGAAACAAAAACATGCCTCTCACACACACAATAGTCAAAAAAAAAAAAAAAAGGACATTTTACCATAAAAAAAGACATTAAGTAAGATGAAACCTTAGAAGAAAAGTCATATTAAATAAATTTAGCTTCCTAAAAACTATTACACTGCCCACATTTTCTTTATTTCACTGCTCCTCACTTGAAATTTCATCATCAATTGCCAGCTGCATTACTTGAAAAGAATATTTTCAAAATTAACTGTAGTAACATTTGTACATATCAAAAAGAAGCAGAACTATTTCTGATTTGCTTCATATAATAAAATCTATTACTGCTGATAATGTGACAAACTTGAATGCCATAACAGAAATACATTTGGATAATTAGCATTCTAGATCCTACATTTATAGATCTCTCTAGTGGAGAAGAGTGTAACTTGTTCATAAGTTTAAAATATTTAAAATAACAGAAACATCTGGTTTCCATTCAAATATGTAAAGGGCTTAGAAACCATCACTTCAGCCTTCCCAATAAGAAAAAAGCTGAACAAACCAAAAACCAATGACTTTTCTTAGCTCCATCAGACAATTTGAATTCACAAGACAAACTTCTGTCCCCAGAAGTGGAGAGATAGGCAGATCCAGAAAGTGAAGGTCAGTTTACCTGAGGTAGAGCCACGGACCCCAGCAGCTGGTAAGAACACATATGAAACCCTGACTTCGGTGAGTTCCTGGTGGCTGCATATGGCTGCGCTCTCAGGGCTCAGCCTAACAGGGCGCCCCAGAGTTTTGTGAGCTTCCCCTCCGGGATTCTGCACCAAAGGCTCGTGATGAAAATCGGAGGAAAATGCCCTTGTGTTTTGGCAAGGTGAGGGGAAAAGGAACCATTTTGAAATAAACCCAGGGGGAAAAGGAAGTAGTTTAAAACATACCCAGAGAGCATTCTTCACTGGGCAGGCAACATTCTTACCAAAGCCTTATCTGACTTGAAAGAGGGAAATTACCTAACTTCAGCCTCCTCTAGTCTTCCAGTCTCACGTAGGAGGAAAAGTAAAAGCCCAGGAGCACAGACACCCTAAAAAGTTAAGAACTAATCATAGGATTATAAAATATTTCCCTCCCCTGCCACACTCCATATTACTAGGGCTTCTATATGATGACAGTAGATAACAAGAGAAATAATTGCAATGTTCAGACTCCATTTATTTGAGAAAGAGTTTCTAGGGAAACACAAAGACAATGGGAGGGGAAAACAAAACAAAGATATTGAGGAAATGGAAGCCTCTGACATTAACAGCTACAACAAACAACAAACACAGCCTAACTCCTAGGTAGATCAACATAAAACCTGTATCTCAGTTCCTCTTACTCAATACGTCATGTCCCACTTTCAACAAAAAATATTACCAAACATTCTAAAAAGTGAGAAAAACCACAATCTGAAGGGATAAAGCAAGAATCAGAACCGGGCTTCGATAAGGTAGGGGTTTTGGAGTTATGAGACCAGGAATTTAAAATAACTATAATTAATAGGTCAGTAGCTCTAATGGAAAAAATAGACAGCATGAAAGAACAGATGGGTAACATAAGAAGAAAAATGGAAACTTTGAGAAAGAATCAAAAGGAAATGCTAGAAATAAAAAATGCCATAGCAGAAATGAACAATGCCTTTGATAGGTTCATTGGTAGACTGTGCATGACCAAGGAAAGAATCAGTGAACTGAAGAAATAGGCCAATAATAAATTTCCAAAACTGAAATCCAAAGAGAGAGAAAATAATTTTTAAAAATGAAATGTAATATCCAAGTACTGTGAGGCAAATACAAAATGTGTAATATGCACACAATGGGAATACCAGAAGAACAAAAGAGACAGGAGCAGAAAAATTAGCGGGTGTAATAGTAGTTGAGAATTTTCCAAAAGAAATTTCACAAATCGAACCACAAATCCAGGATGTTCATAGAACACAAATCAGGATGAATACCAAAAGTCTCTACCTAGCTATATTGTTTTCAAACTGCAGAAAATCAAAGACAAGAAGAAAATCTTTAAAGTACAGTAAGAAGCCCTGGCTGGTGTAGCTCAGTGGATTGGCACCAGCCTGCAAACCCAAGGGTTGCTGGTTCGATTCCCAGGCAGGGCACATAACCAGGTTGCAAGCCAGGTCTCTAGCCAGGTCCTTAGCTGGAGGCAGGTGAAAGGCAACCATACATGGATATTTCTCTCCCTTTCTTCCTCCTTCCCTGTCCCTCTCACTAAAAATAATGAATAAAATCTTTAAAAAGTAAAATAAAGTAAGAGCTACTTACTATGTGCCAAGCATAATATAAACATTTTATTTACATCATATCATTTAATTCATGCAGAAACCTTTGTCTCAAGGATTCTATATTTATACCCATTTACAGATTATAAAACTGAGGGTCAGGGAGATTAAGGCCACTTGGTTAGTAAATTAATTGGCCAGGATTAAAACTCAGGACTGCTTAACCCCAAAGGCGGTGGGTGTTTCAGTACAAAGAAATAGTGCTGATGGAGCATAACTGAGTATGTTGAATAAGTGTCAGGCGCTGAACAGAAAGTTACAAATTTCTGCATTTGGTTAATAAAGGTTAGAGCAATGGCTACCCATTAGTATGGAAATTATCAAACCTAAATTGTCACTTTTTATGTTTATACAAAGGAACTGATATTGAACATAAAGGCCAATCTGTAAATGAAGAGGGAAAACCAAAATCAAACAAAAATGGGGAATTTTTTAAATTCCAAGTGAGCTTTGACTAATTTTTAAAGCCAAGAGAAATAACATAATATCTCATATTACTAAATGTAATTGGGTCAGAAATTTTTTGTGTTTGAGTCTTGACTCTCCATGTAGTACAGAATAAAATCTCTGTAAAAGCCAGAAACTTTCTAATACAGAGGACTCCTCCCCGATGATGAAGCTAAATCCAGCAGACCCAGTATTAGCAGCCTGGACACCAGGATGAGTCCCCAGGGCAAGATTTAGCCCAACCCTAGTTTTAAACCTCAATTTAAGTTGGAATTCTCTCTAAGAGAATTATTTTATTGTTTTTAGAGAGAGGAAGGGAAGGAGGTAGAGAGGGAGAGAAGCATTCGTGTATGGTTGCCTTTCACCTGCTTCCAGCTACAGACCTGGCTGGAGACCTGGCTTGCAACCTGGTTATGTGCCCTGGCTGGGAATCGAACCAATGACCTCTGGGTTTGCATGCCTATCTACTGAGCCACCAGCCAGGGCTGGTTTTCTTGGGCTTTTCTGTGAGGCCCTTGTATTAGTGATTTATTGCTGCCTACCCAATTGCCTCAGACTAAGAGGTTTAAAACAATACACATGTATTGTCTCAGAGGTTTTGTGGGCCAGGAATACAGACACAGCTTAGCGGGACCTTCTGTTGGGGGCCTCACGGAGCTGTAATCAAGGCGTTCCTTGAGGTGAAGTCTCATCTGGAGGCTGGGCAGATATACTTCCCAGCTCACATGCGTGCTTATTGGCAAGACCCAGTTCACTGAGGGCTGCTGGACTGAGGGCCAGAGGCCACCCTCAGTACCTGGCCGAGCGAGCCTCTCCAGCACACCAGCTTGTTCCCCTCAGAGCCAGCTAGGAAGAGAACCTGCCAGCAAGATGAAGATCGCAATATTTTTAAACCAATCATGGAATTGCTTCCTCTCAATCTTGCCATATTCTCTTAGAAGAAAGTTACTTAAGGGGAGGTAAATACCAAGCCACGAACAGGAGGAAGCAGGGACTACTGGGGACCATCTTATGGGTGCCTACAACAGTATTTACGGCGGTTTGAAGGACCGCATAATTAGGTCACTGTTCTGTTACCTAATTTAATCAAAAAGACTTCTAGAGACAGAAATGAGTTTAAATCCCAGCTCAGCCACTGCCAATAAGTCTGGACTTTGGTAGGGTTTATTGACTTCTTTAGGTCTCAATTTCTCCTTTGGGAAATATGGGGATAAAAATACTGGCTTCGCCTCACAGTTGTGAGGATGGAGGAAAGTGCCTGCCGGACTCCCACATGGCTGGTGTGAGTGTTCACCGAATGGCGGCATCCCGTCCCCACCCCCATGGCTATAACTGAGACTTTAATCAGTCTGTTTGGTGTCTCAACCCCACTCTGAAACTTGGGGAAGTACTGGAAGTATGTTGAGTTGTTTTGATTTTTCTAATATCTCATCAGAATCACATCGTTAACTCAGTAATGAATGCTTTTTTGTAATGATGGTTTCCAATCATAATATATTCATTAAAGAACCTAAGGTGTTCAATTCTGAGATTATATTATCATAAGATTTTTCCCCCTGCGACCTTTATGTCATGGCCTAATGTGTGATTAGAAATCTAAGCTTCCTACAAACTCTATTGTATTTTTTCACATTGCACTCTGAACACTGGTCAATAATTGATCATTTTGCCCAAAGTCAACACAAGTTTTTAAAATATTTCTGAGAGTCCATTATGTGATTAGAAGATGGTTAAGTCTGCTTCTTCGTTATTCCTCACTAATATTTGCTTGAGAGAAGAAAAAAGGAAGCAGGACCAATAAAATCACATTAAGAAGCTATCTGCAGAAAATAAGGTAGAGGTGGCTACCTCATATTAATGTTAGTACTGGTGACGGGGCAGGTGAGAGAGCTTTAAGGAGGGTTGTCCCTCTTGAACTGAGTGCTGACCTGATGACCTAGAAGTGCTGCTAGCTAATATTAGACATCTTACAAAGTTGACCTTAATAACAATAATTAAGAATTCTAGTGAAATTGAACAAGACAAAGGAAATTCACACACAAATACCATTGTGGTGACAAAAAAAAAAAAAAATCAAAGACACATCTTCTCTTATTTCAATATGTGATGTGTCTTTTCTTTGGTCCGCACAGTATTCACAGTTAGACCCAAGAACACAGAAACTGATGTCTACTAACTAATGAATGATAATTAAATGCCAAGTGCTTACAAAACACAGTTTCTAAAATTCCTGCAATGACCGTACAACGTTGGCTTTCTTTTTTTCTTTCCTTCCTTCCCATTTCTTCTTTTCCTTCCTTCCTTCCCTTTTTCCCTTCCCTCCCTTCTCCCCAACTCAAGTCTCTCCTTAGAAACATGAATGAGGACCCTCATAAGCTCATAGCAATTAAAGATGCCCCTTGCCACTTAGCTGACCAGTGACTCTAGAGTCTTCAGTGTTTCTTCTCCACCTTTTTGACTTGCCCTAGAAATCTAAGGGATCATAAATCAATAGTAGAAGCAAAGTGGAGTGAGGTACCAAAGCGGTAAAGTGCTGTTGTAAAGTTGGGTGGATACTTGAATCAATGATATTTAAAGAATGCAGGTAGAACTTTCAGAGGAGAGGGAGGGAGGGGAGCATCTGGGTGTAACAGGCACAGTTGTCAGACCCCTAGGCAATCCAAACTAATGAGCAGTGTATCTGCTTTTGAGGAGCCCCATGTCCTGTGCACCAGAGGGACTAGTCAGGACATGTTTTAATGAAAGGTGAGGGTACATAGCATTGGGAGGGACGCTGCAGAGATTAATTGCTCTAAAAGGAGACTACTAGAACTTCCACAGGTCACAGCCACAGCTTGCAAAGTGCCAGAGCAACAATCCTGCCACCCTCGCTGTAGCCTAGGCGTCACTAACAATAAAACAACTACTACTTCAGAACACAGTGCTTGAGTGTGCAGCCCTGTTACTGTCCTTGAAGGCTCTTTCAAAGGCTAACCCTGTGCTCAGCGCCTGCTTTCTGTCCGTTTAAAGAGCTGGCAGAATAAGAAACAGTGAACTGGCCAAGACTGGAGAAGAAAACAGCCTTGACTGGACTATACTGGTGAGATTTTTAGAGTAGCAATGCATCAAGCATGGGTTTTTTGCATATTTGCTTGTCTCATAGAAGGAGGTATCATATAGAAATGATAGTAACAAGTACTGATTTTGTCTGGTGATGCCCTTGATACTTTAGTGTTATATACATATAACCGATTTGGCATCATGGTGTAGAAAAACCTATCCAACAATTCCTGGATCTCATTTCAGTGGCTCTATTTAGCATGTCCTTGCAATGGGAGCCAACAGCTCTGTGCATAGAGCAATGACTTAGTCTTCCGGGTAGAGTGGGGACAGCACTGACTGTGTGCTTGTGCAGCGCTGGCTTCAGGCCTGACTGTGCGCTTGTGCAGCGCTGGCTTCAAGGCCTGACTGTGCGCTTGTGCCGCGCTGGCTTCAAGGCCTGACTGTGCGCTTGTGCCGCGCTGGCTTCAAGGCCTGACTGTGCGCTTGTGCCGCGCTGGCTTCAAGGCCTGCCTCAGCCCCTTGCCAGCTACACAACCCCAGCAAATTACTTAGCCTCTCAGGAAAGTGAGAGAAGTTGCACCTACTCTGTAAGGTGAGTGGAGGAATTCATCAAAATAACCCATGTAGTAGTGCTCACTGCACGGCTTCTGTTCTGGTGCTGATGGCCAGCCTGGCTCTTTTCGGAAAGGGAAGCTGATGGGGCATTGGCGACTCCGGATGGGTCGTGCTGTGCGCTGCGAGGCCGGTGCTCAGGGGCGCTGAGGACAGCGGTGCTGCTGCACGCGTGTGGCTTGTTAGGCCCCACTTGGAACATGACTCCAGTTGTCCTAATACTTCCGAAGAGTTAGCTTTGAAGTAATTAGTATTTTGCCTCTGAAGCCAGGACACAGGGTACAGTGAATGCCTGGACCACCAAGACAGTCACTGTGTGGTAGTTTGCATGGATTAAATTATGTTTGGTAACCTTAAAATTAGCAACGAAATTTTTGTCAAGAGGTTATACTCTTAGATATGTCTTCGTTAAACGGGGATGAGATCAAGAAACAAGAAGGAAGCATGACTCCATTATAAATCCAGCACTTATCTAGGTTATGTTTTCCATTTTTAATCTTTGTAAAGGGTTATACGCATAGATGTATCTTCATTGAACAGGGGGATGAGAGGAAAAACAACATCATGCTTTACCCAAGTAGTATTTCCTTGACTTTTACCTGCAAGGTGCTCTGGGGTTTTTCGTGGTCAGTTCTCTTAGAAATTATGTAAAGGTTATTTGGAAGCAATTGGACTCCTTCTGAACTGAATCCCTTATGTCAGTATGCCCCTCAAAAGCAGCTGTTGAGCTCATTGATGGGAGATCCAGAGAAAAGGGTGTTTCAACTGCCATTAATAAAACCTCAAAAGTTCTCTAATCAAGAGTTAGACTGGGGACCCAGACTTGGCACACAGGCCACCCCCACATGTGTGGTGAGCCACGCTGTCCTTAGAGAAGAATGCTGGGTGCACACCCGCCTTCTCAGACAGGCCGCATTCTTTCCTGCTGATCACCCTGAGCATAGCCTACTTTTGGTTTTGTTCATGAGAAAGGCAAGGTATTAAATAGATCACAAGCTGCAAGCTACTCAGAAAGGGCTTAAAGCAAAACCACAAGTTAGATTGAGATGGACTATGTCAAATATTTTTCTCTTCAGCCCAAACAAACATGTGAGGCTGGCACAAATCGTCATTAACTCAGCAAGACAAAAAAAGGGAGAGGAGGATACTAATGGACTTTTTGCCACTCTGTAAACAGAAATTATACCATTTAAAGAAATTATGCCATTCATGCCAAATATGCATCTGTCGCTGTCGATTAACCGCTGGTCAGCTCCTGTGTAATGTGAAACAATCCATGTATGGTTGCCGGCAGCCTTGAAAATGCGCTTTTTCAATCAGAATAAGTTATTCCTGGGCAAATAAGAAAATGTCTGAAAACCCCAAACAAAAGCTTTTTCTAAATCTGTGTCAGCTTTACTCTAGATGGCTGATGAAGATTTACGTTCCATTTCTTGCTTATTCTTTCTTGTCGCCTTTTGCCTCTTGGTGAACAAACTCACCACCTCATTCCTCCCTGGGAAAAGCAGTGTGCAGAGATTTGGTTGATGACCTTTACCGAGGAAAAGGCAGATAAGAAGTTTTATGGGTAGCGAGATTTAGATTTGGAGGATTTACTCTTGGATTATAACCAAGACAAGGGAATGAGGCAGTTGGAACACATTTTCTTTAGGTTGTCTTTATAGATTGTTTGTGATTAATGGCCTTTTCAGAATTGTAAAATCTTGTAAGGCTGATACCAGGGCTCGCTCTGCTCTTTCTGTTGTTAATCTAAATATATCGTCATTAAGAGAGGTTAGTTATTTTAGCAAAAGGCAGAGACAAACGACTTGTTTCTTCATTGGTTTCAAACTAAAACCAGCTCTCTTCTTTTCCTTTAAAGAGCTCTTCGTACAAATATTATGATCTTTAAATGTCTGGTTTGAAACCAGTTTTAAGATCTTTCCACCAACTGCAAATATTGCTGAGTCTCAGAGGCATTTACAGGTCCTGGTTGTTTTTAAAAAGTGTAATCTTGGCATGCAATTCTTGATGAAGACATAAAATCCCGCATTGAATTTCAAGGAGTCTTCCTACAAAGGCAGTCCTGGCCTTACGGCATTTCCGAAAGATGCTGAGAACCAACCACAAGTAAAACAGCAACAGAGGCAACGTGCGTACATTTGGACTGACACACTTGGAGTATCCAAGAGGTAAACCAAGCCAGCAGATGTTAAGAGTGGAAAACAATGCGAGAGTCTTAGGGGATCTTTTTCTTTCAGTTTTTTATGTACAGCATCTTCAACGGTGGTTTTCACCATGGAGTGGTTTTCCCTTCTGGGGAACCCTTGGCCATGTCTGGAGGCAACTTTGCTTGCCGTAGCTGAGTGGCGGGTGCCAAGCTGAGTGGGTGGGTGGAGGCCAAGGATGCTATTGAAACACCACAGTGCACACAGGACAGCGTCCACCACAAAGAATGATCTGATCCAAAATGTCAGTAGAGCCTAACCAAGAAACTTTGGTTTAGACTCATCACAGAGTCCATGGAAAGTACTAATTGTGTGGAGACAGAGTGGGTGGGTGGATATGTTTTCATTGGCTCAGTACATTTGTGAATGAAGAAAAGGTCAAAGGCTTGACATTTTTCACCTTCCAGTCTCTTAATGGATCAACTGTTATTTCAAAGATTAAAAATGAAAAAATCACCTAGGTAAGTGCTGGATTTATAATGAAGTCATGCCCCTTCTTGTTTCTTGATCTGCTTCCAAAGAGAAAAGAAAGGAAATCACCCACAGACTGCAGTTTACACTTATTTTATGCTTTGGTTAATTAAACAGAAAGTAAATGGCCGTCACTATTTGGGGGAAAGCAATATCCATGTCTTATATGGAGATTTCCGCAAAATTCATACCTCTCTGGGTAGTGAGTTGGTTGCTCTGAAGGTGCTGCTGCAAACTGTCATTTGACTCCGATTTATAGGGTGTGTCACCTTTAGTCACTCGGTTCAAGTTCCTTAGCCGTGTGTCTGCTGACTGGTTTCCATGCGACGGTTGATCTTGTGTTGGAGCAGCTGGTTTCTCTTAAATGCCTGTGTCTATGTTTGCTACATATCTATGACAATGTGTTCACACCAATATAATTATGACTGCATTAGCACTTGCCCTGTAAACCACATGATTCAGGGCTTTCGGAGTCAGTAATAAAAACTCTCCCCAGGCAGAGACTTGTCTCAGACATGGCACTTTGGGGGTGGGGGGCAGTTGTAAATGGTCAGTGTTGGTTAGGACCTTCTGAAGTTTGTGATCATTAGAACCCTCATTTATTGCGTAGCCCTTTGCAGAGCCAAGTCTATGTGCTGTGGGATTTAGATCTTTAATCATTTAGCTAAACATGGGACCTTGCCAAGTTTCATCCACAATCATTAATTCTTTCAACAGATATTTGAGTGCCTAAAATGGACCATGGCAGGTGATCCTTCAGTGTGAACAGCCGAGTTTATATTCTCCTACAGCTTGCATTCTAGTGAATGAAGAAGAGGCAGGGAGGGAGGAAAGAAAAGAAGGAAAGAAGGAAGGAAGGAAGGAAGGAAGGGAGGGAGGGAGGGAGGGAGGGAGGAAGGAAGGAAGGAAGGAAGGAAGAGAGGGAGGGAGGGAGGGAAAGAGGGAAAGAAGGAGGGAGGGGAAAAGGAAGAGAAAATATCAGGTGCTAAGAGCTTTGCAGAAGATTAAAACAGTGTGTTTTATTGCTACTTTAGAAGAGTAGACAAGGACAGTCTCTGTGGGAGGTGACCTGAATAAGGAGTCAGCCATGGAAAGACATCCCAGGCAGAAGGACCGGCTAGGATAAGCCTCTGAGGTTTGATGCGAAGGAAGGCCAGCAGGCTGGTGCAGGAAAGGCAAGGGCAAAGGCGAAATGCAGTGCATGTGATAGCCAACAAAGCAGGGTACCTAGACCCTTCTAAATCTGGCCGAAGGGTATGGCTTTTCGCAGGGGGGTGGTAAATGAGCTGATTGAAGATTCAAGTATGTCTCCCTGGCAGTGGTGAGCAGAAGAAGTGGGGAGACCAGTTGACACACTGCTGCTGAAATCTAGATGGTGATACTGTGAACTTGTAGGCAGCGCCTCATATGCATCACCTTCAAGGAAAGAACACAGCTAAGGAACAGCCAGGGGGTAAGGAGCTGGCTGGCAAGCACCTACTGCGAGAGGGACCATCCGCATAGGATCTGTGAGGTTAAAAAGGGTGGAGAAAAGAACAGGGCTTTTGACAATCAGTTTGCACATCTGTAAAATGGAGTTTATAATGCAGGACTGTGGGAAGGATCAGCAAAGTATAAAAAGCTCCTAGCCCAGTGCCCAGAGATAACCATTTTCCGTCTAGGCAAATCTGTCAGTAACTCATGTAAATAGATCCGGTATCCATGGCCATTTTCCAGGGATGTGGGAAGGTAAGTGCCACCTTTCACTGCTCTCAAGCCGTAACAGAGCCCCTTTTGTGTTCGAATGGATATATGTGGAGCTATTCCAATTGCTGGAATTATTTTCTCATCAATTAATTCTTTATTTTTCCACTGCTTTTCAGTTTTCACATCTTCCTAGCTCCTGTTTCTCTTTGGCTTCCCACATTTGCAGAACTTTTCATCTATAGCACCTCAAATTGCCTTCCTGAAAAATAGAAGCATTACATACATGAGAATGTCCTAGTTTCTTTTTAAAAATTGAAAGAGAATTCATATTGAATAGAATTCACCCTTTTAACATGTACAGTTCAGTGGTTTTTAGTACATTCACCGAATTGTGCAACCATCACTACTCTCTAATTCAGAACATTGAATCATCCCCGAAAGAAGCCCTGGGCCCTTTAGCAGTCACTCCCACTTCCTCCTCCCTAGCCCCTGGCCACCACTCATCTGGTTCCTGTCTCCATGGAGCTGACCCTCTGGATGTTTCATATAAGTGGAATCATGCAACGTATGGCCTTTTGTGTCTGGATTCCTTCATGTAGCATTGTGTTTTCATGGCTCATTCAGGTTATAGTTAGCTCCTATTTCTAAGCTATATGTTTATAGTTTTCAAAATAGGGTTATTTTTGCATAGTAGTTATAGTTGGATAGGAAACTCTACCAATATGTTTTTTTAATTAACTTAAGATTTTATTTATTATTTTCAGAGGTAGGGGAAGGGAGAGAGGCAGAGAGGGAGAGAAGAATCAATGTATGGTTGCCTTTCACCTGCCTCCAGCTATGGACCTGGCTGGAGACCTGGCTTGCAACCTGGTTATGTGCCCTGGCTGGGAGTCGAACCAGCGACCTTTGGGTTCGCAGGCTGGTGCCTTACCCAATACGTTTTATTTTATCACAAGTCAGAATATATGTTCAATTAGTCAGAGTTTATTGACTTATTGTCATTACCTTCATCTAACTTACAGCTAGAATATTCTCCTCTTGGTGCCACTGCAGTGTTTCCATCAAGTATTTTGTGCCCCTCCCCGCCTCGTTTTGGAGCTGTCTCCTTTGTTCTCAGTTCATTTTTTTTTCCTTTTCCTTCTCTGTAGTCTTATACAGGACTGACACACTATAGCCCATGGGCCAAATGAGACTTGCCAGGTATTATTTCAACTAAAGTTTGATTGAAGTATGGCCATGCCCATCATTTATATATTGTCTGTGGTTGTTCTCACATCATAACAGCAATGTTGACTTGTTACAAGAAAGACTGAACGTCTCACAAAGCCTAAAATATTTACCAGCTTGCTTTATGGCAGAAGCTTGCTCAGTCTGTTTAATGAGTGACTGAGGACAGGACCTCAGTGTTTATTTGGTTCTAATCAGAATGATTTGTGACTCATTGTGACCTCTTTGGGCTGGGGCAACTCATCAACAAAATCACAAACACGGTAAAAGCATTTGTTGAAATAACTGTTTTCCTCTACACAGGAATGTAAAAATATATATATTTCAATGAAAAAAGATTTTAGAGCCCTGGTTTGTGGCTCAATGGATAGGCACTGGCCTGTGAACCCAAAGGTCGCCGGTTCAATTCCCAGCCAGGGCACATAACCAGGTTGCAAGCCAGATCTCTAGCCAGGAATGTAGCTGGAGGCAGGTGAAAGGCAACCATACATGGATGTCTCTCTCTCCCTCTCTTGCCTCTATCCCTTCCCCTCTCTAAAAATAATGAATAAAATCTTTTAAAACAAAGATTTTAGAACATGTTTCAACATTTCAAAGCAGAATGAATGCTGTTGAACATAACTGTTACCTTGAGGATTATAAACGTCACATTATAGTCACACACACTTATACATACCACCCAGTGGCATACACATGTGTATCAAACTTGACAGCAGGTGAATGACTTATACCTTCCTGAACTCAGAAAATGCAGGTTTCCTAGGAGCCCTAACTGGAGGCCACCACAGCTGCGCCACCTGGACTCCTGTTACAATCAAGACACACACGTCTGGATTCTTGTAGTAAAAACCCAGGCAATTTTCTTGTCATTGCTCCTTTGCCCAGATATCAGCTGGACCCTTTGCCTGAGTTGAGACATTGCCCCAAAGCGCTGTTTGCCTTGGGTGTTGTTTCCTTCCTTTCCTCCCTGAATTTTAGGGACAACAAAGCATTTACAGTCATGTTAGCCCTTATGTTGTCTGAACAAAACTGAAACATGCTCTTAGATTTTTTTATTGTCCAAAGCCTTCCTGTAAATATTCCCCCTTTGATAGCAATCTTGTTCTTGACCCCTTGTGCTCCAGCTTAATTCTCTCATATGCTCCATTCCCTTTACATGTATTTATCTTCCCCACTGGCCTATGAGCCTTTGACCAAAGAATCTGTTTCATTTTCATGCCTGTACTCACTGCCTAATGGAGAATGTGGCACTGGAAGGTTCCACAAATGGCAGTTGAATACATGCATTCAAGTACTTAAAGCTTCAAGCATTTTCTTTCACATATGTCATTTTAGTCATCTACAAATTGTTCATGTTAAATGTGTTTTTTATAATCACTTATTCCATTAAAACTCAGGTGTCTACCTTCAGCAATGACATTGTCTGCCTTTTTAATTTACCCATTCAACTGTCATTGACAAAACAACCATGTTCCCTGTGGAACATATAATTTTGATGGGTCAGGGAACAGATATTACAGAAAGAATTAAAATACTAGCACACATATCCGCGTTTATAAAATATGGTAAGAGCTCAGGAAAAAAATGATTGAGGGCCATGGAAGAATCCGCATGAAGAGTAACACAAAAGAATCCACACTGACTTAAACTGAGGCATGTGGATGTCAATATGCTGGCCAGAAACAAAGTTCATTTCATTCAAATGCAAATGTGTTCATGAAGGGGTTACTCTCAGAGGGAACACAGGGGAGAGGCCACCCTAACCAGAAAGGGGCGCCTGCTGGAGGGGCAGGAGGCGTGGGCTTGACCAGAGCTGGAGCTCCTGCAATTCTCTCCCCATGGCACCCAACTAGGGAACGGGGTGGAAATACCTGCAGGCGCACCTCTCCAGCCCCCAGGTCGCTGACTGATGGCGCCCAGTGGCAGAATCCAACTAGGAGCCGGCTGGCAAGGGCGCTTACGCCAGGCAGATGCGGGGTGTGTCGGGGCCACAGAACAGGTTGGAGAAGCGTGGAGAGTGGATAAGAAAGGGGGGGTAGGAAAGGAAATGGGAAGTTAGGGAAAGCCTTTCCTAGGGCATGATATTTAAGTCATGATAGGAAACACAGGGATTTAGTGGTGGGGCAGATTTCCAATGAGAGGAAATAGGATGTGTGAAAGCTCTGAGTTGGGAAAAGAACCCAGAGATCACTGTGGCTACAGCAGAGTGAAAGTGGCTAAAGCGAGGTGAGGGATGAGGTAGGCCCCTTGTGGGCGATAAGGCACGGCTGAGTGTTCCCCCAGCGCGGTGGGGGTTTGACAAGAGGGCTGATCAGGACACAAGCTGATCTCGCTGTGCAGGTCTGCGCAGTGAGGGATGATGGGAGCTCGGCAGAAGAATGGGAATTTATTCCCCTAAAAATGGAGAATCTTTCACCCTTCCTAATTACATATTATTAACCCACATTTAGAAAAGTTGTATTTTTGTCTTAATCTCACAGAAAAGATAAAAATAGGATGAGAGCATTCATTTAAGAGTACAATACTGATATTTTTAATCTACTCATTGTCATGGGATTGTAAATTCCTCTGGTTTAACCTATATAAAGTTCCTCATTTAAAAACTGGGAAATAGCTCTGGCTGGTGGCACAGTGGATAAGGTGCAGGTCGCAGGTTCGATTCCCAGCCTGGGCACATAACCAGGTTGCAAACCAGGTCTCCAGCCAGGTCCATAGCTGGAGGCAGGTGAAAGGCAACCATACATGGACGTCTGTCTCCCTCTCTCCCTTCCCTTCTCTCTGGAAATAATAAAATAAAATCTTTTTTTAAAAGATTAAAAATTGGGAAATAGTAATATACCTTAGCAAAGGATTTCTAAACCTCAACACTATTAGCATTTTGGGCCACATAATTCTTTGCTGCAGAGGTTGTCCTGTGTATTACAGGGTTTTGTTTTGTTTTTTAATTAGAGAAAGGGGAAGGGAGGGAGAAAGAGAGGGAAAGGAACATCGACTGGTTATCCTCCATACGTGCCCTGACTAGGGATCGAACTCGCAACCCAGGCATGTACCCTCACTGGGAATTGAACAGCGATGCACAGACTGGTGGACCACGTCAGTCAGGGCATAGTATAGGATGTTTGGCAGCATCTCAGACCTCTACCCACTACACACTGCCCCCACCCCAAGTTGTGACAACCAACATGTTGCCAGATATGGTTGCAACTTCCCAAGACCGTGGTGTTGCTGTTCGTTCTTCTACATGGGGTTATTTTATACCTATATTCCAGGGGCTTGGGGTTCCCTCAAAGTAGGGGTGATACTTTATTCTTTACCCTGACCCCATTTCCCTGTGCACACAATCAGCAACATTTTAGGAGACCAATATGTATTTATGGAATAAGTGAATGAACATTGAATTGGACTTTAAATATGATGTACCTGTGAGCATGGGATTGGGATTCAAGGCAACTTAACCCCTTCTCTCCCACTGCTAGTTCTTATTAAAGAAAGGATCACTAGAAAGAGTGGAAGTCAGGTATTAGAGACATCCATAGATGTATAGAATATTTCTATTTCATACATAATTGCTTCGAATAAATCCATTAAACTTTACAAGTTTATTGCCTAGGTTGGGTTGATTGACTTCTCTTGTCGTATTCAGTTTATCAGTTCCTCTGAGCTGCATCTCCTTGAATTGGGGGAATGTGATGGCTGACACTTGAGCTTTCAAATCAGAATTTGGGTCAAATTGTGGCCCTGCCACTTACTTACTACCTGGGTATTATCAGTCAGCCAAATGGTTTAGCGCGCCTTAGTTTTAGTTTCCTCATCTGTAAAAAGATGATGGTAAAATGTCTCTCACCATGAAATTAATAAATGTCATAATGAATTTTAAGTGAAATTTCTAAACTGTAAAGTACTATATAATCATTAATGAGACTTAATAAGAAATCAGGAAGTTCTGTTTAATTTTCATTATGTTTTCCAAAAATATGTTTTTAACTTGCTTTTGTTTGTACTACATTTTAGGGCGAGGAGGGGGGCGGTTCTCTATCAGGAAAAAATATATTATTTCTTCTGCTTTTCTCTAAGTAGAATGTTCTTTTACTTTCCTTAAATAATACTTACTTTTGGGTTACACAAGTAATACATGGAAAGATTTTTTTTAAGGATTTTATTTATCATTTTTAGCAAGAGGGGAGAGGAGGGAGGGAGAAAAGGAGAGAAACATCCACGTGTGGTTGCCTTTCACCTGCCTCCAGCTACAGACCTGGCTGGAGATCTGGCTTGCAACCTGGTTATGTGCCCTGGCTGGGAATCGAACCAGCGACCTTTGGGTTTGCAGGCCGGCGCCTTTCCACTGAGCCACCAGCCAGGGCTACGTGGAAACATTTTTAAATTTTTTTCAATTACAGTTGACATATTATTTTATTAGTTTCACATGTAGAGGATGCTGGTTAGAAAATTACATAATTTATTAAGTGATCCTTCCAATAATTCTAAGACCCACCTGGCACCCTACATACTTATTACAATATTATTATTGAGTATATTTCCTGTGCTGTACTTTACATCCCCATAACTATTCTGTAACTACCAACCTGTACTTCTTCCCTTAACCTTTTTCACCTAGTCCTTCAACCCCCCTTCCATCTGACAGGCCTCCGTTTGTTCTCTGTATCTATGAGTCTGCTTCTGTTTTGTATGTTCATTTATTTTCTTTAGATTCCACATATAAGTGAAATCGTATAGTATTTTTCTTTCTCTGCATGACATATTTCATTTCGTTTCATGTAACACCCTCTGGACCCATCCATGTTGTTACAAGAGGTAAGATTCCAGTTTTTTATACTCGAGTAATATTCTGTTGTATATATGTACCGGTTTTCCTTCATCCACTTGTCAGTTGATGGATACTCGGTTGCTTCCATGTTTTGGCTTTTGTAATAGTGCTGCAATGAATATAGGGGTGCATGTATGTATTTTGGAATTAGTGCTCTACATTTCTTCAAATAAGTACCCGAAAGTGTAATAGCTAGGTCATAAGATATATCTGTTTTTTCTTTTTTGAGGCCCCTCCATACTGTTGTCTATAGTGGCTGCACCAGTCTGCATTCCCACCAATAAGGCCTGAGGGTTCCCTTTTCCCCACATCCTCGCCAGCACTGGTTTATTGATTTGTTGAGGACAGCCATTCTCACAGGTGTGAGGTGCTACCTCATTGTGGTTTTAATTTGCATCTCTCTGATGATTAGTGGCATTGAGCGTCTTTTTATATGTCTTTTGGCCATCTGTGTGTCCTTTTTGAAGAAATGTTTATTCAGGTCCGCTTCCCATTTTTAATTGGATTAAATGCTTTTTCTGCATTTATTGGTATGATTATGATTTTTATCTTTCATTGTGTCTATGTGATGTATTATATTAATTGATTCGCAGATATTGAACCAGACTTGCATCCTGTTTGATCATGGTGTATGATCTTTTCATTATACTGCCAAATTAGGTTTGCAAATGTCACGTTGATGATTTTTGGAGGATAATGCTTGGCTCATAACATGAGCTTGGGAGACTTCCTTTTGAATTTTATGGAATAGTTTGAAAAAGAGAGGTGTTCATTCTTATTTGAATGTTTGGTAAAGTTTACCTGTGAAGTCATTGGATCCAGGGCTTCTTTTTGTTGGGAGTTTTTTGATTACTGATTCAATTTCATTGGTAGTAATCTGCCTGTTCAGATGTTCTGTCTTCTTGCCTGTCTTGGAAGATTGTATGTTTCTAGGAGTTTATCCATTTCTCCCAGATTTGTTGGCATATAATTGTTCATCTTGCTTTCTTATAATCCTTTGTGTTATCAGATGTTGCATCTCTTTAATTTCTGATTTTATTTATTTAGCCTATTTCTCTTTTTTTCAGGTGAGTCTGGTTAAAGGTTTATCAATCTTGTTTATCTTTTCAAATAACCAGATCTTGGTTTCATTGATCTTTTGTTTTGTTTTGTTTGTTTGGACTCTATTTTTTATGTCCCCTCTGATCTTTATTATTTCCTTCTACTCACTTTAAGTTTTGTTTATTGTTCTGTTTCTAGTTCCATTAGGTCTAAGGTTACATTATTTATCTGAGATTCTTCTTGGACTACCAGCTTAGTCTTCATCTAAATTAAGTACCCACTATAAATTAGAATATTGCCTAGAAACTTGCATCTTTCCAAGCTTCTTAGAACAGATTGAGACGACCATCAAATGTATCATGTATGGATGCTTGTTGAATCGTGTGCTTTTTATACCATGGCACAGACAACCTAAAAGTTTTGAAAATGCGATCTGTAAGGAGAATTGGCATTGATGTTAGTTGGTGAGTTCCCATGATGAAAGGTACACAGAAAACTGTCAATTGTATTTGACATTCAGGTTTTTAGATCTAATATGAATGCTGCCTTTGCCCATTGTTGGAAAGTAACATACGTTTCACATTTACTTTTGTGTGAAGGCATTGTGAAGTGTAAGTTCTTTGGAGGCTGTATTCGTGAGTCAATGTGGGTGCGTAATCTCTATAAAAGTCTAATGAGGTTTATTACATTGATGGCAGAATATACTTAATTATTAACCACCTCAATGTTTGGTTTGGTGTAGTTAATTTCATGTATTTTAATTTTATAGCTTCGTAAAAATAGGATCAAGTATAGATCTCTGAAGTCACGCAGAATGAGTTGTGCTTTCCTCTCATCTTTTCTATAAAAATGAACATTTTTCTAACTTGTAACGAAATATTGATCCATTTGGAAGTTTAACATCTTTCTTGAAATTGATGGGAAAACTAATTTTATATCACCAAGAATACATTTCTTCAATAGGAGTGCCATTTTTTAAAAAAGCTACAAATCTGTTTTTAATCTCCAATTTAGTTAAGGAACACTTCTGATGGAGGTAGAGGGTTGCCAAAGGAAAATGCTTTCCTGCTGCTAAAGAAATGATGAGGCAGGCACTCTGTTTATTTTTATAACAACGTATTTTGATCCTGTGACAAATGTTTCACCATGGCTTTAACATTTTTCCTATTCTAAACTAAATTGTATATGTTAACATTTTGATATGTCTTGACTTCTAAGAACACTAGGATGCATTGTTGGTGTTGAAGACTTTTCTTTCTGGTTTCATGTGGGTTTAATTTAATTACATAATTGACGAATGTGTCCCATTTGCTAAGTATCAGGTAGGTGCTGTGGTGGGATAAAAGATGATTAAGCAGCAGTTCTCCATCGGAGGGGGAGCAAACCCATCCCTAAGTAACTTGGGCAAAAAGCAGAGTAATAAGTACTAGTAAGAGAAGTAGAGGGGGAAAACACTGTAAAAGGAAAACAAGGAGGTAATTTAAATAAAGAAAATCCTGGAGGCCTTCGTAGAACAGGTGAAAATGCCGAAAGGTGGGTGAAATTTAATAATTACTGTGAGAGTGGTGGGGTTGGAAACAAACATTCCTGCTTGGACTGGAAAGCTTCAAATGCAGCACAGAGGTGACTCTCTAAGGAGGAAAGATTAAGTACGGTCCCTGGGCCAGCAGCATCCACATCACTGGGGAGCTTGTTAGAAAAGCAGAATTTCAGGTCCCACCCACTCTTGCTAATTCAGAATCTTCGAGGGTGGGTCCCAACCCTCCGTGTTTTAACAAGCCCTCCATGTGCTCGCTAGAGTGTGAGACACACTGATTAGCCATCTTTCCACCACTCCTTCAAACCCCTGCAGCTCCTGGTGGCTCTTAAGCCTTGAAGTGTGTGGTACGATGGCACATTTTAAACTTTATTTTAATTAAATCTAAATAGCTACATATGGGGCGAGTAGCTGCCATATTTGACAACACTGGTCTGCTCCTTGAAGAGCCAGAGTCATCATCTCTGTGCTGCATTTGGAGCTTTTCCGTGCCAGGCAGAGGAAACTAAGGGTGGCAGACAGGAGGGGTCAGATGCCAAACACACTGAGGTCATAGGATCAACAGATTGGGCAGCTAATTGGCTGTGAGGAAGAGGAGAGATGTAACGATGACTTTCAGGTTTTGATCCTGAGCAACTGGAAAGGGGGCAATGCGTTTACCCAAACAGGACACACAAGAGGTGCCTGAGTCACTTTACACTGAGGGAGCAGATTCAAACCCTTTTTGTTATCCCTAAGATCAGATTTAAGCTTCCTTCATCCGTGTGGCTTTTCTTTAGGAGATTAGCAGACTATTGTTTCAGAGGTGTATTTTATAAGTCATTATTACACACATCAGGAAAGCATCCTGTTGGGTGAGCAACTCATACCAAGTTTATTTGTGTGTGAGATGGACATTTAAAATGGCACAGGTAAATAATATTCGAGTGATCCGCAGCACTGAGGGGAAGCACTCTAGGGACTGCAGGTATAGGAGCCCTTGAAACCTCTTGAGAGCTTTACACAACTCAATCTCTTCATATCTAGAAAAATGTATTGTTGTTTTATACGTACAAAAATCACATCTCCAAGAACAATGGATCACACTGGTCAAACTTGCTGGAATGTGTCACTAATTATACAAATAATCATCCTAAATATAATTTTCATTTCTTTACATGTATATGGTGGTCTAGTGATGGAAGTCATTACATAAGTCCTATTTTAAACCCTCAAAAGCAAATGGTAAAGTTACCTTTGAATTTAACAAGGGTTAGGGAATATCTGGAGACTTCAGCAACAAAAAGTTGATATTATAATGATGCACTAAAAAGGTTCTGAGAAATCTCCTGGGGTGACAAAAAGCAGTTTGATCATTTGCAACATTCTTGAGAATATTATTTTCAAGGTACCTGCACATCACAGGATATACACCAGGGGTATCACTGTCCTAGGTGTTTGGGACATATTTCCATGATGTCAGGCAAGAGGATTTTATTTTCAAATGAAACTCTTTTTAAGTTCACACACTAAGGGAGTTTTTTTCTTTCTTTCTTTCTTTCTTTCTTTTTTTTTTTTTGTAAAAAGCTGTTATGATTAACTCAAGCAAAAACATGTTTTTCTCCTTTCTTTTTCTTCTAACTTATCTAGGCCATTTCAATACTACATCCTCAGCTTAAACTCTATAAACACTCAATGCATGTAAAGAAAGTCAGGAATTATAATACAACAACAATAAAATTAAATAAATAAATAAAAGAAAGTCAGGAATTCATTGTTACTTTCTTCATCCATATTACCTTGAGTTTGGTTGGATTCATCGCTTCTCTCCTCCCAAACTGCATTTAAAAATATGCTCCTGGCTGAAATTAATGTTTCAACAATTAGTTTAGTTTAACTCCCAAAACAAATTAAGAGATTTATCTCTCTATGTAGGACCAAGTGCCTGGATTAAGTTTTTTTACTTCTTTGTGATGGTCCCAGCAATTTATACTAATACAATCCCTACTTTCAATCCTCTACCCATCCACACCCCTTCCACCATCAGAGCCCTGGTGATGGATAGAAATTAATGACATAAATTGTGAAAGCCACAGGACTGAGAAGACATCTAATTTTCTCAGCTAATGGAGACTTGAAGACTACTTGGAGTTAGGCTCATGTTACACGTGATCACACTAAATATATGAATAGAGCTAGGCCCTCTCAAAAGTGTTACTCTTTAAAATTGAGGCTTCTAGAGAATTCAGTCTTTATCCACCATTCCCTCTTCTTTCTTCCACTTTAGTATCTTTACCCCTCAGCCTGTGACATGCTCGGTTAACCCCCAACTTTAAAATTTAGTATAAAAACAAGTACTCAAATACTTCTGCTTCAGCCCACCAAGTTCTTGCCCTGTTGCTCATCCAACTTTCAAGAGAAGCTCCTAGAAATTATGGGCTGTCATCTCCATCCCCCTCCTCCATTTGCTATTCCACCTGATCTGGCTTTTGTCCCACAGCTGAACTAGGACCACTTTTGCCAACATCACTGCAGACCGGCCATACTGTCAAGTCCAGTGCCATCTTCTCTGATACCTTTCCCACTCGGCCTCAAATTAGACTTCTACTTTGCTGATGATTCCCTTTCTAGCCATCTCACCCAGGCTTTTTATGACACAGCTTTCAAAGTTTCTCTCCCACTTCCTTCTCGTTTGTGAAATAAGGTTTCCCCTGTGAAATCTTTTGAGGGTGCTGTTTTCCGGGGTATAACTCCAACCACCTTTCGGTCCTTGCTCCTAGTGACAACACCTTTCAGACTCATGGCATCACCATGACCTGCATACTGTAGACTCCCAATTCAATGCTTTATCTCAGCTTTAGTCTGAATTCCAAGTGAATGCACCATGGGCACTCCGACTCAACACATATGGCCTTGGCTGGTATGGCTACATTGTTTGGGCATAATCCTGCAAAGCCAAAGGTTGCTGGTTCAACTCCTGGTCAGGGAACATGCCTGGGTTGCGTTTGGTCCCTTGTCTAGGCACGTACAAGAAGCAACCGACTGATGTTTCTCATATCCATGCTTCTCTCCTTCTCTTTCTCCCTCCCTCCCTCCCCCTCTATTTAAAAATAAATAAAATCTTTTTAAAAACTCAACACACATGAAATTGAGTTCTTCATTTCCTTGTTTGTTCCCATATTAGTTTTCTGTTGACACTATAACAGATTATTACAAACTTAGTGGCTTAAATCAATGCAAAAAGTCCAAAATAGTTTGGCATTACTGCTTTTCTTCCGGAGGCTCCAGGAGATATGCTGTTTCCTTACTTTTTGCAGTTTCTAGCGATCACCTGTATTCCTTAGCTCATGACCCCTTCCTCTCTTTGAAACCAGCAGTGAAACATCTTCAGATCTCTCCCCACCCTCCTCTCCCCCCACTCCCTGTCTCTCCCCTTCTCTAAGAAAGGTTTTGCTAGTTCAGAAGAATTCACCAGTGAATCCCATCATTTCTTGCTGTCCTTTAGAATTCTGTGTTTGAGATGGGGAAGGCCACTTAAAACTCAGTTTCTTCTCTTTCATTGAGTAAGAGATTCTCTCCTCTTTACTGTTGAGATTTTGAAGTCAAGATCTTCTCTTTATTGTTTGATTATTATTATCTCATGTTGAGTTTTGGTGAGTTCTCAGAATGCTGGGTATGCACACCGTTGAAATACATCCAAATCCCCAATAAAACATAAATAATTTTAACTTTTTTCTATTATTTTATATAGCTGTCTAAAACTTAGAGTTCATTATGTAGCTATCACTGTAACTAAGATACTTATAACATTCCTATTAATGAAGATATACTTTATCTTGTTTTAATTAAACACTTTCAGGAAGACTCATGATTTTATTAGAGTATTTTATCTCAATTTTTAATTAACTTGGCATGATTTATTGATTAATTTTTACTCAAATGCCATTTGTGAGTGCATTTTTCTTGCATTTCAATAATTCCACTTCAAATAAATGAGGGCAGGAAAGATGACAATATTAATTTTAAAGAGTTGAGTAAATGGGATCTTGGAAGGTCTTAGAGATACGTGCTCTGGGACAGGACAACAATGTTCAGTTAATATGTACCGATCCTCAGCCAGGGATTTGTTACATAGCCTCCCTTGGGCCAAAATGGAGCAATGGACTATGGGGGACATGGAAGCCACACCTTGACTTGTCAAGAGGATTCTAGTAAAGCTGAGCAGACTTAACAACAAACAGTGCAACATGAACATAGCATGTAAAACAAGGTAAATTGTAACCAGGAACAACAATCTAGTATTTAAGTTAAAAAAAAGTCAGCTGCACAATAGCAGAACTGGGGAGATTTGGATTAACATCAGTTGTAGTGAAAACTTCTTGGTGATATCAGCTGACTAAAACCTCTACTATGAGACAGTATGATGTGGGGACCAAACACTGTACTCCGAGGATGTGCTAACAGAATTGTCGTGTCTAAAATGGAAGTCATTGCAGCTGCTGTTCTTGGCACTGTTCAGAACACAGTGATTGAGGAAAGGCAGGAAATAGTTGGATTGAAAACATTTAACACTCACAAACACAAGAGAATGCATACACACACACACCAGCTTTCATGCAGTTTGCAAATAACTAATAGGTAAATTCCCTAATTTATTAAAAAATGGCATTAGAACATTCCATAGAGTATCTAAACAACTTCAGTAGATCTATTCCACCTTAGTATCTGATGATGAGTTCCATGTACATTTTCTGCACAATTTAATAATAAAGCATTTAGCCCTGGCTGGTGGCTCAGTGGATAAGGTGCCGGCCTGCAAACCCAAAGGTCGCTGGTTCGATTCCCAGCCAGGGCATGTAACCAGGTTGCAAGCCAGGTCTCCAGCCAGGTCTGTAGCTGGAGGCAGGTGAAAGGCAACCATACATGAATGTTTCTCTCCCTTTCTTTCTCCCTCCCTGCTCTTCTCTCTAAAAAATAATGAATAAATAATATAGCATTTAGATGCATTCAGAAATGCATGATTTCATTATCAATCATCAAAATATCAGAATTGATTTTTTTAGTTTAAATGAAAGACTGTAATGTACTTTAGTTTGTAGCCATCTTTCAACATATTTAGGAGTTTTCACCAATATATTTTTGTGATCCATTATGTTGAATTAGATATTTATAATTAATGTAGTTTAGAATTGAGCTACTATTCACTCAGCCTTTTGCATGTCACTTCCAGGCTTTCACACTTCCTTTCCACTCCTTTGTAAGCTTTTATTTCTCATATCAAATATTTCAATAAATCTCTATCTCAACAATCATTTAATGTTGATACATCATCAGCTATATAATAAATTGTTTTGTTAATTATGAATTTTTGCATTTGACTTTAAATAACTTGAATTAAATTTAACTTAATTCTTTTCTAACAAGATTTTATTTCTCTACTTTTAGAGGAGGGAAAGGGGGAGAAAGAGAAAGAGAAACATTAATTGGTTGCCCCTCATACATCCCCAACTGGGGACCTGGCCCACAACCCAGACATGTGCCCTGACTGGGAATCAAACTGGTGACCTTGCAGTTTACAGGCCGGTACCCAATTCACTGAGCCACACCAGCCAGGGCTAACTTTATTCTTACTTTTAAATACCAATTTATCTGATGTTTTTAAATTTGTATTTAACATTTTATTTAATTTAAACTTTAAAATGTTTTAATTGCTAGATGTAGTAGAGAAAGACTGATAGCCCATTAAAAATTAGATAAAAATTAGATAAATTGTTTAAAGTAGAAAAGTCAGGAAGTGTCATTTGAAATCATCCAGGCTGAAATCAGAAGTAGCTAAAATAGTATTCCATTACATATAAAGTGCCAATTTTTTAATAAAATGGTTTTCCATATACATTGAGTTAGTTATCTTTTGCCAGGCTTTTTATATTTTTACGGTTCTTCTGCTACCTTTAGTGTATGTAACTTTCAGAAAATATATACCAATCACTTAATATGCAGCATTCCACTTAATACTATTAAAGCAATTAAACCTACAATAGGTAAATTTGGTGAATCTGGCTTCTTGGAAAAATAACTTTTGGTGATTTGGCCTCCCTGTGTAAAAGCCAGGTAGAGATCCTAATGTAAGTTTATGAGGTGTCAAAGGATTCTTAAGGGAGATGGTGTTGAATCACTCTCTACAGTTTTAAGGCTAAATAAAAAAGAAATGGTTCATTATGATTAAATGAATGAATGATTTAGATTAGCTGTGCAATTAATTTTTCTCATAAGGAACATGAATATCAGCCACATAATTGATGAAAGGAATATTTCTCTTGAGTTTTAAAGTGAATTGGTTGCCTACATAAATACTGGCCTTGGAAAAGTTCAGTCAGAAACTCATTGAGATTTTTCAGTAAGTGATCTTCCAATAAATGGGGAATCTGCATACCTTCTTTTTTTTAAGATTTTTATTTTATTATTTTTAGAGAGAAGGGAAGGAAGAGAGGCAGAGAGGGAGATAGACATCCATGTATGGTTGCCTTTCACCTGCTTCCAGCTACAGACCTGGCTGGAGGCCTGGCTTGCAGCCTGGTTATGTGCCCTGGCTGGGAATGGAACCAGCAACCTTTGGGTTCACAGGCTGGGGCCTTATTCATTGTGCCACCAGCCAGGGCTGCATACCTTCCTAATATGTTAAAGTTAGCCCATTGATAAATACACTAGAATCACCTTCTGCATTACATCACTCAGGTTTGCCCTGCCTGATCCAAAGTGGAAATGATCACTGTCATTTCCCAGAACAAAGGGTGCAAGAACATGAGATCCCTCTGAAAGCAGAGATTGAGTGAGCAAGTGAGACAGTCCATTGTGCACAGCAGGTCCTCAGGGGCTAATGAAATGTGGAGAGAGAAAACTAAAAGTGAGCTGAAGTGCTTCATGAATGGGGTCAGTCTTCAGACCTTCCCTCATAGCCCCAAACTCAATGTTTTTAGTGTGTTTGCCATGTTAATTTACTAGCAAAGGCAATTTGCACAGTTTCCAATCTGGGGGAAAAGACTAGGGTGGACCTTGGCTGACACGTTGCCATAGTGATGACATTTGAGCTTCTTTGCAGCAGTGAATTTGATTAGTCAGTTCAGTGTTTTCCCTCATTTCACTTTGTTACACAGGAAAAGAAACTCTTGAAAAGATTGTTTTTTGTGAATTTGTATTTGGTTGAAATATAAATATTTTTCATGCCAGCTCATCAATGGAAATGGCAAAACAGTCAAAAGCCCAGCTGTATCATCTCAGCTAAGAGTTTACACAGAAACCAGTTTGCCCTGATGCCACGATGAAGTGAAATGTGAAGCCAGCGAGCAGAAGCACACAGCGTGCTTCATGCTAGAGTAGAGTAACTCAATTATCTTTACCTCCTTCTGTCTAGGCCTTGTGGCCCTTCGGTGAGAGGTTCAGTCTCCATAACTGCGTGGCTTGCTGGGCCAGCTTCTGGTTCCTCTCCCTGTGGAAAAGAGCAGGAGTGAAAAAAGAAAATGAGGGAGTTGAACATAATCCTTGTTTGCTTAGAAGTATTTGTTGATGGCCAAGCCAAATTCAAGGTATTTTCAGTCCATGTGTGCCAGAAAGAAAGAAAGAAAGAAAGAAAGAAAGAAAGAAAGAAAGAAAGAAAGAAAGAAAGAAAGAAAGAAAGAAAGAAAAGCAAGCAAGCCAGCCCAGTGGAAATGGAAATGCTTTTCGTTAGAAGGAAGCTTTGTCATCTTTGTTTCAGAGGGCATGTGACAAGGAGTCCCAGGGCACAGAGGAATCAATTTACCTTTGTTTGATGACCTTAATTGGGGGGGGGGGGGGGGGGGACCCTGTTAGCAAATAGTCAGCAGATGGCGCTATTTGGTTTAGCGCTAAATTAGCCTGGTTTTGTTTTGTTTTATTAAAGGGGGCAGTATAAAGAAGGTTTAATGTTTATTTGCAGCTTACTAGCCTCTCACAGGCCTATCTAAGTACCTGTTGCAGCTGTTATAAAAGTGTCATCATAGGTCATCTGGTTACATTTTCTATTCAGGAAATAAAGGAAAACTAAAACAATATGCCTTTCTCAATAGTTGCATGTCATGATATTGTGTATCTCAGTGTGACCATTTTCAACTTCATGTTTCATCCTCACTCAAGGGCGTGCCCATTGATTTTAGAGAGAGGGGAAAGGGGAAGGGAGGGGGTTGGGGAGAATCATAGACCTGACAGATACACACTGATTGGTTGGTTCTTGCACGTACCCAACTGGGGACCAAACCCAAAACCTAGGCATGTGCCCCGACTGGGAATCAAACCTGCGACCTTTTGCTTGATGAACCAACACTCCAACAAACTGAGCCACACCAGCCAGAGCTCGTTTTCAACTTTTTGAAAGTTACAGAAAATGAAAGGAAAAGGAGCTTCCAGCCTCCACTTCTGCCTCCTACACTTACACGTACACGCGCACACACCGCTGTTGGACAGTCCTCGGAAGTGCGTTGTCTCCATGTACTTGGTTTCATGGAGCCTCCTTGCTGGTTGCTCACTCGTGGAGATCCCTGGCCGCTGCTGCAGAAAATTGGCAAGTACTGCAGAACAAACTCTGACAGATTAACACAGTTGGTAATGGCCATTTCACCCCAGGGGGGCACTGAGGAGGAGGGTGAGGCCTACGGCGCATAAGGGTCCTTCCAGAATTAACAGATTTGATATTGTACTTCATGATAATTGAGCTCTCAGAAGGGGCCACCGTTCGCACCGTTGTTTCAAAGTCCTCTATTGTTTCCTGGTGGCCAGTGGGTACGTAGAGTCCACCCCAGGCATCCCACAGCTTCAGAACCTGGAAAGTGATGACCTCTTTCCCTCTGTTCCACAGCAGTTTCATTTTCTGATTGCTAAGGCAAGTTTGGCTGTTATTAATGACTTTCTCAAGTCTCAGGCTGACATTTTCTTTCGCTTTAGCTCTTGCTTCCTTTTTTCCTTCTCTTGGTAGAGAAAGGGCTATTCATATACAGTTACATAGGCTTTAAGTTGGTATTAAATTATTAAAGTTACAAAAAAATGAAAATATTCCTCAAGCTTTCAAGTTCAACTTACAAATCTTGGTTTTCTGCTCATGATTTTAGCAGCTTTTTTGTATATAATAAGAACAAATAGTTTCGCAAAGTGTTTTGATTAGTGTTAAATCAATTTAAGTTTAACAATCTAAACTCAAAACAATTGCTTTCATTTCTAAACTTAATTAGCTAAAATTCTTTATACATTTTAATCTACATTTATTAAGTTAATATATTTTGTTTTCTGTTTAACTGTTCAAGTACCTATCAGACTGGGAAAACTTAAAACTAACTGGTGGAATCTTTTTTAAAAACTTAACTTTTATAAATCAAATGCATGCATTGATTTATTCAACAATTATCTATATTTAATTTCATCACCATTTAAACTTTAATTTTTTATTTTTTAAAGATTTTATTCATTATGTTTAGAGAGAAGGGCGGGGAAGGAGGAAGAAAGGGAGAGAAACATCAATGTATGGTTGCCTTTCACCTGCCTCCAGCTATGGACCTGGCTGGAGACCTGGCTTGCAACCTGGTTATGTGCCCCGACTGGGAATCAAACCAGCAACCTTTAGGTTCACAGGCCGGCACCAATCCACTAAGACACCAGCCAGGGCACCATTTAAACTTTAAATACTTCAACATTTTTTTAAAGATTTTGTTTATTATTTTCAGAGAGAGAGTAAGGGAGAGAGGCAGAGAGGGAGAGAGACATCCATGTGTGGTTGCCTTTCACCTGCCTCCAGCTGGGGACCTGGCTGGAGTCCTGGCTTGCAACCTGGTTATGTTGCCCTGGCTGGGAATTGAACCAGCGACCTTTGGGTTCGCAGGCCAGCGCCTTATCCACTGTGCTACCAGCCAGAACTAATACTTCAACTTCTTACCATTAGAACTTTAAGATATTTAGACTTTTGCCACTTACACTTTTCAATATTTAAATTTATTAACTATTTAAAATATCCATATTTAATTAAATAATTGGAAGTTCAAGCTCATTCAGAGTTACTATTATTTAGAAAACAATAAATTCTGTCATACTTTTCAAATTATTACAAGTCTAAAATCAATTTCATATCTAAAATTGGAATCAAAGGGCTAATACATTTAATCTTTAGACAAATACTAAGCAAGTATGCCCATTTCCTAATATGCCAAAATATCTTAAATATTAAAAATGTTTTTAGTCACATACCCAGGTTGGCACTTCAATTACTGAATTTATTTCTAAATGTAAAACAAAAGGACCCTGTGAAATTCACTTATTAACTCGATTGAGCTTCCATTGTGGATTGAGTTCACTGAGGATGTTAACATGGCCTCTATTTACAATCACCATGGCAACGTATGGCCCTAAATCCATGCTTTGCTCAGTTTTTAAATCTGATTTGGGTTGAAAGAAGTCAGTTTTATTTGTATTGTCTTTCTGATAAAATCTCTTAAAATACTTTAATTCAAGTAGTTACTGGATTGAACTAAGACAGAGTTCACTTACCCAGTACCCATTTCAGCAAAACCAACCAACCCACTAACACCAGGTGGTGGTGAAAGAAAGAAGGATTTATTATAAACTGCTAAACAGTGAGGAATGGGAAGCTTATGCCAAAAAACCTAAACTTCCACCTACTTATTGGCTTTAAAAGGTGAAATTGAGGGTAGGAGTCTTCAAGGTATGATCAAGACACTCTTGGGTAGCGTGATTGGTTGGACCTGGAGTTACAAAAGGATATTTTAGGGTTCCTCATCATCAACCCTTCGGCGCCATCTAGTCTGAGGTTTATGTGGCTGCAGACAGTGAGAGTCGGCAGTTTTCTATCTTGTGGGGGTTCTGGTTCCTGTAAAACAACTCAGGGTACATGTCAGTATGTTATCTGCGATTCCAGAGGGGAAACCAGTGCCCCAAGACCTTGATTTATGCCTGAGAAAGTTGACTTAGGTGAATGTAAGGAAAAGGGACTTGGGTCTGGTTTCTTGCAAATAGAAAATGGGGAGAAACAGGGTGGGGCTTTGCCAACAAGGGATTCTGGCTCAACTTTATTCTCATCTAGCTCTAAAGATCATTGAAAGTCCTTCCATGGTATCCTGAATAAGTTTCAATCCTTTAGTTCTGTTCCTGCCTAGAAGGTTCCCACATGCCCACATCAGCTTGATCCTCAGATCTGCTGCTACTGTACAGACCAGTGCTCCACAGTTTACCTTAGACCCTCCCCTCCCCAAACACCTTCCCAGGTCACACAGGACTTCTCCGCCTCAGCAACTACGAACATTTGCGACTGGGTAATCCTTAGTTGTGGGGGCCACCCTGTTACTGTAGGATGTACTGTAGCCTCCTATGTACATCCTCTGTGCACTGAGATGCCAGTAGCAGCCCTTCCCTCCAGTTATGACAAAGATATGTCTAGACATCAGCAGATTACCAAATGTCCTGTGGTGAGGAGAAACAGTCCCCTTACCCGCACGCACGCGTGCACGCACACACACACACACACACACATTGAGAACTAACAGCTGGGGCAATTGACTGTCCGCCAAACACAAAGGCAGAGAGCAATAGGACCACTTGTGCCATAACTGTTTTCTTTTTCTTACATCCCGCCCGTGTGCTCAGCTGGGCTCCCTGCCGGTCTTCCCCTGGGTGTCTGAGTGTGTGCTCCCTGCGCAGACCCTAAGGCAAGACTCTGCTTCTGGGAATTGGACACCATTTTGTTTTTCCATTTTTTTCTTGCCTTTGTCTGTCAGTGTCCATGACGTTAGATAATATGCTTCCTAGATAGAAGTTCTGTGTCACCTTTTAGCTTTGTATTAACAATTGTTACCCAAATTCTGCTATTCAAAACATCCTTTTATTTTCATGTGGCATCAGGAAGTGAGCTGATATTTCTATACATGTTCGTTGTCCAACCCAGGATTCTAGTTTCACATGAATTTCCTGACTCTTTTTTACATTTACAGTGATAAACTGGAATATTTCTTTAAAGCCTACATTGGCGACATTTTTGGTTGTAATGTTTTGAAACCAAAAATAATTAAAATCTGGGCAATAAAAGAAAATACAAGGTCTTAAAACCTGGGGATACAGGCAGGCTCAGAGATGAAAGGGAGTCCTGTGGCCTGATCTCGCATGCTGCATGATAAATCACGTCTGGAAGATGAGAGGAACCTGCATCTTGCCTCACAAGGGGACTACACTGCTCAGTCTAGCTTTACCTCCAGGTACCTCCCTTTGAAATTAAGGACAGATTAAAGTACCCAATAAAATAAATGAGATTGCTGAAACCCATCTTGGACAATGAACCATTTTTAGGGGTGGAAACTTAGAAAAAAGTCATCTTTTGCTAATTCACACCGCAGGCTTGGTGGAGGTCTTCAAGAACCATTCACTAACATCTGCACACCAAACTTAGCTGGCACATTCATATTTTCTCAGGCTTGTCAGGGCAGCTGAATTAGTGTGAACTCCATGGATGTGCATGCCTTTCCCTAACATGTTTCTTGTGGGCTGAGTGTGTCAGTTAGCCACTGTTTACAAGGATGAACCACCGGTGATAATTGGGTTTGTGTGAGGTCCTGTTAACATGATGAGGGGCTAAATAAAAATGGTGTTAGAGTCCGCATTAATAATGAGCTTTCAGAAGCCAAGGAGAGATCCACATGAAAGTCTTTGAGTATAGTCCTCTTGACTCCCACTTAGAAAACAAAAAGCATGTTTTCTAATAGGGTCACCATTAAAACAAGGTTGAGTAACATGCAAATAGGTGGAAATACCATTAGATTGATTCTACATAGTTCCAATGTTGACATACATATAAGAGAATTAATGTCCTAGACAAAATAATTAAATAGAAATTGAATTAAGTCAACCTGGTGGAAAGATATGTCCTGAAAATTTCTATCCTATGAATGTTGGGAAACTTTGGACCATGAGGATAGATACAGTGAACAAAACCTAACCTTATCTTCCAGTCAAGATGGAGGTGTAGGTAAGCATGGCTCCCTCCTCACACAACTACAGCAAAAATTACAACTAGCATGCAAAAAAACTATCACCCAGAATCGTCAGAAAATCAGGCTGTATAGAAGTCTGACAACCAAAAATTTAAAAAGTCAGTCATTTAGACAGCTAGGAAGGGCAGAGACATGGAGACACACAGGCACAGAATGGGTGGTCCCACACCCACGTGTGATGAATAAAAATGGGGAGGGATACCTCAGGAGTGAGGGACCCCAGCCCCATACCAGACCACCCAGCCCATGGTTCCAGTGTCAAGAAAGTAAGTCCCTACAACTTCTGGCTGTAAAAACCAGTGGAGGTTGGAGCTGTGAAGAAACTGCAGGTTTCTCAAAGTCTCCTCCTAGAGAGTCTGCAACAGCCTTAGGACTCATACAGACTCCCTCCCTCTGGGCTCCAGCACCAGGGCAGCAACTGGAAAGGCAGCAGTGGTGTACGGGGAGAAACTGAAGTGTCTGGCATCAGAGTGAGAGCTGGGGGACAGCTTCTTCCTTGACAAAACTCCATAGGCCAGGCAGTGGCCATTATCCCTTTTCTGGGCCCTCCCACACACAGAGCCACGGAGCAGGACACCATATCTGAGACTCCATCAACCTGGTTCACCTGGGTTATCCCACCCTAGTGATTACCTAAGGCTCTACTCCATCCAACTTCTGGGCTTACTTTTCTACTTTAGGCCAGGTTATTAAGACAGGGAGTCAAAGCAGCCCTACCTAATATATAGAAACAAACAGAGAGAAGCTGTCAAAATAAGGAGACAAAGAAACATGGCCCAAATGAAAGAACAGAACAAAACTCCATGAAGGAAATAAAGAAAATGGAAATAAGCAATCTATTAGATGCAGAGTTCAAAACATTGGTTATTAGGATGTGCAAGGAACTCATTGGGTACCTCCATAGCATGAAAAAGACTCAGGCAGAAATGAAAGTTACAATAAGTGAAATAAAGAAAAATTTGCAGGGAATCAACACTGGTGTGGATGAAGCCAGGAATCAAATCAATGATTTGCAACCTAAAGAAGAAAAAAAATTCAATCAGAACAGCAAGAAGAGAAAAGAATCCAATAAAATGAGGGCAGGGTGCCCTGGCTGGTAGCACAGTAGTGAAGGCGCCGGCCTGCGAACCCAAAGGTCGCAGGTTCGATTCCCCAGCCAGGGCACATAACCAGGTTGCAAAACAGGTCTCCAGTCAGGTCTGTGGCTGGAGGCAGGTGAAAAGCAACCATACATAGATGTCTCTCTCTCTCTCTGCCTCTCTCTCTTCCCCTCTTTCTAAAAATAATTAAAGCAAAATATTTTTAAAAATTAAAAATTAAAAAAATAAAATGAGGGTAGGATAATGAGCCTCTGGGACAACTTCAAATGTACCAGCATTCTAATGATAGGGTGCCAGAAGGAAAAGAGAAAGAATAAGAAATTGAAAACTTATTTGAGAAAAAAAAAGAAAGAAAACTTCCTTAATTTGATGAAGGAAATAGACATACAAGTTCAGGAAGCACAGAGAATCCTAAACAAGTTGGACCCAAAGTGGACCACACCAAGACACATCATAATTAAAATGTCAAAGATTATAGATAAAGAAAGACCCTTAAAAGCAGAAGAGAAAAGCAGAGAGTTACCTACAAAAGGGTGCCTATAAGACTATCAGTGGATTTATCAAAAGAAACTTTGCAGGCAAGAAGGGCCTTATAAGAAGTATTCAAAATGGTGAAAAGCAAAGACCTACAACCAAGATTACTCTATCCAGCAAAGCTATCATTCAGAATGAAAGGGCAGATGAAGTACTTCCCAGACAAGATAAAGCTAAAGGAGTTCATAATTGCCAAGCCATTATTACATGAAGTTTTAAAGGGATTTATTTAAGAAAAGAAGATTAAAACTATGAACATTAAAATACCAATAAATTCACAACTATCAATAATTGAATCTTAAAAACTAAGCAAACAAGCAGAATGGATTGGAGATAATTTGGAGGGTTATCAGGAGGGGTGGGAGGTAGAGAATAAGGGAAAAGGTACAAGGATTTAGAAGCATAATTGTTAGGTACAGAATAGACAGGGGGTGTTAAGAGCAGTATAAGAAATGGAGAAGCCAAAGAACTTATATGCACAACCCATGGACATGAACTAAGAGGGGGTGATTGCCAGAGGGAATGGTGGGGTACCTGGTAGATGGAAGCAAAGGGGGAAAAGTTGGGACAACTATAATATCATAATCAATAAAATATTTTTTAAAAGAAGAGAAAAACTAACCTTATAATTTTCTTACAAAGAGCCTTATGAAGTTAATATTTAAAAGCAAGCCCAAGAGATATTTATATGTAATATGGATATTATATTAAAGAATATATTTGAATTTCTAGTGTGGCTCATTTTACATTAATAGTGGTGACTTTTATCTCATAGTTTAGTGTTTATAGTAGCTTTCTGCAAACCATGGCCCGCCTGTTTTTGTATACAAAGTTTCACTAGAACACAGTCATATCTATTTGTTTACTTCTGGTCTATGATTACGTTTGTGCTACAGTGGCAGAACTGAATAGTTGAAAAGAAACCACGTGGCTCACAAAGCTGAAAATATATACTATCTGGCCCTTTTCAGAAGTTTGCTCACTCCTAGAAGATTCATTCAACAACCCCTTTCCAAACTAGGATTATTTCTGTAGCTACAACAGAAAGGAAGGCAAGCATTTTGTTGTTGTCACCACTTTATACAAAATGTATCATGGTTTTAATTAGAAAACATATCACTTTTATCCTGTACTTATTTGAGGGAGTTAATGGAAGACAGGGGAGAAAAAAGAACATTTATGTTTTAAAGAAGACATTTAATAATCTGTTATGCTTGATTTTCTTTCAAAAGAACTTCATGTTTGTCCATAACATGAAACTTGTGTCTGGAGCAATATAAATAGGTTGGGACTTATCACTTTTGGTAAATCATTCTTTTTGTGCACTGGGCAAAGAGAATGGGATACTTTATACTGAATTTTTCAAAAGACCTAAGGTAAGGAAATGAGAGGAGTTATGTAAGTGAAACCAGAAGAAAAATGAGCAAAAAATTAGAAGAGGAAAAAAATCATTGAATACAAATAATGACTCAAGTATAAATAGACTTCATTTTGCACATTGTACTGAATAAAAACAATAGCTAGCATTTATCGTTCTACCATATCCTAGATAAATTACATACTTTATCTATTGGTGCCTACTCTTTAAAGTAAGTAGATAATGATATTTTTTACAGAGGCACAAACTAAGGCCTGAAATATGAAGGAACTTTCTCTCTGTATGAATATATTGCCATCTGACTCAAGAGCAATGGGTTTCTTTTAGGATTCTCTTAATATTATATAAGTAATGTTATTACATCATTATATCAACTGAAAAATAAACTAATCAGCCCTGGCTGGTGTGGCTCAGTGGACTGAGTGCTAGCCTGCAGACCAAAAGGTTGCTGGTTCAATTCCTGGTCAGGGCACAAGCCTGGGCTGTGGTCCAAGTCTGCAGTTGGTGGTGAGTGAGAGGCAACCAATTGATATTTCTCTCAACACACTGATGCTTCTCTCCCTCTCCTTCTCCATCTGTACCCCTTTCCATAAAAATAAAGTAAAATCTGTTTAAAATAAACTGAGTGACCCTCTACCAATCAGTGCTATAACCCAAATCTGCTTGGTAGTGATTTAATGGTGTATCAGTTAGTTAATGCTGCATGACAAACTGCCCCCACACGTAGTGGCTGAAAGCAGTTATCCCAAGTTTGCTGATCTGCTGGATGTTGGCCCATCTGGCCTTGGCTTAGGGAAAGCTCTGCTGCAAGTGCCTGCCATCCTACTCTTGGGACCCTCAGGCAACCCCAGGCATATCTTTCTCAAGGCAATAGCATAGTTGCATGGGAGCAGGTGGAAACACTCAAGTCCTCTTGAATCCTGGGCTCAGGGCTAGCAAACTGTCATTTCTCCCCATTCCATGGACCAAAACAAATTGTGTGGCCAAGTCAAGAACGTGAGAAGTACACCCTGGTCACAGTGTGCTAACAGCAAAGGGTTGAGATACACAGAGAGGTGAAGGATTGGGGCCAATCTTTCACTCGCTGGTTAATAAAAGTACTTTATTAAAAATGTTACAAGTTTGGATTACCTGAAAGCCAGACCCAGAATTGTGCTTATTTTTCATTGTAATTACTCTGTAACCAGAGGCAGCCAACTATTGTTCTCCACCAAGGCCTCATGAGAACAACATCTGAGGCCCAAATGGAGGATCCTGGACGCACAACCTCACAGAGTTCCTTGGACCCTTTTCAACTACCTGAGTTCAGTTTTATACTAAACTCTGCCCTCAAAGTAGCCAGCAGTTGAGAGTACAGGCATTCTTCGTCTTCTTGCACTTTGCTTTATTGTGCTCCGCAGATGTTGCGCTTTTTACAAATTGAAGGTAAGTGTCTCCCCCCAAATTCTGACTGCTTTATCGTGGTGGCCTGGAACCTAACCAACAGCGTCTCCATGGTGTGGCTGTACTTGGTTAGAGAACAAGGCCCTGTTGGTGCCTGGTGGGATAAGTCATTATTAAGTGAGAAAGTCTGTACCCATTTTTAAAAAGCAGCATCTCCTTCACCTACAGGCAATTCAAAAGTGCACATGTGTGTGTGTGTGTGTGTGTGTGCCTGTGTGCACATGTTTGTGTGTGTTAGAGAGAGGGATGAAGGGACTGAACGTAGGTTCCACATATTTAGACTCTTGTGAAAATGTACTGGAAAGTACTAGCCTGTGTTTTGGTAAGAGGAGTCACTTTCTTGCTCTCCGTTGTTCTAAGAACCGACAGCTGAGCCCAGCTGTGTGAAGAGAGAGCTTCCTGCAGTGCTCAGGTGCTGAGCCAGGCATGGATAGAACAGTGAAGCTTGGCCCCTGGTTTCAAGGCAGGGAGTATTGGCTGGAGTGAATGTTCTATGGATTCTCTTCGCGCTGGAAGAGCAGACAAGATAACTATGGACTTTTCTCAATGATTAGCAGGAGCTTAGGGCAATACAGATTTTTCAAAATCAGTGCAGGTTTCTTTTTGGTTTGTTTTATTTTTGACGAGACAAAGACAACTTCCTATTAACACCGCCCCCCAATAATACTGCCGCAAAGGCACATGTAAGTTATGAGATGTTTATGGGACCGCTATAAAGAGGAAATGTAAACTTTTTCATTTCTTTGCTCTCTGAGGCATATCCAAGAAAATAAAAATCATTTTACAGTTTTAGAATGAAGAATGCAAGTGATGTTACATTCTTCTCATACTTCTAGGGAGAGGGGGATTGAACAAGCAAGCCCGCAGAAGGAGAAGGGTGAGCGGGATTCACAGTGACCAATGGCAGGTTTATCAAAGACTGTGTGAGCTTTTATTTCCCCTGAAATGAGAGCCTTCCCGTGACTTGCCAGGGCTCACACAGTGGGCTTGCGCTGCGTTGGGTGTGGGTGTGGGCTGACTTGATGGGTGTGGGTGTGGGCTGACTTGATGCGAACGTTCAGCTCTGAACAGACTGGTTGGGAATAATGCTTCCCAGGACGGTAGGCGGACCGCAGCCACAACGGCTGCGTGTCCTCGAAGGGAAGGCCTTTGTGAAGCAAGCAGAGTCCTCAGGGGCACGTTAGGGTGGGACTGTGTTCTTGGGGGGTCAGCTGACAAGTCCAGCCAAGACTCACATTGGGCCTCCTCTTGCCTAGTATCACTTGCTTAGAATAATTTTTTAAAAGATTTTATTTATTATTTTTAGAGAGAGGGGAAGGGAGAGAAGCAGAGAGGAAGAGAAACATCAATGTATGGTTGCCTTTCACCTGCCTCCAGCTACAGACCTGGCTGGAGACCTGGCTTGCAACCTGGTTATGTGCCCTGGCTGGGAATCGAACCAGTGACCTTTGGGTTTACAGGCCAGCACCTTATCCACTGTGCCACCAGCCAGGGCCTGCTTAGGATAATTTTGATATTTGCCTTTAAGTTGCATGTTACCAACCACACGGACATTGCTTATACTAGAGGACTCAGTACCTGGTAGGCCCCAAAGAGACAAGTTGACATGGAAACTTGTTCAAGTGAAATGTGGGCAGTCATGCGTCAAACGCGCAGCACGGTGACATCAATGACATAGGTGACTGAGGAAACCAGAGGCAGACAGGGGAGGCTTGGTCGGAGCACTGAGGAGAGCAGAGACCACATAGGCCTCCCAGAGGAGCAGGGGAGGCACAGTGGCTTTGCAGAGTGGGGAGAAAGTGGCTCCAGTAGTCTTGCCAGTGGGCATAGGTCACCGGAACCCTTATCGCCTTGGAAGTCAGATTGGGTGTGTCTGCCCCAGCCCCGTCACACAGCAGTAGAAAGGTCTGAAAATCAGAGCCACCTGCAAGCCACAGCACCCCTGACCTCCCTCCCAGGTCTTGTGGTGCAAAACGAGCAACAGCGCTCAGAAGGAAACGGGGCAGGTGCTCACCGGTGGGGACATCTTGTCCCCCGCCTTCCAGGTAAATTGCTGGGGAAGTGGCGTTATTGCAGCCACCTTCATCAGCGCACAATTAGAATAATACACACTTTTCTTCAGCGTCCCTTGAACAGGAAGTATTTCCTATCTGGGAGCTTCCCACAAAAAAGAGAAAATGAGTATTTTATAGAATAAAAGGTCCCAAATGAGGAAGGACATCTGTAATCATGTGCCTGCCAGTGTGAAATGAGTTATCTGTGTACAGATTTTAAATAGTCTACCTCATCTACTTGTTGTATATATAGATATTTGTGATTTGCGTTCTTTAAATTTTTTCAGCTTTTCCTAAAGCTTGAGAAAAAAAAAATGTTAAGTCTATTTGAGTTACATTTGGAGGAGAGCGACATGGTAAAAAGTACTGTTAAAAGTTCTTTTCAAAAAGACATAGCGCCATTTGGAGACCTGACAAAACTCTTGGTCAATGACCTACAGATTCAGATGAGGGTTAGCAAAGGGAATAAATAAACCAATTTAGAACAAAGAAACTTTGCATCTTGTCTTGCTAGATAAACCAGTCTTTAATGCAAAATATAAAGTGAATTATGAGATTGATATACATTACTGTAATTTAAAGCCATTACTAAGAGCAATAAGTAAAATTTTCAGTTACCCTCAAGTCTGTATTTAAATTATTTTTATTTCTTGTACATATTAAGTTAGTCAAAGCAGAAAGACTACTTTATAAATAACTATATTGTTCTGAATAACAAGCTTGAGCCGAACATTTATTATCTCATTTTGACAGAGTCCATATTATGCTGAAAAGCAAACTCCAATAATAAGAACATGCAGCTTAAACTATTAAAACTTTTCTTTGAAAAGGAAGCGTTCAGATGTAAAGTATCATGTTAAATTGTGTTTTTCTGTATGGATGTTAGGAGAAGGGGAGAGAGAGAGGATGAATACGCCTTTGTTGACCTACTTATTCATGCACTCAGTGGTTGCATCTTGTATGTGCCTGTCTGGGCGTGAAGCCTGAACCCTTGCCTTACTGAGATGATGCTCTTACCAACTGAGCTACCTGGCCAGGGCCAGATACAAAACTTCAATAATTAAAAAGTTACTTTCTAATGCAGCTGTTTCAGAAATACTGAATTAAACCCCAAAATGACATAAAATTCCCCATATTCTTTGAAACTGCACACATAAAACCTCAACAATTACAGTAATTACTCATTTAGCTTTTATTACCAAGATAACTTATTTTTATGGTAGTTTTTATTCATTATTTTTAGACATAGAGGGGCAGGGAGGGAGGCAGAAAATGGGAGAAACATCCATGTATGGTTGCCTTTCACCTGCCTCCAGCTACAGACCTGGATAGAGACCTGGCTTGTAACCTGGTTACGTGCCCTGGCTGGGAATCGAACCAGCAACCCTTGGATTCACAGGCCGGTGCCAATCCACTGAGCCGTGAGCCAGGGTAAAGATAACTTATTTTGAAGTTCCACCCCATCGATCTTGCATACAGAGATCATTGAAACCCCTCTTTGGAAAGTTTTTTTCTAATGGATGCTTGTCAACACTTTCCTGATGGCAGCGTTGGATGCCTCAGGCTTTGTCACTGCTTTCATCTGCAGGCAATAGATGCACACCTCATATTTTATGTGGCCTAATAAAGGAGCATGATTTTCACCCATAAATTCAGCAGTCTGGTGTCAACCAACCTAAGTCGTGCTAGCACTGTGTTACAGATCACTGTGTGATCTGTGTGCCAGCAACTTCAGCATCGCCTGCTCACTTAGTAGAAATGCGAGTTCTCGGGCTCCACCCAGACTTCAGAGTCAGGAACTCTGGAGGTGGACCCCAGCAATCTGTCTTTGCCAGCCTTCTGGGGGTGCTAATGCACACTCCAGTATGAGGACCATCATGCTGGGATGTTGGGGTGCACACCAGAGGCAATGACATTGTAATGAGGGGGACCGAATGTTCTTGGTATCTGTGACAATGAGGTAATTTTCATTCTTGGGGCCTGAAGTAGCTTTTAAACAGGTTGAGAACACCTCCAATTTCTGAGAACAGCATACAGATAACCTGCCAATGCGATTTGGGTCAGGTCCCCTGGAAAGTCGCTGGGATCCTTTAAAGGGAATTGGGACTCCTCTCATTTTCATCTGATCTCAAAGTGTCACCCAAACTTTCAGCCCACAACAGGAAGGCTTGACTTTACACTTGATGAATTTCTCTCCTATGCAGTGTGTGTGTTTCCTTCCTGGAGGATGAGACATGGTCCCACCGCAGTCTGCATTGTTTTCACATTCTCTCTCTATGTGTTTGAGTGTGTCTATATCTCCCCCTTCTGATATGTGCATAAATGACTGGACACATAGCCTTGACCCAAGACTATGTGTGTGATTTCACATGGTAGGAATGTCGGGATCTCAGGCTCCTTGTCTGCAAAGGGAGGGAGTTGGACTGAGGAATCCCAAAGGCCCTCGCTATGAGTCTGCAGACCCTCCGTCTTTTCACTACTCTTTCTTTGTTCACTATATAATTTAGCATTTTAATTAGGTATAATCAATCTTAATACTCCATTCAAAATGTGCCTCCTGAAATTAAAAGCTCCTTATGAAATTTCTCTGCTTTGCTCCAAACACACAATGTCCTGGTTTTTCATTTCACTGCTCCCTGGCAAATGATTATATTACATTTATCGTTAAATAGTCTGAGAAACTTGTTTGAAAGCACTTGTGTAAATAAGTAAATAAATAAATAGCATGGGATTTTTTTTCTTCTAAAGGAGCTTAATTTATATCTGGACTACAGAAATGTTTATGCTGTAAATGACTGCGCTATGCTTTCAGTGTGGCTTCTCCTTGGGACTGTCTGTGTGCCTGGGCGCATACATAGAGAAAGGAGGTTATCTCCTTGATATTTCCTTCATTTCTTTTTCTTTAAAGATTTTATTTGTTTTTAGAGAGAGGGGAAGGAAGAAAGAGAGAGAAACATCAATGTGTCATTGCCTCTTGTATGCCCCCAACTGGGGACCTGGCCTCAACCCAGGCCTGTGCTCTGACTGGGAATTGAACCTGCGACTCTTTGGTTTGCAGGCCGGTGCTCAATCCACTGAGCCACACCAGCCAAGGCTCTCCTTCATTTCTTAAAGTGATGTCATGTCACCAAGAAAATTAGTGACAAATTAACATCACAGAGTAGACCTCTATTCATTAGATTTTTAAAAAAAGATTTTATTCATTATCGTTAGAGAGAAGGGCAGGGAGGGAGGAAGAAAGGGAGAGAAACATCCATGTCAGGTTGCCTTTCACCTGCCTCCAGCTGGGGACCTGCCTGGAGACCTGGCCTGCAACCTGGTTACGTGCCCTGGCTGGGAATCAAACCAGCGACCTTTGGGTTCACAGATCAGCACCTATCCATTGAGCCACCAGCCAGGAAAGGACTTTTTTTTTTTTTTAATTTACAAAGTGCACCTTCTTTTTCTGCTGCCTTGGAGTAAGTTTGGCATGTGTGGGTGTGCAAACATGGGAAAGCATTTAGCAATGGAGAATAAAAACAAGCCATGTGCCCTTTTCACCAGTTGCCCCACCTCCACCCCCCAGTTTTATCCTTGAATTTCTTTACTTCTTTGGACCATCTCTGCCACTCTGAAATTTCTGGAACTCCTACTCTCTGAAAGTCATAACAAGATACGCTCACAATGCACTCCGAGGCGTCCACGAGTGAATTGCTGACATTCTTTCCTGATGAACTCGCTGGCTCTCACTCCATACTTACTAGTCCATCCGAATTCCGCAGCCGCCACCTGAGCTTTTATGCTGTTGCTAAGCGCCCCAGGCTCGGGGGTTGGTGAGACTCTGGTTTAGCTGGGCTGCAGTCTGCCTTTTACCAAACATCTTTGCTAAGAAACAGATAAATCTGTTCTTTTTCTCTTGCTTCCTGGAAAATGACAGGTAACTCCCTTTGCTCCATGAAACATCATTTGACATTTACTTTGTTGGGTTTTAAAATTCATTTTTCCATGCTCAGTGCCAGGTTTGCTGCTATCTCCCATCAGCAACACTTGAAAAGAATCTGTATTCTAGACAATGGAAATGATGCAATAGTCTTTCTTTTTTTCCTACTTCTCATTACTGTTTCAGGAAGGGAAGTCGATGGTGGTTTTCTAGTCTTCTCCATGAATCCCTTACTGCTCTGCAGCCTAATGGAGGACGTATCTGGATTTGCGTTGCCTTTTGCTTACTTTCCGAAGCATCTCTGCTTAAGTCATCAACGTACAAATAAACCGCAACCACAGTCCACCTTGTAACGAGCCGAATGGGATTTACTCTAACATCTTCGTGCTGATCCCTTTACAGAAATGCCACTCTACGATGGCTTTTTCAAATTTTTCCTGTCAGTTTTCTGGCGTTGCACTTTTGATATGAGAAACAGCCTGCTTTTAAAAATCACATATTTTAGAAGCAGACTTATAACAAATATTTTTAGGATAATACAAAACTCAACATTTTTCACATGTATACCTAGAAATTAAGAAAAGTGAGAGTGGTGTTTGATGTATTCCACAACTGAATAATTACTGCCTTTTGAATAATGAGACTTTTCATTGGCCGTGTGAACTTTCCACGGACAACGTTCCCCAGACCTGAAGCTGATCATGCGATCACAGGTCAGCAGAAAACGGCCTTCTGCTCCCACAAGCCAGGCTAATCGCATCTGCCCCATGGCGTAGTGTGCCGCGTGCAGGAAAGGAACACAGATAGAAGCCGCGTTCTCCTTCCCAGCCCCTCTCTGTTTGGGAATTCTTTGTGTGAAGAGATAAGATTCCATTTGGTCGTAGGGGAGAAATTCAAGTCAAAAATTTGTCTTCATTCCTTAAATAGTTTCTTTGTGGTAAAGTTATTTATAAAAGCATTTTTGGCTAAAAATATCCCCACGTTCATTTTCTTAGTGATTAAAAGCTAGTATTTGAACCCATTGCTCCTGGCATTCTCTACATTTCATCTCTGATGGTGGTTCACATAGCAGCAGCAGGCTAACAGATGACAATAAAATTATCTTGTTTCTTCTTTTCTAACAAGACAATTCAGTGTAAACAGGTGTCAGAAAACTCACCTGATACAAAATGCCTTGAGCTGAACAATATCTCTCCTTAGAAATTAACCAATCAGGCAAATATTTCATTGCACTCAAAATATTTTTTTTTAAATACTTGGTTCTTCCAACTTTTGATCACTTCTAAAAGAGCTAATTATCTCTTTCAGACATGCTCCATCTACTTATTTATGTTAGCTTGAAATGCTACCATTTGGCCCTGACCAGGATTGAGTGACGTCCTAAAAAGCAAAAGGTCGCTGGTTCAATTTTCAGTCAGGGCACATGCCTGGGTTGCACAAATCGATGTTTCTTTCCCTCTATTTCTCCCTCCCTTCCCTCTCAAAATAAATAAATAAAATCCTTTTGAAAAGCTCAACCATTTGTACAGCTTTTATGGAGATTTGCAACAGAGTGATAAGGATTTGAATTTCTTACTTGGATTTTTGACAACTTTTAAGAATATATTGTCCAGCTTATGTGGCTTAGTAGCCTAAAACTTCAAAGGGCTTTTCTTAGTCAAAATTACTTAAATAGCCACTTTTAGTCTTTTTATAATCGTGGCCCTTAAAAAATTAACATGCTTTCTAGCATCCAGTTTTCCACCCACCAGGAAGTAGATACATCCAGATTTTCTAAATATGTATCTTTTGTTCACAGCGTGAAAATTTTACAACTTTTGAATTTTTTTTCCCCAAAATTCATTTTCAAATTCCAGGCCCCAAAAATGTTTCAGACTTAAGGGTTTTTTAATTTTTTTTGAGCAGGGATATATTTTCCCCAAATTGCATTTTTATCCTTTGAGATTTTTAAACACCTTTCATTTAAAAGTTTTTAAAACGTGTGTCCTGGATATGTCTAATGAATAGTCCTTGAAAACAGTCACCTTATTTATAAATTCAATTCTCTTTCCATTCATACAAGGAACTTTATCCTTCCTCAGGGCATATAGTTAATAACCATTAATGAAATCTGAAATTATATATGAGCACTGAGACCCAAATTTTCTACTCATTTTTTTACAGTGGAAATTTCATAAGGGTTTTGGCATGAGAACACAGCAGACATTTAAGGCAGATGGAATAATACAGTCAGCCACAATGGCTCTGAAGGAATCATAACAGTTTATAATCAATAATTTGCTTACTAGGGAAGACAGTCTTGTTGGCCAAATCAGCATGGAGCATACTGCGCACCCTCCCATCTAGCCAACTACTGCCACTGTTCTGCTATCTTGTGACTCCTATGGACATTACATGTAGAGATCATTTGTTTTGTGTTTTAAGATTTATGCTTCCACACTTTCTTCTCCACCACACGTCATGTTCCCATTTCCCTTTAAAACCTCAAAAACTATTTGAGCAAACGGAGCAACAGGGGCCAGATTCAACAGGCATCTGCAGAAAAGGGCAGGACTGACAGAGGAGGGTCCATCCCAACTGCTTCTAGGTGGGAGACTGCCAGATGAAAGGGCCTTGGGGAGCAGCTAGGGGTAGGGCCTTTGCAAGTTCAGATGTCTTTTGTTTGAGCATGTTAAAGTTCTTGCACAATTTTTTTTAAAGAAAATGGAGAAGACTGTAGTGGACTCCAGACTCTAAAATATAAGGTTAGCAAGAGGAAGGCAGAGAAACATGGCTTCGTCTAATGGGCTATGCTACAGAACAGTGTCCCCTCTTGGGTGCCAGTTTCCCTGCAGAGGATAAAGAAATATGCATGCCCAAGAGGCTGAGGAGGAAGGTGTCTGGGCAGTTGTCCTCCATCTGCTTATGCACGTTTCTACTTGGAAATAGTAGCCATGCTTTCTACTAGGTACATAGACCTTCCTTTTCTCATAGCCTTTCAACAGCTTTGTGACATAGAAATTGATTGTCCCATTTTGCTGGGTGCCAGCCTGAGGCACAGGGACTCTGAGTAACCTGACCAGGGTCTCACAATTTGTGAGAGGCTAAGAGGATTTGAAGTAAGCAGACTGGTATAAGAGATCACGTTCTTGATCCTTGCACTACAGTATACTCCTTAGGAAAGAAGACTATTTCTAGAACTCGGCTGCTATGAGAAGCAAAGGCCTTTGCAAGGGAAGCCAACTGGCTTCCAATGACTCAGGGAGAAGAGTGGCCACCGTGCAGAGAGCTGAGTGTGTCTTCTGAAGCTTCAAAAGATGACAAAGGGCAGGTACTGAGTTGATAAGTCATGGATACTGAAATTCCCTTTTTATTTTAGGCAGCAAAGACACTTGATTTAAGAGAAAATTATTTGAGAGAAATCATGTAGCCTGCATTGGCATGAGTGTAATACTGAGAACACAAATCTATGCCCACCCCACATTCTAAGTCATTGGCATTTCCCCTCAACAAATGTGTGTTCGCCAGTATGCTTCTAAATAAAGACTCATAGTTCATCAGCTGTCTCGGGTAACTCCAGTCTGGACAACAGCAAATGTAGGTCTGTAATTTTCCATCTTCATGGTCAGTAAGTCCGAAGATGGCCATGGATTGGAGAATGTTACTGGGTTACCCAGCAACCAGATCCTAACGTTGACAACCATGAAGTTAAAATGGCAGTTTAGAACCAGTGGTAGGTAGTAGCTAGAACAGAACCCACAGTGATCTATAGAAGATCCAAATACTACCCAAATCCAGGAAAATCATACAGGTGCTTGCTAAAAGTGGACATTGTTAGGTTTCTCCTTAGATCAGTGGAACCTGAGTCTCTGGGGTATGATCTGGAAATACGTATTTGTAAATAGTGAGCCAGATACCCAACCTGCTTTGGGAACCAAAGGGTCGAATGTTGCTCTAAAGGAGTCCTTGGGAAAATAGCGAGTCCAATCGTCTCTTCAGTCACCTTAGTTCCGCCATCCTTTTTCCTAACAACGCTGCTCTTCCTTCTGCAGTCAGTGCAAATTGTAAAGTGCACGCAAGTCATCCTGTTAAAAAAGGGACTGTGACTCAGCAGGTCTGAGGTAGGCCTGATCTTCTGCATTTCTGCCAAGCTCCCAGAAAGCGCACTTTGAGTAGCAAGGTCCTGATCTACTCCTCAGGCTCAGTCCTTTCTCATGATAACGTGTCTGCCCAAACCTTTTGTGCCTTCCTCTTCTACATAATGGCTGCAATTTATCAGTGTCCTATGGAGACAAAGCTCTTTCAGGTCTAGTCAAACATTGAAGAAGGGCCTCTGTAATGGAAATTTCAGAAAAGTTGAAAGAGAGGGTGGGGAAATAGTGGACTATTATCAGAGGCATTTCTGGCATGAACGTATACCAAACTCCACATTACATAGTGCAGCTATGCAGAAGGGTAGCCCTAGAACCTCTCAGAGATAAGAAATATGCATTATCCGAGAGCTGACTGCGGAAGAGCTGTAGAAAGAAGGGACTCTTGCAATAGCGGCAGCAAAGTCTTGTCTTTCCTTATGACAGTGACTGAGTGTGCCTCCCACCCCCCTACAGTACTGACATGCCCTGTTTCTCTGGCACATGTAATTAACGAGGCTGAAACTTCCAGGGTTCGGGTCTCTATTGAACTTACAACCCACTTATCTACTGCGCACTGGGGATGAAGCCATTCTTCTTTGGGACAACAGTCATAGAAATGCTGTACAACTACCAGTGTGTGTATTGACAGCCTCAAAATTGATTTTACATCTCCCCGAACCCTGCTTTGCTTTCCCATTCATTCACTTTATTATAAGCATTATAGTTCACAACAGCTTTGGGGGATGGGTTAATTCATAATAATAAATTACTCAGGTGATAACTACCCAACATTATAGTCACTTCATATAAATTAAGAGGAGGGTTGTCTTGATGTAAAAGCATCAATAACCTATACATATGCATTTATTTATAACTCAGACCCCCTTCGGAGTTGTTCAGAATAGTGTAATATATAAACCTTGAAGGCTAGCAATACTGACTTGCATAATCTCAACTTGCTTGGTTTTTTTTTTTTTTTTAATATTTTATTATTTTTAGAGAGAAGGGCAATGGGGGAGGAAGAAAGGGAGAGAAACATCAATGTATGGTTGCCATTCACTTGCTTCGAGCTACGGACCTGGCTAGAGACCTGGCTTACTACCTGGTTATGTGCCCTGGCTGGGAATCGAACCAGCGACCTTTGGGTTTGCAGGCCAGGGTCAATCCACTGTCAACTTGCTTGTTGTTTAATTTCAGATTTCACAAAGTGTACCTAATAAATCAAAGGTGCATTTTCACAGTTAATTGTCTTCTGTCCCATGAAGAGTGCTCTAAATTGAACCTGGCCCTGGGACAGGGAAGTCCTAGCCTTGCTGCTGCTGCTGCTGGCTCTGTCTTAGCATGGTGACAGCCTACTACATGGGCAGGGCTAAAGAACAATAGCATTGGCTGAGTCGGGGTCCTGTGGGCAGCAAGCAGGGCAGAGGGGCCAGCCAGGTGGGAGAAGCTGCAGCCAGTTGGCAAAGGAAATTTATTAGTCCTGAGAACAACAAGACTTCAGAGGTTCCTAATGATTTGGGCCACTAGAATCTATAGCTTACTAAATAGACCCCAGAAGCTTTAACAATTGACATACCTGAAGAAAAAGTTTCTTCCCTTTTCACCTGCAAGCCCAGGCCTAATGTTTGCAGTTTGGGGTTTTGCACAGGCATAGGTATTGTGTGAGGAACATTTAGAAAGTGTCAGTAGATCTTAAATGCATAAGTATGCTTTCTCATAAAATAGCACCAATTTGGGGGTCAAAGGATTAAATACTTCATGGATAGCTTGCAAAGAAGCACAGCAGGGAAGTTAACGAGATAGAAAGACATCCATGAAGAAATGAGTTTAAGACCTAGAGAAAAATTTTAATACATGCACACAGATTACCATTATATTTTCTTATCACCCATACCCTTTGCCTTAATTAGGAAGATATATACAGCAGTTAAATAAGGTCATGAGGTTGTGATTTTGGAAGTTACTCTCCTTTGAAATTCAAAAATATTTGAGTTTTGAAATGGGCTGTGAATGTTTTTGGTTTTTCTGTGAGACTGTCCCCATTTTCCTTATTAGTTCAGTTTGTTTATTAGATTCCACATATGAGTGAGATCATATGGTATTTGTCTTTCACTGTCTGGCTTATTTCACTTAGCATAATGTTCTCCAGGTCCATTCATGCTATCTCAAAGGGTAACAATGTCTTCTGTTTTTATGGCTGAGTAGTATTTCATTGTTTAGATGTCCCGTAGTTGTTTTATCCACTCAGCTACTGATGGACACTTGGACTGCTTACTGCTTCCATATCTTGGCCGTTGTAAGTGACTCTGCAGGGAACGCAGGGTGCTCATGTTCTTTCGAATTAATGTTTTGAGTTCCTTCACATATATTCCCAGAAGTTGGATTTCTGGGTCAAAAGGCAGACCCATTTTTTTGAGGGAATTCCATACTGCTTTCCACAGTGGCTGCACCAATCTTCATTCCCACATCCTCGCCAGCACTTGTGGTTTGTTGATGTATTGATGATGGCCATTCTGACAGGTGTGATGTCTCATGGTAAATTTACTTTGCATTTCTCTGATGATTAGTGATGTTGAGCATCTTTTCATATGTCTATTGGCCATCTGTATGTCCTCTTTGGAGAAGTGTCTATTCAGGTCCTTTGCCCATTTAGGGGAGGGGGGTTGTTTGTTTGTTTGTTTTTGGTGTTGAGTTTTGTAAATTCTTTATAAACTTTGGATATTATCCCCTTATCAAATGTATCAGTGAATATGTTCTCCCATTCTGTGGGTAGTCATTCTAATTTTGTTGATGATTTCCTTTGCTATGTAAAAACACTGAACATTTTTGAATACTTTAACTCACAGTTTTCAAAAATACTTGTATCCCAGCTGCCACTGCATTAACTCTTACTGTCATCCTAATCCTCATCAGCTATCCTCATGCAAAAATGTAAAAAGCAGTGGTCAAATGAGCAGAATCCAGGGAACTGAACAACTTTAGCAATGGTAACCCACTGGAAATTCCCAGAAAACTTAGCTTCAATTTGGTCAAACTTAAAAGCTGGTTGTGAGCATGGCCATGGGGTGTCAATCAAACTGAGATCTCAAGAGATACAATGATCCTTAACTACGACTAGATCATTTCAGAAAAATGAGTAAGGCTGCTACACCAATATATCGTGTTCCAGCCATAGTCATCATTGCCTCTGGCTGTTCTCAAGCCTTGTCCTACCACCCTGACTCCATGAGTACAATTCTGTCTGCCCAGGAGTACCTTGAGTTCCTCTGTTCCTGGTGAACATCGAAGCTTAGATCTCTTTTGTGTCTCCTTCCTTGGCCTCCTCCCAGACATAAATCATTGCCTCTTCCTCTGGGATTCCCTTGTCATGTTAGTCCTTGTGTCTAGGTCTATTTCAGTGGACAGACTATGGGCACCATGAGGACAGTTGCATTTTATTTCTCTAACCTCAATGTAAATACACAGAAGATGTTCAGTACATTAACTGATGGACTAAATCTTTGCTTCAGCTCTCATCCTTAAACCTGAAGAAATGGCCTTTGTTACAAACACCAATTGCTCTTTTGCCCTCTAGGAAATATTAATAATTTTTCCATACCTTCTCAAGCTCTCTAGGGTTTGTAGTTGTCAAAAGATGGGATTTTCTCACTAGTGTTGTAAACGCATAGGTTCAGCTTAGTTTCCACTCCTCAAAGTGTTGCTTACTTAGCCTTAAACTGACAAGTGGCAGAATCAGGGCCAGGTCCTAGGTTTTGTAATACTTCTCTGCCTTGCCCTTTTTTATTTTGCTGCTTGGATTTAACTTAGTGAAAACCAGGGATTGTTTGCTACTGAGAATAAGTCCATATGGAGTCTAGACCATCTGGGTAGTTGTAGCAACTTGCTTCGTTGAGTCAGACGATGCAGTGATGGTGATCTCTGTCAGCAGTGCCACTCGATAACAGACATCACTCTGTAGTCGCATCGTACCCGTTTTCCCCCATCCTTGGCAGGCCACTTTCTGTGAGGTTCAGTTAACAGAGGGGTTGAGAAAGAGCTATCCCAATGAACTTCTTCACCCAGCATGAGAGAGGAGGAATGATATAAGCATTTATTAAACACTCTGTGTCAGGCACGGTGCTAAAAAAGGGCTTTACATGCATTTTTTAAAATTGTTCCCTAGATCTTTTTATTATTATTATTGATTTTAGAGAGAAAGAGAGAGAGGTGGAGATGAATTTGTTGTTCCAGTTTTGAAGCATCCATTGGATAATTCTTGTATGTGCCTGACCCCGAATCACACCCTCCACCCTGCTGTATTAGGATGACACTCTAACCAACTGAGCTACCTAGCTAGGCTTATCACCTCGATTTCTGCAAGGTGGGAAGCAGAGTGGTCTCAGGGAGCTCAAGAACGAGAGCCAGGTACTCACATGACCTGAGGGAGCTTCTCGCTCTGGTTTCTGCATGTCCTCATCAGTGTTGTTCATTTGCTCAGGAGACCAGCCGTATCCATGTGATGGGAAATGTGGTTGCCAGTGCCCTTGCCAGCTCTGCCACTGGAAAGAAGGGGTTTGTCCTGGACAAACATGAACCCATACCCTGATCTAGCTTTTTAAATCCCAAAGGCATGATTCTGGTCAGCCTGGTTTGAGTCTTTGCCCAAATCCTTGAACCAATTACTGTGGTTGAGATGGGGGTGGTTTTGGGGGGTGTTGGTATTCTTTATTTTAATCTTTACTCAAGGATATGTTTATTGATTTTAGAGAGAGAGGAAGGGGGGGGAGAGAGAGAGAGAGAGAGAGAGAGATGTGAAGGAAAAACATAGATCCAATGCCTCCCATACATGCCCCAACTGGTAATCAAATCTGCAACCTAGGTATGTGCCCTGTGTCCTGACCAGAATCGAACCGTTAACCTTTTGGTTTCCGGATGATGCTCCAACCAGCTCCAACCAACAGAGTCACCCATCCAGGGCAGAAGGTGTTTTTATTCTTATCTGTAATCCTCACTACAGCTTATATTGGCTGGGAACCTCTCCAATAAAAGAGACAGGGGTCTTAGCCCTGGCTGGTGGCACAGTGGATAGGTGCCGGCCTGCGAACCTGAAGGTCGCTGGTTCAATTCCCCAGCCAGGGCACATAACCAGGTTGCAAGCCAGGTCTCCAGTCAGGTCCTTAGCTGGAGGCAGGTGAAAGGCAGCCATACATGGATGTCTCTCTGTCTGCCTCTCTCCCTACCCCTCTCTCTAAGACTAATAAATAAAATCTTTTTTAAAAAATAAATAAAGATGTAAAATAAATAAAGAGACAGGGGTCTGTTGGAAAAAAATTGGGAAGTGATTCTGGGCTGAAAACAAGCATACATAGAAGTTAAACTATTGTGCCCTCTTAACCACAGTGAGAACTCTGAGACTTGGGTTTTTGTAACTTGCCTGAGGTGACCCGGTAGAAGGATCAGAATATGAACCCAAGTTCACCAGACCCAGAGGCTAGACTCTGTCTTCTGGGCTATGTTGTTCATGCCAGTTTGATAATACGCCTGTTTAATGGTGATTTGGAGCTAGTTAGCTAGCTGGCTCAGAACTGAAGTCCCTTTCTCCTTTTGACGGGGCTGATCAAGTCAGCAGCATGGTTTGGCTCATCGAGTCACGATGAATGAAGTCACAGAACCTGGGTCTTTCAAAGAGGAGCTATGGGCTACCAGGTGAGCAAGTAGCAGAGGGTGAATTTGTCCTAATGCCATCCACCTTCACTACTAGTAGAAAATGACACAAAGCATACCTTTCCCCACAAGGTGCCCCCAGTACCTTTTCAGGCTTTCATTTCCCTCTTCAGATCTTTTTACATTTTCCCTAACAAGGCCGCCTTCCTTTCCAGCTGCCCTGCAGCCATGGCCCCTGCAAGAGCTGTCCTGGCCGATGTCATCTCAACTCACGCCCCTCTGGCAGTTACCAAGTGGCAGCCTGTGTTCGGTTGCATGTTTCTTAGCAACCAACAAACATCATGTCCTGTTGATGAAAGGTCATTTGCATCTTCCTTCTCCAGCCTAGGGAGCAAATTTAGTAAGAACTAAACCCCTGCCTTCTCAGATTTCTAAGCCATGGAAACCAGAAAATTGACAATGATTGCATTTTCAGCCCCTCCAAATGATGACCAATTTCATGGGCTGGTGGGAGGCGGGGGCTTGTTAGGGAGAGCAAAATCTTTCTCTCACAGACTGGCAATGTGCAATTGAGATCATGTGTAAACTCATCTTTGGGGAAATTGATTTAAACTGAGATTCTTCATAAGATTAAGCATGTCTACTGCATTGTAACCCGCTGAAATGCTAGACATGCATTTAAGCCTTAACATTTCAAAACCTGAAGGCTGCTCTCTTTCAAGTCTGTGTCAGTAACAGCCAGTTTCCGTAGCCGGTTCCTTTTCCTGTGGCACACACCAGTGTGGCTCTGTCTGGGAGCCAGCTTCCCAGGACAGAGGCTTAGTTTCTTAGAACTAGCCAACTGCTCATTCTTACTCTGCATACATGGAAATAAGTAACTCCACGCACCCCACCCTAAACACAGTTGTCAGGATCCTGGAACGGGGAACAAAGACTAGAATTCTTTCTCACAAAGTCTGGAATTTTGGCCTTAATTTCTATTAATCTGGTTTTGCATGTTTACTTTTTAGTTTGCGTTTTTAATGCTGCTGTTTCATATTCATCTTTGGCTTATGTGTTCTTCCATCAACACCACGGCTCCATAATTTAATCTCAGTTTTTGTTGTTGGTATTCTCCAATGCAGCCTTTTGGTCATTCGTCCCCACGTATAGTTGGGAAGCTGCAGAATAGTTTATTAGACAGTTCCTCATGCAGATCATAAAATAGTCCCCCAGCCCTAGACTCAGCCTTTGTAACATCATGTTCCTTCTAAGCCACAGTGGTATTCTTCTGTCTAGACACAGTCTGTTCTCTAGAACAGATGACTGTAACTGAATATGTCAGTTTGCAAGGAAGACTTGTTTCTAATAAGCTTTTAATCCCAAGTAACAAAATTTAGCAAAATGCAAAGACAGTATATTGTTTAAAGGGAAGCTTTTGGAATGGATGTTTTTGGCTTGGCTCTATTAAACTGTTGTGTAACCTTTCCCCGAACGTAATCTGAAGGACCAGAAAAGTCAAGTTCACCTCATTTGTTTGAATGCCCCCAGTAGGCTTATCTGTAGAACAAATATTCAAACACACTTGGTTTTAGTTCATTTGATAGGTTGGAGTTAACGCATTAGTCATAGAGACTGCCAAAATCAACCAATTGTTCCAATGACTGGAGATTTGAAATGCCACAGGGACACTTATGTTAGAATGGGGACATGAAAATCTCATAGACTTGTGAAGAAAATGAGTCTAATTTTTCTACTGAGAATAATTTGTAATTATTTGAAGAAATCAAGAAGCCAAGGACAAAGTATCTTGCCCTCTAGCTGTTTAAACCACAAGCAATTTGTCTTTCAGTATTTAAAGTGTTTTTAAGATACTAACAAAGAAAGCCTTAAAAAGGTATTATAGAAAGTTCCACTTCTTTGCTATTTGAAGAAAGTAGATTCAGTTTGGGTGGTGCCTTTGGCAGGTCAATGATCCAAATATGTAGAAAAGGGATTTTTTTTTAACAGTGTGTGTTTTCACAAAGACCATTCTGTTGGCCCTGTCCTTCTCAATTTCCCTGTATTCTACCCACTTTCTGGCCACAATCTTGAATGTAATGTAAAATTATTCATTTAGCATTAATCTTTCATTCCTATTAAAATGCAATTCTGGAAAAGGGGAGGTAAAATAAGAGGGTCTCATATCAGTTTTTATAACTTTAAATGCCAGAGGTTCAGATTGAGATAAAAAATTAATAACAAATACAGAAGGGAAAGAGAAAATGAAGTCATTAGGCCGCAGAGAGACAGGCCAAGGAAGGACCTTGTCATAACAACATGAACCAAAGAGGGGAAAAAAGAACTAAGTTGGAAGATTGAGACCTCAATATCAAATTCGTCTTATTTCAAAATGTTTCCTCGGTTTGCTTATCCTACTGATTTCTGTTACCAAGAGCTTTATAGAAACATGCTATGTTTTTTGTTCCCTTGAATAGAACTAGTTTTAGCCACTTCTTCCTTCAGACATCCACTCAATTGTAACCTTGAGTGTAATATTTTTCAGACTAATTTTCTTAGAAAGACAAAACTTCTAAATTAAATGCCACATATTTTTCTTCTTGAGACATTTCAGAAGTTGCCCATTTAGTAGACTGTCTCCCCCTACCCTTGTTATCCTTGTTATCACTTATAGTAATTCAGGGTTCAGCCAAGAGCCAAGCCTTGATCTATCTGCACATCTTATCTGCACACAGATCCTTAGGACGTAGGTTTCTCACCAGCTCCAAACATTTTCAGAATTCCTCCATCCTTTGATCCTCTTCGTGTTGAAATTGGTAGTCTTTATTTATTTCCTGTCCAAATCATGAAATGCTTCATCTTCTAATAGCCTATCAGCAAAATCCTACCTTTAAAAGCCCAAGGTTATCTTCCGAGCCTTAGAAATTTTGAGGCATTTAAGCAAAAATGATACTGACAGAGCACAGATACTCCTTTGCAGGATCATAATGCATGCTTTTTTCATGCATTTTCTTCAAGCCAAACTTTGTCAGTTGTTAATATGCTTGGTTCCACAGGTCACACTTGATTCCTGATCATTTTGCCCACTTTTGATAAAGATTAGGAAGTATTTCTATGGGTTCCTTTAGCTATACTTTAAGATAAGTTACTTTTTGGTGAAGTTCTTAATCTCTTCTTTCAAAAACGCCTCTAAGAGAGCAAGCCCACCGAACAAGAGTACACAAACAACATTCCAGACTAATGTGAAAATACAGTTGAAACCTATATGATTTCATTAACCAATGTCACCCAAGAAATTTAATAAACATTTACATGTATTTCTATAATCATATATAACAATAATAAAAAAGAATACATATGGGCCCATTTTAAAAATCAATGCCAGAAAAGTCATAGATGGAATCTTAAAGGCCATTTATTCTCACTTCCTATCGACCACTGCTACAGGAAGGCACTAATATAGCTGCTGTTGAACATTTCCAAGGACAGAATCCTTGCTACCCACATACAGGAATAGGATGTCTAATTGTGCAATTCCATCTCCTCGGCTGCCCCCGCCAATCTTATTTTGCTTTCTGGATCTTCACTCCACTTATCCAACTGATTAACACTCTTCCCAACACATACCAGCCCTTCTGCTATTTGGAGAAGCAAACACATTGCTTTTGTGCCTGACAAAATGTTGCCTGAATCAAAAAACATGCTAGAATTAAAAGCAAAATGAAACAATTCAAAAAAAAAAACAAAACAATAACCTTGGCACATGGGGCGGGGCAAAATTTGAAATTTTGAGAAAAAATTTGCCTTTAGCAGAAAATTGCTATACTGCGAAGGTATATTTAATATTCATCATTAACCAATAAATATAAAAAGGGAGTGAGACAATATAGTTAGTGAATATAAGTGAGGAAACTAACTCAGGGAGATAAACAGACCTAAAACTAGAACTGTCCAATTAAATACAGGATGCCCAGTTCGATATGTATTTCAAAGAAACAACAGATAACTTTTTAGTATCAGTATGTCCCAAATATTGCATTAGCCTGCTTGTCTCTGCCACTCTGTGTGTCTCTTTTCCTTCCCACTTCCCCCCCTCCCCAGATTGTCCTGTCTCTCCCTCTCTCTGCATGGGATACACTTATCCTAAAAAGTGTTACTTCTACTAAAACATTGTTCATCATTTATACGAAATTCATATTGAAACAACTTTATGTGTGTATGCCTGCTGACTTTCTGGGGAAAGAAAGTGCCAGAGAAAGTATCCTGATACCAGAGCTGTTGTCATTTGCTTTTTGGGTCTGAGTGGTGCTCCTTCCTGGGCAGGGCCTCCTGCGTTTACCAGCGGAACATGGTACGACCTGTAAAATCTGTCGTGACTTGTGAAAGGCTAGTAGAACTGCAGTGGTTGGTTGTACGTTAGGGTTATGGGTATGCTCTTCTCCTGAGCCTAACCAGGGAAAGGAAAAGATAATGCCTCAAGTAACTCATCAAGACAAGCAAGCCCTGGCTGGTGGCACAGCGAACACAAAGGTTGCTGGTTCGATTCCCAGCCAGGGCACATAACCAGGCTGCAAGCCAGGTCTCCAGCCTGGTCTTTAGCCAGGTCCGTAGCTGGAGGCAAGTGAAAGGCAACCAACCATACATTTGCCTCTCTCCCTCTCTGCCTCTCTCCCTTCCTCTCTCTCTGGAAATAATAAGTAAAATATTTTTTTTTAATTAAAAAAAAAGACAAGCAAGAAGACTGGAGTAGTGATGTCTACATGTGTACTGAGAGCAGAACTGCCTGGTGATTTGAGGAGGGTGCTAAGCTCCCGCAACTTGCCTCTCTGAGATTTGCATTTCCTGAAAGGAGCAGCCGCAGGGAGAACTCACTAGGGCTGTCCAACTGCACAGCTGGGCCACACCGATCCTGCCCCCACTGCCACCCTGGCCAGTGGCTTACGCCAGGGAGGCCCAGATGGACAAACACAGCCTCCCTCGTTTCTTTTCTATCCCTCCCCTTGTCTCTGCTGGTCTGTGCCTCTCCTCCCCTTTGCTTTCTGTCTCCTTCCCCATTAAGAGTCTGTCCTTGTCCCTCCACCCTTCCCTCAGTTTTATTTCCACCTCTCTATTCTCTGCCAGGCTCTCTCCCAGTCCCCTACTACTTGTCTCGTACACATTTCTCTCCCATCTTATTGTCAAACCTTTCCCTCCTTTTTCCTCCTCCTGTACTGCCTTTTCCCTTCACTTGGACCCATCCCTGCATCCCAGTATTCCTTTGCTCCCCCCTTTTCCTTACCGTCCTGCCCCTCTTCTTTGTTCCTTCCTCCCACCCTCTCCTGCTCTTTCCCTTGCTCCCTCTTTCCCACCTGCCTCATGCATTCCTATTGGTGTGACAACAGAAGTGGCATTTGTGAGACTGTGGCAGGGGCCTCCTGGGATATTTGTTCTTCCAGGCTCTGCCATTGGTCACAGTGACGTGTTCAAGAAGCCTTTGGACCAAATCTACATGTCAAAACTGCTTAATTGGGCAGCAGAATCCATCCAGAGGGCAGGTTTACTGAAACCAAGCCTTTGAACATTGGTAGGGCCTCATTTACAAGAGCCGTAGGGTGTGTGTGTGTGATGTGTTTGCTTGGTTCTGCAGAAACCAGTTCTGCAAGAATTAAGAGAAAATCCATCAAATTACTCTTATCCTTGGAGCTTATGTTTGTTCCCAAACATATTTTGAACAGATTGAAATTAGGTTTTTATAAGCTCTTTTCAACTTCTTTGTTGATAATTTTTTAAAAGATTTTATTTATTATTTTTAGAGAGGGGGGAAGGGAGGGAGGCAGAGAGGGAGAGAGATATCAATGCATGGTTGCCTTTCACCTGCCTCCAGCTACAGACCTGGCTGGAGACCTGGCTTGCAACCTGGTTATGTGCCCTTGGCTGGGAATTGAACCAGTGACCTTTGGGTTCGCAGGCCAGCACCTATCTGCTGTGCCACCAGCCAGGGCTTCTTTATTGATAATTAAAAGCAATATTCTAAGTCTGTATTTCCCAAATCTAGAGGGGAAATGTAGAGGCTATTTTGAAATAAGAATGTACATATGCATTTGTGTGAGAGTGTATATATTATATATATTTACATACAGTATAATATACAGTATAAATACAATAACTATACATGTGCTTCCTCAAAATATACATGTTTATGTGTCAACTATATCTGATATGAATCTGTACTATGCACATATATATGTACAAATCCTGTAAAGCCTGTGGTTTTATATAAATATGTGATTATATAAAGAGACTGTTTAGGATGTTATCATAAACCATGGTTAGAGCAGAAAGAATGAGGGATTTGGGGGGTTCTGATTTCATTTAAGGATACTATGCTACTTGTTGGTTTATGTTTAAATTAGGTTTAAGCATTCCATTAAAAAAGATATCTGAAGTAGCTGTCACATGTAAGTGTAAAAGGAAATGAGTGCTAACTCAAAGAATCCATTGGCGGCAGGGAAAGGCAGCCCTGGCAAAAGCAAAACTGAATTCAGAAGTTTGCCATCTGGTCTCAGTGTACATGGCAATGTATCTTTTCTGTCTTCCTGCATGTCCAGGGGCGGAAGGCAGCCCAGTGACCTTGAGAACACTGCCTCCATCATGAACTCCAACTCGTGTGAACAGCCATATCTTTGGTTATCTTTGGAGAAGAGGAGTTGGAGTCTTGAACAATAACAAAAAAAAAAAAAAAAAAAAAACCATGGCTTATGAACATCAAGGGCAAAATGTTTCTCTGCTCTTTCCAAAGAAAAACTCAATAATAAAACCATTGTGAAGTGTTGCTTTAAAAACAATTCCTCCCACCCACCTCTCAAAACACCCTCCAATTTCAAACTTTGTATAAAAATAGCAATTAGAATTAAGACAGTTTTAGATTAAGGATATCATAGCTAACCCCTGACAACTGATTTCAATTAATTTACAATATTTATCCCATAGTAGAGGTTTGAAAGATATTAGAAGGTCACACACCTTGGCAATATAACTCAAAAATCATAAAAATATAGAATTGTGTGCAGGAATACTTTGTCTTTAGAAGCAGAGTGTTTTGAAGATTGAACAAGAAGAAGTTTAAACAAAACTTTTTTCTAAAGATTTTTATTTATTTTAGAGAAAGGGGAAAGGAGGGAGAAAGAGAGGGAGAGAAACATTGATGTGAGATTGCCTCTCACATGCCCCCAACTAGGGACCTGGCCCATAACTCAGGAACATGTCCTGACCGGGAATCAAACTGATGACCTTTCGCTTTGTGGGATGACACCCAGCCAACCCACTGAGCCACACTAGCCAGGGCTAAACAAATGTTCAACATCATCATTTGTCGTCAGGGGAAGGTAAATTAAAACTACAAGATATCATTTCATATTCACTGGAATGGTAAAGATTAAAAAGACCGACATTGCCAAATATCAGTGAGAATATAAAGCAATCAGAAGACTCTTCATACATTACTGGTAAAGACTGTAAAATGGTACAAATGCTTTAGAAAATCGTTTTTGCAGTTGACTACCTTTATCTTCCCCATCAATGTTTCTCTCCTGTCTTTCTCCTCCCCTTCCTCTCTCTCTAAGAAAATGAATAAAATCTTCCAAAAAATGAGTTCAAAACATCAGCTTTTGCCTTTGTTAAATAGCTATTATTTATTGGCTTTCTGTTTCATTGTTTACTGCTTTTAATCTTTAATCTTTATTTTTTCCTTTCCACTATTTGGTTTTATCTTCTCCTTCCTTTTCTAGCTATCTGAAGTATAAATTTAGATCACTGATTTTAAACTTTTCTTTTTAAAAAATATTTAGTTTAAGCCCTGGCTGGTGGCACAGTGGTTAAGGAGCCGGCCTACGAACCCAAATGTCACTGGTTCAATTCCCAGCCAGGGCACATAACCAGGTTGCAAGCCAGGTCTCCAGCCAGGTCCGTAGCTGGAGGCAGGTGAAAGGCAACCATACATTGATGTCTCTCTCCCTCTCTGCCTCTCTCCCTTCCCCTCTCTCTAAATATAACAAATAAAAATCTTTTTAAAAAATTTAGTTTAGATCTGTAAGTTTCCCTTTAATCAATGTTTTAGCTATATCTCCCAAATTTTGATATATTGAACTTGCTTTTTCATTTAGTTCAAGTCACTTTTTTAAAAAAAAGATTTTATTATTTCCAGAGAGAGAGGAAAGGAGAGAGGCAGAGAGGGATAGAAACATCAATGTAGGGTTGCCTTTCACCTGCCTCCAGCTATAGACCTGGCTGGAGACCTGGCTTGCAACCTGGTTATGTGCCTGGGCTGGGGATCAAGTTAGTTTTTAATTTCCCTTATTATTTTTCCTATTACTCATGTTTTATTTAGTATATGTTGTTTACTTTTCAACATTTGGAGCTTTTTAAAAGATCTAAAAATTTTTTTCTAATTGTTTTATCTGTTACTTAAAAAGAAGTATAAAAATCTACAACTATAAACATAGACTTATGTTTACTTCTTTAGTTCTGGCAGGTTTTTTTTTTTTTCATTTCAGTTAAAGCTCTATTATTAAGAACATATACATTTATTATTGTATGTCTTCCTGATGGTTTGCCCTTTGTTCATTATGAAATGTTCCTATTTGTCTCTGGAAATATTCATGACTATATTATCTAACATTAATATAGCCCAGCCAGTGTTTTAATGCTGACTATTTGAATGGTATGGTTTTCTTCTTACATTTAACCTATCTCTGTTTTTATACTTAAAACCCATCTCTTCTACATAGCATATAATTAGATCTTTTGTTTTGTTAATTCAGTCTGATACTCTCTGCCTTTTCATTGGTCCCTTTATATTTAGTGTAATTATTGGTATTATTAAGATTAGGTCTACTTCCTAGCTATTTGCTTTTCATCTGTCCCCTCTGTTTCAGATGCTTTCTTATGACTTTGTTGCCTTCTTTTGAGACTAACAGAATAGTCACTAATAACTACAAATATTCTCTCATCTCAAGTATTTTCAGGATTTAGAGTCAGTATTTTTTCTGTGCACCTTTATGCTTGAGACATCATATAAATTAAAATTATGTTAACCATATACCAATAACATAAATGTCATATTAAAGGGCAAGCATAATAATAGAGTAATTACTATTTAGGTTTCAGCCACATTTAAATTGTCTAGATTTAAATAAGAAGTTATTTCTTCTCCCTGATCTGGAAGGTTGGTTGGTTGGTTGGAAACATTTCTAGTCTCCTTGATTTGGGCATCATTTACTTTGGTGCTTTTTTCCTTATAAAACCAGAGTAATCACTTTTGAAATTTTATCTCAAATTTTATTCCTATACTCGTATAATTATATTTTCTCATACTCTTTCTGCTGGTAATTTACATATTCAAAAATCAAGCAAGCTTTGCATTCAGATCTGCCCTCTACCCTCATAACAAATATATGCTAATTGTATTACATTTTGTTAAATGAAAATATACTTTTTTTAATCTCTAGAAATATCTAGAGTCTGTAAAGTACCTTTTCTAGAAGTAAAAGAATTCCCACTGTACAATGTATTTTGATTATTTTAAAGATTCATGTCCAAGTTCAACAACATTTAGAGAAAGTTGTGTTTTGAAATCAATAGCTTGAAATGAACAGTTGAGTGATTTAGGAAAAAAAACATATTTTATTAATAATCACAAGTACCTTTTCACAAGCTGGTTTAGGATAGCATCTGGATGAACTATCATTATTTTAACTCCATTAGCAAAACTAAGAAGTTAAACACTTAATTTTTGAGTGAATCTTTTTTCCTTTCCAGAAAGTCACATGATGACATATACTTGGATGATGGACACAATGATTGCTTTAATATTTTTTTTCAGTTTATTTTCCTTCCATACTCATGACTTACGGAGGGATTATCGTTCAGTAACCAAGGTATAAGAATGAACCGTTGATCCACCCAAGCAGATGTGGTTTTGGAATTTAATTTGTCAGCCTCTGGTTTAGCTGGACAAAGAGAGGGGAAGGTGATAGCATGACTACTGCTTGTTGTTGTTGGAAATGTGACCCTCTGCTTTTGAAAGGTTCCCAGTTTGTCTGCAGGAGCAAGCCCCTATGACATAGGAGAGCAGTTAGAGGGGACAGTGAGTGAACATGGATGACAGAAGTATCTGTGCCACTCATTCATTAGGGACTCACAAAGGGGCATAGAAATTCTGGGCTTTTGTGGGGATTGCAAGCTTCATATCAAATGTCTGTCGGGTAATTTAATTACATGGGTATGGTAGGAATGACACAGTGGTTACATTAATAAACTGAAGCATTAAAGAATAATAGCCCAGTTATTGCTGAATTATGGGAAACATGCTGCCTATTCATTCCTGGTGATATTAGAACGGAGAAGGAGGGGGCTTCCTACTTTGCGCTTGCAATGCATAAAGAAACAGTTTCTTGCCTCTCTAAACCTGTGGAAACCTGGTACAGTGGAAGGTCCAAAGTCGTGCCCAGTAGCATAAGTGTTGCTTTGTTTAAGATGCTTAAAATATCATAAGCTAAGTCTCTCTTTATGGTGCTAAATAAAATTGACTCGAGCCAGACATAGTAATGAGCATGTGCTGCACAAACATCTCTGAGTAGCTTTTCCGACAAATCCCAGTCCTGATCGTCCCTGTTCATTGTCCTGGGCCTCTCGTTAATGGAATCCTTTTATAAGATCGTAGGCTACTAGGTTGGTAGCTTCAAAGAACTCACCTACCACTTAATAGACACTAAAATAATGTTTCATATTCACTCATCCCTTCCAGCAGACTGGAAGACAATGCCTTTTTCCTCCTGAAGGAGCAAGGAAAAGGAACACATTTTATTTCATATCACTTTTCAAGAAACGTTTTTTAAGCTGCACCAACACTGTTTCAAGAACTGTGATACGAAAGAGGGGAAGAAATGAAAAAGATGCTGTCTATCCTGGATTTCAGGTTGTAATAGAGGAATTCATAGCAGCTGGCTACCTACTTCAATTTAAGCCATGACAATTTCTCTGCATAAACTCTCATCCTCATCATCTTGTGACCTGAGTTTCCTCCTGGGTTAAAAAAATATGTTGATGATCTTTAAAGAGATCTGCTCCAATTCTAAAGTTCTTTGAGCCTATAAATTCTGAAAAATCAATTTCAAGGAAAAAACAGTTCACTTTCACAAAAACCAATTACAAGATACAGAGAATGGTCCAAAGAATCACTCTTTTTTGAAGATTTTATTTATTTATTTTTAGAGCAGGGAAAGGGAGGAAAAAAGAGAGGGAGAGAAATATCACTGTGTGGTTGCCTCTCATACGCCCCCAACTGGAGACCTGACCTGGCCTGCAATCCAGGCATGTGCCCTGACTGGGGAATCGAACCAGTGACCCTTTGATTTGCAGGCCAGAGCTCAATCTGCTGAGCCACACCAGCCAGGGCCAAAGAATCGCTCTTAATAGCACAAACTATATTTTGTGTTTTGGGATTTTAGGAAAATTCTTGTTAATTCACATTTGGAACAAGTCAGATCATAGAATTTGAGGGAATAAATGGCTGATTTTCCTCAACTAAACTAAAGTGGCCTGATTTCATGGGCCAAATGCAGAGGGGAAGTGCTCCTGATAGCACATTACCAAGCAAGCCATTTCCCTTGGGAGGCAGACACTGTTCACTGTCATAGAAGTCACCTCCGTAACGACTCCTGAGGTAGGTTAGTGGTGCTCAAGTTGAGCATGCGACAGAACCCCATGGAAAGCTAAAACACAGATTTCTGGAACCCCACCTCAGAGTTCTGATTTGGTAGGACTGAGATACAGCCTGGGAATCTGCCTTCCTCTCCTCCCTGCTGAGGCTGCTGGCCGGGGCCGCCTGCCCGCAGCACTGCTTCAGACAGAACAGCAGTGCTCGCGAGCGTTAGCAGAAGTAGCAAAAGTCCCTTTAGCAGAATGGAGATAAGTTTTCATCTAATTTGGATCTACCTATGGTTCTGATGAGCTACTCCTTCATAATTCAAAAGGTAGTTTTAAAATAATGATGAAAGAGAAACAGCACGAATCTTCATTCTGCCCTATAGCAGACGTTACGTAAATGGACATTTGAATGCAGACTTAGTCCTTTGCTTTAGCGCTTCTGAGCATTCCTTCAGCGGCAAGAGAGTAGGCTTCTAGCATTTGCTAATGGTGTCCCTTCCCTGTCCCACTTGGTCATGGGCTGCAGGCACCAAAGAGGAATCCCAAGCATGGCCCACTGGTTCCTGCGCAGCCACAGCTTCAGAAAGAGTTTAGTCAGCAGTCCCTGGCCTCTGGCCCACACTAACCACAGTTTGGCCACCGAAAATGTGGGGCAGCGAGTTGCCAGCCGCCGAGCGCAGTGGTCATAAAGACCCAAAACGCTGGACCTGCGATGCCACCACAGTTGTCAAGATGAGAAACGAGGGCAAAGGTGAACTCTGCTGTCCTTGGACCTGGTTCGGCACGATGCCCCTTTCTAGAGCCAACTGCTGCTTACGTGGTTTTCTTTTTCTCTCGTAAATTCTGCCAGGCGGTGGTTTCATTCCACCAGACTTGGCTGTTGAAGTTAGTCATATGTGTCTTTATTGTTCTGTTCTCTTCTCAGACAAAGGAACACTCAACCTAACTTTGCACTACAGACTAATACCTAAAATCCCAACCTTAACTCTGAGCCCTCAGTCATTAACCTTGCACTGTTAAAAGGGCCTCCTTCTCTGTTTTGATTTTTTCACAAACTACAAGGAAATAATTTGATTTAAATGTTTACTGTTTTTCCTTTGCAGGGACTTAGGTTATTAGTTTCTTAACATAATGAGATAGCTGAATTTTCTTATATGGGACAAGCCAAAATGACCAGTTTGTAAGAAATAACCAGTGCTGCTTAGTTGATCCAGAGAGTGTCAGCTTGCTGGTCCTGGTTTAACTATCTAGTGAGAAATCAGGCCTAGATAAGGCAAAGCTAAAGGAAAAATCTCAACTCAATCATTTATCATACACCTAGCTTACATAGCTTTATCCAAATCAGAGGCTTAAATATACATAGTGAATTTTTAAAGACTTCTACCTTGTCCCATTAAGAATGAAGGAGGCTCAGTTCTGGAAACACAGAATATATTAAGAGTAGCTATGAAGCCCTGGCTGGGGTCTCAGTGGATAGGTGCCAGCCTGTGAACCCACAGGTCGCTGGTTTGATTCCCAGCCAGGGCACATAACCAGGTTGCAAGCCAGGTCTCCAGCCAGGTCCATAGCTGGAGGCAGGTGAAAGGCAACCAACCATACATTGATACTGCTCTCCCTTTCTTCCTCCCTCCTTGCCCTTCTCCCAGAAAATAATGAATAAAATCTTTTAAAAAAAGAGTAGCTAAGAGACAATGCATGGAAGAAAAAAGTTGTATACTCTGCAAAAGTGTATTTGCCATATTGCTTCTTTTATGTAGTATGCTTTTTTTTCTAAGGATGTTAAACCTAAGCATGCCATGTGGTTATGTCCACTAATGTACAAAGTTTTTTTTTAATTCACTATTATTTTAATATTGGATATTTAAATATAAAGTTTTTTTTAAAGATTGTACTCATTATTTTCAGAGAGAAGGGCAGGGAGGGAGGAAGAAAGGGAGAGGGACATCCATGTATGGGTTGCCTTTCACCTGCCTCCAGCTGGGGGCCTGGCCGGAGACCTGGCTTGCAACCTGGTTATGTGCCCTGGCTGGGAATCGAACCAGTGACCTTTGGGTTCACAGGCTGGAGCCTTATCCACTGAGCTACACCAACCAGGGGGAAAAATTATTTTTGAAATAATTGCTTATATGCAGCTTTGTCCCTATCGAGTAGAATATATTCCTTTTTTTTTTTAATTTTTTTTTACTTTATTGTTGTTGTATTACATCCATCCCCTTTTTGCTCTCCTCTGTCCCCCTCCCCACCCACCCATTCCCCCAAAGTCAACCCCACCTGTTGTCCATGTCCATGGTTCCTTTATACTAGGTTCTTGTCTAAATTGCTCCCCTTCCTTGCCTCTATATTCCTTTTTAAAAATATACTTTATTGACTTTGCTGTCACAGTTATCCCAATTTTCCACCTTTGTCCCCCTCTGCCAGTACCCCCTTCCCTCCAGCAGTCCCTCCCTTAGTTCATGTCCATGGGTCGTATATATAAGTACATTTCTAATTTTTATATCAGATTGTTGAGAACAGTATTGTATGCCTTTTGCTTTCCTCAAAACCAAATCCCTCTCAGCGTTGTTGCTGGGAAAGCACTCGTGGAAGTTGAGAGAGAGGCGGTCTGGACCTCTGGGGACAATGAGTGGCAGCTTTGGCACCTAAGTTTAGTCACTGAGCTTCTTTAGGGCCCTGAAGTGAACACTGTTGGATATCTCTATGGGGACTTGGCACCCTCAGTGTCATAGTCAGACCATCCCCAGAAGAAAAAAGAATGCTTTTTTTTTCTGGAATGAAATGGTATGATTGCCCCTCCCTGTGAGGACATGTGCCCTGACTCACTTACACAATGCTACAGAATTGTGTAAGTGAAGTCATTGTCTCATAACCACAAGGCTCTAACCCATAGGTGTCACAGTCATTTTCACCAGCGCCACATCAGCCTCGAGGTTGATTGCCTTCAAAGGGCCGAATGTCATGTTAGGACTGTGTAAATGTAACTACTCCTTAACAGTTAAGCGAGCTGGGTAGCAACAAGGTGCTGGGCAAAGGTGCCAAGCCAGATAAAACAAGGTGGAGGGCTGGATTCGGCCCTTGGGCCTTGGGTTTGCCACCGGTATTCCAACCTAAGGGAGCAGCCCCCTTGGACAATGAGGCTGCCCACTGGTTTCACCTGACATCTCCACTGAAGCTTGCTAAGAGGCAGGCAAATGGAAGCCGAACCCTGATTTCTGAAAATCAAAACTATTTTCTGCCCTGGCTGGTGGCACAGTGGATAAGGCACCGGCCTGCGAACCCAAAGGTGGCTGGTTCGATTCCCAGCCTGGGCACATAACCAGGTTGCAAGCCAGGTCTCCAGCCAGGTCCGTAGCTGGAGGCAGGTGAAAGGCAACCATGCATTGGTGTTGCTGTCTCTCTCTGCCTCTCTCCCTTCCTCTCTCTCTGGAAATAATAAATAAAATCTTTAAAAAAAAAAAAACAAAAAAAACCTATTTTCCCTCAGAGGGGAGGGAAGAGGGGAGAAAAGGGGAAAGAAGGGGAAGGATTTAGTCAAGGAACTTAGTATAAATGACCCACAGACGTGGGTAACAGGGCAGGGATTGACTGTGGGAGAGGGGATAGGGTGGGTGGGGCAGGGGAGAGCAGTGGGGGGGGAAATGGGACAACTGTAATACAACAGCAATAAGTTAATTTACAAAAATAAATAGCCCTGACCAAGTAGTTCAGTTGGTTACGGCATCATCCAGATGCACCAAGGTTGGAGATTCAGTCCCAGATCAGGGCACCTAGAAGAAGCAACCAATGAACCAAGAACCAATGAATGCATAAATAAGTGAAACAACAAATCAACAAATCAATCTCTCTCTCTCTCTCTCTCTCTCTCTCTCCCTCTCCAAGAAAAACATGCTAAATAAGCATATGTACAGGACAGGCTACATATCTTCCAGAGCACAATGCAAAATGAAAATGTGGGGGCTTTTGTTAAAAATTAAGAACTTCATTTCAGAACTGGGAAATGAAGAAACTACACCTTTAATGAAATGCCACTGTTTTCCTGAATTTTCTCAAATGACTTTTTAAAATCATTTTTTGCCCTGTGTGCTTTTTGTGACAAATTCCTATTATGATTTTTTTATTTTAATTTTTAAAGGTTTTATTTATTATTTTTAGAGAGAGGGGAAGGGAGGGAGGCAGAGCGGGAGAGAGACATCCATGTAGGGTTGCCTTTCACCTGCCTCCAGCTACAGACCTGGCTGGAGGCCTGGCTATATTATGATTTTTAATAGCAGAATCATGGAGGGTGGCTTGGACCTCACAGCATCCTTCATTCTTGAATGAGGCTTGTTTATGCAAGTCTGCAAAAGGGAAGCTTGACAACACTAAAATGGGAGAGCAAAGCCTGCCCTGGAAAAATTCAGCCACTAGAACTGTGGTCTTGTCCAGATAGTGAGAAAACAATTGTCTCCAGGTTTGACGAAGGGTTTATAGCACTAACATTTTAGGATGAAATATAGCTGGTTTCAAATTCCACTGTCAACTCAGAATCGAGCTAATTTCACATGGTTTGGGGTTTTGCAACTACTTCTTTGCAAGTGTACATCTCAGGACTTTCTGTTCCAGAAACACCCCACCAAAAAAGCCAATTTCTTTTCCTTCAGCCCCAATAAACGCATTGGGCAGCATTGCTGATCCGCTCCAGCAGAGGGCGCCATGACACCTCCATCCGTTGTCACTTCAGCCAACCCCTCACACTACTCTTGAAATCCCCACCCTGGACACACCGCCTCGCTGATAAAGGGGATGTTAAACTAGCCAGGAACAGACAGCTTTATATTCCAGAGGCAGCAGCTTCTGCAGTTCTAACGAGGCTCTCAGCGTCAGAGGTTGCTTTGTGGTTTCTCCTCGGGAAACTTCAGTCTAAGACAATTAGAGCCGAGTCTCTGGCTGCCTGGTCGCCCTTTGTGTCCATTTGTGAGCTGGATCTGCAGTCACTTGAGCAGTTCCTGCTGCATAAATAAATACATACATATATAATACAAAGAGCATGGTAAGGTGTATTTCGGTTTGCCTCTTGTGAACTGATGCTGTTCATTAACTCCACAACTTAGAGAGGAGGCTGCCCAACCAGGGAAGGTATTGTAGTGTTCATGGCCAGTTTGGGGAGGGAGAACAACTGAGTTAATCCCTGTTTGTCTTGTATTTTTGTTTCTTCCCATTGGGGTGGTCATTTAAATAGTGCTCAGGGACTATTTAAAGATTTATCATCTAATAAATAAGTGTTCAGCATTGTTAAATGTCTATATCGTGTAATATATACTTAAAGGGATTGAGACTCCAAATTCACATTTTTCCCTGTAGTTTGATATGCATTTATAATAACAACATGTACTTCAGTGGGCTAAGCCAGCGGGACGGATCCTTTTACATGGCAAGAGAGAATATTAGAACTAGTGGGAGCTTTTGAGAAACTTGCATTCCCTGTTGCCCAACTCTGGACAAAAAGCACCATCTATGATGTGATTTTTATGCAGCAATATGCTTACTTTTAAAATTATACTTGGCATAGGAGAACATGAAAATGTTTTTTTCTAACCATAGATTTACCCAGATGTTTAAGCATGTAGCAAAAAAACCCTAAGTGGGTGGCAATTTGAAAATATTTCTAGGCCCTGGCTGGTAGCACAGTGGATAAGGTGCCGGCCTGCAAACCCAAAGGTCGCTGGTTCAATTCCCCAGCCAGGGCACATAATCAGGTTGCAAGCCAGGTCTCCAGCCAGGTCTGTGGCTGGAGGCAGGTGAAAGGCAACCATACATTGAATCTTCTCTCCCTCTCTGCCTCTTTCCCTTCCCCTCTCTCTGGAAGTAATAAATAAAATCTTAAAAAAAAAAAAAAGAAATTACCTGACACAAATATAACCTAATAAAATCAAAGAGTCATTTAAAAAGAAAAAAATTTATTTCTATGCATAATCCCCCAAATAGCAAGCCTGTGCCCTGTAGAAGAAAGTGTCCTGTTTTGAGTGCAAAACTACTGATTGGGCCTTAATTTCCAGAAAGATATGTTTTTAGATTTAATCTCTTTTGTCCAAGAAAGTAATTGATTGGGTTTTTTTTTAATTAAGATTTTATTCATTATTTTTAGAGAGCAGTGTAGGGAGGGAGGAAGAAAGGGAGAGAAACATCCATGTAGGGTTGCCTTTCACCTGCCTCCAGCTGGGGACCTGGCTGGAGACCTGGCTTGCAACCTTGTTATGTACCCTGGCTGGGAATCGAACCAGCGACCTTTGGGTTCACAGGCTGGAGTGTATCCACTGAGCCACCAGCCAGGGCTAATTACTATTTTTGCTAGCATCATTTGTTAAGGAAGTTTTTTTGCCCCATCAATTCTTTTATTCCAAGTTGAACATTGGATGAAGGGAAATTTGATCCTGTGTTTTGGGCACAGAATGACCATGGAAAATATTTGTTGATTGATCGATGTTGCTGAAACATTAGCAAAGAATGATTTATCTTTAGATCTGATAAGCTAGAAGCTGACAAAATTATACTTTATCTGAATTTGTCTCTGAGTTTGAAACATACAAACCTTTTACATCTGTTATTACTCAGCCCTGTGGATGTGATATTGGATTAATTACTCTTTCACTCACACTGTACAAAGCTGTCCTTTAGTACAGATGAGAGAGAAGTCTATTCATATGCACACACATATATGGAAAATATCCTGTTTACCACATACAAAAAAAGCCTCTTACCACCTAACTTCATTCATGAAAAAAAGACCAACTTTCTGATGCATGCCAATCAAAGTATTTCTTTAAAAATTGCAATATGTACAGTATACAAAAGAAAGTATTGCATCTTGGTGAGAATTAAATTAGCAATAAACACTTTTTTGAACACGGTTATATTTTGCTGATAGAATTTTATTTTATTTCAACAAAGCCTGGCATTCTACATGTTATCACTAATTGGTTTAGTAGTTCTGTTTTGTTTTTATCCTTTTGACTGATGATATCGTTCCCTTATGTTAGCGTCTTGGCAGTCTCCTGGGATGTAAAAATCTTTTCAAGCTCTACCAGACATGGCTTCATTTTTGTTCCCTTTTCATTGTTTGGAATATTATAAATCAGGCTACTGGCGTGTTTCATGTGACTTACTTTCATCCATGGCTATCAGGAATCAGGAGAGGCTGTTAAGTAAGCAATACCACTAATATAATTGAAACGCACACCATGTTAAAAATATTCCAATTTGATTAACAAAAATAGATGGCTCGCTATTTTTAAACAGCTATGCTCATTCTACAACGAGATCAGCAACTCTCAAAGCTGAATCTGTGGTACTTCTTTCCAAAGAGGAATTCTCAGTTCGGGCACGAAGGCCCTGTGAACTGTACACATCCAGTCCTGGGCTCCCTGGGAACGGAGGGTCTGCCATGCCCTCTCCCACTCAACCCGAACGCAGCCTTTGCTTTAAGCTGCGTTCCCAGCGGGAGGACGTGCTTCTTCCCTGGCCTTGAGCCGCTCACGGGCTGGTGGATGTTCCTGGTGGTTTGGGTACCCCAGCTCTAACACAAAAGGAGGCTTTCCCTCCATCCTTTCATTGTGTTTTCATTTTTTAACAGGGTAATTGTTTCACAATCCAAAGAGAAATCTTACTGTAGAGTCTGTAAGAGGAAATTCTGCCGGAGCGTAAAATTCCAAGTGTTGAAAGTCCAGCGGTGGCCCAGGGAGGAAGACTAAGCCAGGGCAGCTCTATAATGGGAACTGGCAACAGGGCGTTCTTCTGCCTCTGCAATACGGATCTCATTGTCACGGCAGGAAAGTGCCAACGTGCTTGATGGCATTGTTTCACAGCTTGAAATTGAGATGAACGCAGAGGTGATAGGAAGAATGCACTATTGTCCTCTTTATCATGAAAAGACTGAACATGCCCAGGAAAGAAGGTGCCTCATTGTCCCCTCACCTAAAACTTACTAAATAGTTTTAAAGATCTTGTACCATCTCAGCTAATGAACTTGAAGTCTATATGCCCATGCAATCACAAGCTGCCCTGGAAATGAGATTTTTCATGAAAATTCCAACCCAGATTTTATATTTCAAATTTAAGTTGTAAAGGATAAGGAAATATCTTGATTTGCCCTTGAGGAACACAAACCTAGAACTTCCTTCAGAACTTCCCTCTGTTTCTCTGTCTCGCTGTTTCTCCACTATCCCTTTAGCTAAAGGGATGGTCTTTAACTTGGGCATTTTATCAGCATCCCTTGGAAAATTGGTAAAGCCCAGTAAGCCCAGCGCCAGGGTCTCTGATTCGCTTAGCTATGGGGAGGGAGGCTCAGAATGTGCATCTCTAACAAGTTGCCTGGTGATGCCAATGCTGCCGGGCCAAGGACCACACCTTGAGAACTGTGAGCTAGTCTCATCATATAGAGTCTCTTTCTCTTTCAAGGCCTCGCAGAACTGCGTGGCTGATCGGAAGGAATTACTTTCTGTAGGAATCTTCCTTATTCCCTCATCTTATCATTAGAATGAGTTTACAAAGGAAGATAGCCAAGCCTTTAACTTTTTCTAGAACCCAAAGATGTATCCAGTAGGTCCTTAAAGAGTAAAGGCACATTTCTCATTGATCCTCCTTGTAGTTTTTTTCTTCAACTACTATCCTTTAGAAGAACTTAATGTTACTGAGGCACTGCCCCTCTACAGACATTTCCTGACAAGAAAATGAAGACTTCTACCCATATAGCCTAGGCTAGAGTTCAATCTTGCTAACATCGCATGTTGTCACAGCTGATAATGCTTGAAATAATTATTCAAATACCAACTTCAAAAACAACAAACTGAATTTGAAGTAAATTAAATCAGGGTTTCTCAACCTTGGCACTATTGACATTTAGGGCTGGTAATTCTTTGGAGTGGGAGGGCTGCCCTGGGTATTGTAGGATATTTAGCAGCATCCTGTCTCACTCACTAGATACCAGTAGAACTTCACCCTGGTCTTGACAACCAGAAATGTCCCAAACATTGTCAAATGTGCCCTCACAGGACAGAGTCACCCCTGGTTGAGAACCACTACATTAAATCATTCACAAAGTCACCATAATGTATAAAAGAATGACAAGGTACATTCATAAGAACCTAGTACCATAACTCACTTGACTTCATTTTCAATATTTGGCCAGTAGAAACTTTCATACACCGCCCATTGCATGTTGACCCTTTGCCTCCTCAACTCAATGACACTAGTACTTACTCCTTCTCTTTCTGTCCAAAAGGAGAAATACATAAGAAAAGAAGAAAACCATCATTTAAATACAGTGGAATTTAACCTTGTACCACTTGAAAGAGGCATGACCAGAATTCCTGAACTCCTATATTATCTATGGGATCAATGTGGCTAGGAGTATTTTAATCATGTTTCATGTCATGACATCTTGATGTGTGCTATTAATTTATAATTATTGGAGTGGTTTGTTTGACTTTAGCAGTCCTTGTAAAAGCCCAAACATTACAGAGTCTTGAAAGAGGTCCATTAACAATTTGAAACTTCTCAGACTATTCTGAGACTTGGGTGAGCTCTGAACTTCCTCTCACTAATTTAATAGCTATTTGGGGGCTTTCTGCTCATGACAACACAGAAAACTCATTCATTAACTGTCACTTTACTTGAAAAAAGGCTGTTTTTCACCCTGACTTCTTAGAGCACCATGAAAATAGCTCATTAATATAATAGAGAGTCTGACATAAGGGAGGAAGGGCACTGAAAGGTTCCTCTGAATAACCCATGTATTTGTGTCTCTCCACTGCTTTGGACCTGGGCCTGGGGGTGGGGACTGGGAAAAAGGTACCATAGTACCATCACTAAAAAGGAAAAAAGAGGAAGAGCTACTTAATGAATTTGGCAGTCAGCCTAAAGATGGGACATGACTGGTTTCTGTCTCCTGTAGTTACGGTGACAATATTTTCAGAGCAAAATCAAGGCACATAGTCTGACACAGAATCTGTGTTACTTCCAGATGTGAAAAGCATCTGGGAAAGGGAGATTAGAAGTCGACATGTTGGAATTTTCTGTGATATTCATGTGGATTATGTAAGAGGACAAAAGAAGTGAATATACAAAATTATTACTCTCCCATACATGCTGACTAATGTGATCAGTGATCAGAGACTTTGTGTCCAATGCCTGAATGTGGTAGGTGATCCATCAATGTTTGTCATAGGGAGGAAGGTAGGAAGGAAAGAAGTTGGGAAATATGGTCTGGTCTCCTTCAAAGTAAGGAATGGCCTGGTTGGAAATTCTTAAAACACACTAACTCTCATATGGTTGGTGGGGTTGAAAATACATGTAAGTTTTAAGAAAAGTACATAATTTGTATTAAAATTATATACTATTACCAATCAATCCTACTTACAGGAATTTATGCTAAGGAAGTAATTGGACAAATCTGCTCACATAAGTATAAAATGATGTTGATAATAACAATCTATCCTAGAGCCAAAACATTATAAATGATCTGAAGGACCAAGCAAAGTAAATTCGTTGAAATAATGAATGGTATGTCTGTACAATGGAATATTATATAGCAGTCAAAATATTAAAAGGAAAGATTATAAAAAGTTATAATAGAATAATCCCTCTTAAAATATTTATAGTAATGTATAATATGGTATATTTATGTTGGAAAGACTCTGGGAGTTTAAACAATTAATTGGTACTAGTGGCTGACTTTGAAAAGTGCTCTCGCTGATAAGTTGTTTTGATTTACATCCCTGGATTTTCTAATAGTTCAACAATAATCATGAGTTACTTGAGTAATTTTTTTAAAGATTTTATTTATTAATATTTTTAGAGAGAGGGGAAGGGAGGGAGGTAGAGAGGAAGAGAAATGTCAATGTATGGTTGCCTTTCACCTGCCTCCAGTTACGGACCTGGCTAGAGACCTGGCTTGCAACCTAGTTATGTGCCCTGACTGAGAATCAAACCAGTGACCTTTGGGTTCACAGGCCAGCACCTTTCCACTAAGCCACCAGCCAGGGCCTACTTGAGTAATTTTAAAAGAAGAAAAATTATTCCAAAAATAGTTCAGTGTATATATACGTTTTCGATTTTTCCTGATCACTAACTGGTTAATATAATAACAACTTTTTCTTAAGAGTTATTCTAAGGGACTCATGCATTTGTTAGATACATCATTTCACTATACCTAGGTTTTGGTTACAAAGACATAATTGTTGCCCATTATGTTGTTGCCTATTACTTATTAATTTATGTAAATTACTAATTACATAATTATGTAATTTATTTAACTTACAATACAAATGATCTTATCAAAAAAGTGGGCTGCTTCTTATTTTAGTGTAACTTGTGGGTAAAATTAAGTCGATGGATACATAAAATTGGTCATACGTTTCTATCAAGACACAAATAATGGATTGCTGCATTCTCTTAGAGAACAGAGCAGAAAATTCTAGCTCCAGTAGCTACTTAAACCCCTCACTGGCACATAGTTTTGGCTGCCTCCTACCTGCCCCATCAGTGAACCCCACCTGAATTTCCTGCTGTAGGAATTCTTTCATTGCCAGAAATGAGTTCCCACACCTGTAATAACAATTGACCGCAAATGTTGGATTGCCAGGTAGCTTCTTTCCCCAAGAGAACTCAAGACATACAATCTTCCCCAATGGTTAGACCAATAAATTCAGGGCAGTTCAATTGAGCTGTCTCATTTAGAAGTGAATAATCACTTTTTAAAAAGGAAGAATCTGCTGTCTTCCTCTCTCCCCACGTCCCACGCACACTCCCTCCTCCAGTCTTCTCCAGACTCTCTGACTTTTTCACTTCCTTTGCTGAAGTTTGTCTTTTGAATCAAAATTGTCATTGCAATTAAAGATGAGTATACTGAATTCAAACAAAATATGAAAGTTTCACAAAAGGATTACAGCTTTCAAAATATCATACCATCCAAAAGTGTACAAGATTGAGAAGAAAGAACCCAGTGATAGTTAATAACAACAGCAAGTGAATTCTGTGCCATGGAAGTGAATCCACTTACATAAATTCGGACTTGAGTTCAATTTCAATGGTTGACAAACCATGATGGTGGTCAGAATTTGCTAAGTGCCTTTGGCTGCCATCACTCGAATAATTTTCCTCCGGTTTCAGAAACTTGTCAAATCACCAACTTCTTAGATAAGTGAGCCAGAGAGGGCAAACCCGCCTGAAGCCTGCTGCTCTGTCTCTTCCAGATACCAAAGTGAGGCCTCTACAATATTAACCACACAGTCCATTGCACACATGATACTTCTAACAGTGGAAAAGGAAAAGTACAATCAGCCAACAACCTTATTATTTGTGAGCAGCTCATGACTGACCTACCTTTTCGTTTAATGCAATTGTTGCAAATTGGCAGTTACTTAATTGTTCGACAATATCAGTTTTTAGGTTAAAAATGTCTTTCTTTTCATTTTTATTGAATTTATTGGGGTGACCTTGATTAATAAAATTACATAGGTTTCAGGTGTACAATTCTATAATATATGATCTGCCTTGTGTGTTAATCCCTCAAGTCAAGTCTCTTTCCATCACCAAATATCCCCCTTTACTCTCTCTACCTCCCCACCCACCCTTCCCTCTGGTCATCACCACACTGTTGTCCGTGTCTATGAGCTGTGTTTTTCTGTTGACTTAATCTCTTCACCCTTTCCACCCAACCCCCAGCCCCTTCCCTCTGACAGACTATCTATGAGTGTGTTTCTATTGTTTGTTTATTTTGTTCATTAAATTCCACATGTAAGTGAAATCATGTGGTCTTTGTCAAAAAACTTCTTGAGTACTCACATATAAGAGTGTTGGAGGTAAGAATAGTGGAGTTTTCCAGTTACCTCATAATAATACCCTTTGAACTATTTGACTCCATTGTTTCTCCATCTGGCTTATTGTAGGATTTCTCAGCAGGACATATCTTACTTCACACAAAGGATACGTTTCTACAAAGCTAAACCATAAGATTAACTTTAAGAAATTGCCATTGTGACAGTCAAAACTGGTCAGATATCATCAATTTTATAGGGTCCAACTTAAATGTGTGAAAATAATTTTTATTAAACCAAAATGTTTTTCATTGGCTCTAGGGAAAAAGTTAAATACATTTGATAGTAAATGTCAAGGGAAAGCATGGGATTCGTTTGTTCAGTTAATAATGACACATTAATTTATCCCTCTAGTTCCATATTCTCTTTCCTTAAAGCAAGGCGTGGCTGTGGTGTCTGAAACCGCCAAATGGAGAAAAGGAAAGGGAGTGTTGGCCGTCTATTCAAAGTGAGGCTTGCGGCCTCTCACTTCCAAAATACCTTCAGGAGTGCTTTGGAGAGGTGAATCCGTTCAGTTGCACTTTCTTCTTGTTTCTCCCAGGAATTTCTGTTTTCTCTCTAGTACGAGTCAAGTGGCCTAAGGAGAAATTAACCAATGTGTGGTTTAGCCCAGAGACCTCAGACTTTGCTTTATGTCCCTTTTTCTTTCTGACCTGCTATCCATCCTCTATGGCACAAAACTTACATCAACCTTAGAGAGACTGATTTGGATCCTGAATTATACAAAATGCATCATGACAACTTAAGAGTAGGGATTATTTGTCGCCATTCAATTACTTCTTTTTATACCTAACTGAATAAAAACACATGAATTATTTACACATGTCTAAACCATCAGCCCATGTTTCACTCCCCTAAAATAAAATTAGTTTCAGAGAATATGCATTTTAAGTAACTACTAAATGTTAATATTAATATCTTGGCATAGAATGCCCAGACATTTATTTTTATGATTTGAATAAATACTAGAAAAATAGAACCTAACATATTCATCTCTATCAGTAAAATGACCAAATAATTTCTACTAACCATTTTCCAGTTAGCTGATTTATGATTATATCTCTGTATTCAATAGTAAGGTCTTGGCATTGAAAGATTCATTCACATAGCTCTAGCAACACGGTGCATTTATTTAAATCACACTTGACTAGTGGTATATAAATAATCTCCCCAAACCATATTGATTTCCCAAAGGGAATATTAAATGCTAAATAACTTCACAAATTGGAAGCAGTCCTGTCTCTGCCTTCATTTTTGATATAATCAAAAATGATGACATTGTAGCTGGCTTGTTTTTAATAATTTGCACATTAAGAGCAAAAGAAAATATTCCACCACTGCTGGGGGGCGTGAACTTGTACGGTATAGTACATTTGCCTTCTTTTAATGAATGGTAACATATTTACCACATCAGGATGTCTGCCAGGGACTAGGAATATGTCTACTCATCCCTGAGCCGTGTAGTTCAATGAGTGAGCCACTGTCTTGCAAAGCAAAGGCTGCCAGTTCAATTCCTGGTCACGGCCCATGCCTGCATTTTGGGCTGGTCTCTAGTCAGGGTGTATGAGGGGCAACAGATAGATGCTTCTCTCTCACATTGATGTTCCTCTCCTTCCCTCTTCCTTTCTCTAAGAATAAAGAAAAAAATCTTTTAAAAATAATATGTCTTATTCATAATGAGGCTGGAACTTAGCATAGTGTATTATGTATTCTCCAGCTAGCAGATACATACAGAGCACACAGTCTTTGGGAAGAATGTAGCTTACACAACTTCCATTAGTGCTCACAGAACATTTATAAAGTATATAAAATCCTAACTTTTCAAAACAGAAAAACAGACAATGTGTTGCTCTTGGGCAATGGAAATGACTTCGATTATATTGGTAAAGTATGGCCAGGTGTTTAAACAAGTCTCCTTTCCCTCATGAGCATGTACCTGGACTTCGTTTCCTAGCCTGCCTTATAGTGAGCGGGAGTCATGTGACTGACTTTTTCTTATTGATGGAATCTCAGAATTCTAGTCGTGGTCTATAAAAACCTCCATTGCAACCTGTGCACTCTTTTCCCTCTATCAGTGGTGAAGGCAAGAACTCCAAATACCTAAAGGAAAGCAGAGCCATAAGACTGTCAAAGCCCAAGTCCGAGTCTCAGCATAGAGAGGAGAATTGCAGAATACGTGAAAGGCCAGGGCCAACTGTATAAGGCTGGTGTGTAATCTTGTGCTTGCAGCAGTGAACCTGCCAGAACTAATACAGCCCATAACCTGAAAATACTGTAATAAACCCAGAAGTACTGAACCTAGCAACCTTTGATTCCAGCCTTCCCAAATTCAGTGCTTTCCTCACCCACCCAGTTGTAGAACTGGAATTAGCCCCAACTATATTAGGAGTCACTGTGTCTTTATAGCCCTTTAATATTTTTTGAAACCATAGTAATTTATCATACACTCTCTTTCAAGTAAGTTGATTATAAACATATTTCTATAGATCAAAGATGATTGACTTCCTTTCCCAAACTAGAGGTAGTTCCACCAAAAAACCTTTTATTGTTTTTTAAATATATTTTATTGATTATGCTATTACAGTTGTCCCAACTTTTCTCTCTTCGCCCCCTCTGCCCTGTAACCCCCTTCCTTCTTTCAATCCCCCCACCCTTAGTTCATTCCCATGGGTTGTGTACATAAGTTCTTTGGCTTCTCCATTTCCTATACTGTTCTTAACATCCTCCTGTCTATTTTATTCCTACCAATTATGCTTTTTAATCCCTGTACCTTTTCCCCCATTTCTCCCTCTCCCCTCTCCCAGCTGATAACCCTCCAAATGATCTCCATATCTATGATTCTGTTTCTGTTCTGGTTGTTTACTTAGTCTTTTTATGCCAAAAATTGAAATTTTATTCCTGGTTCTTTACTGATGATTCTAATGTTTCTGCCATAATTTGGTTTACCATTTCCATATTATTAAACACTGGGGTTTTATTGAGCAACTTTTTAAAAGATTTTTATTTATTATTTTTAGAGAGAGGGGAAGGAAGAAAGGCAGGAAGGGAGAGAGACATCAATGTATAGTTGCCTTTCACCTGCCTCCAGCTACAGACCTGGCTGGAGACCTGGTTGTGTGCCCTGGCTGGGAATCGAACCAGCGATCTTTGGGTTCGCTGGCCAGCACCTTATCCACTGTGCTACTGCCAGGGCTTTATTGAGCTATTTTTTATCCTTTCTTTTTTATCATCGCTCTATCACAGTTTCCCCAATTTTCCCCTGTTGCTTTCCACTGCCCCCCAATCCCTGCTTCCACAGTCAATCCCACCTTTTTGTCCATGTCTGTGTTTGCTCAGTTTGGTTTCTTTTTAGAATCAGTTGCTGATAGTTGTGAATTTATTGCCCTTTTAATGTTCATAGTTTTGATCTTTTTCTTTTTCTTAAATGTGTCTCTTTAACATTTATTAGAATAATGGCTTGGTGATGATGAACTCCTTTAGCTTTACCTTGTCTGGGAAGCACTTTATCTGTCTTTGCATGCTAAATGATAGTTTTGCTGGATAGAGTCATCTTGGTTGTAAGCCCTTGCTTTTCATCACTCTGAATACTTCTTGCCAGTCCCTTCTTGCCTGCAAAGTTTCTTTTGAGAAATCAGCTGATAGTCTTATAGGAATCCGTAACTCTATCCTTTTCTCTTACTGCTTTAAAGATTCATTCTTTATCTTTAACCTTTGGCATTTTAATTATGATGTGTCTTGGTGTGGTCCTCTTTGGCTGGGAATTGAACCAGCGACCTTTGGGTTCACAGACCAGCACCTATCCACTGAGCCACCAGCCAGGGCTTAGGTCTTCTTCACTTTAAATAATAAAACTTTGCATCAGATTTCCAGCCAGGGCACATAACCAGGTTGCAAGCCAGGTCTCCAGCCAGGTCCCCAGCTGGAGGCAGGTGAAAGGCAGCCATACATTGATGTCTTTCTCCCTCTCTCCCTTCCCCTCTCTCTAAAAATAATAAAATCTTAAAAAAAAACTATGCATCAAACTCAGTTTGAAGATATATCTTTCTGAATAGATTCTCCACATTTTTTAAAACAGACTATAATAAACATTCTTTTTAGAAAAATAATTTCAACCTAGGGCTCTTGACAGCTTCATTTTCAGAGCAGTCAGCTAGGATGAAAATTGAGCTTCCCAAAGAGAGTTGGCAAAACAGTTTACTTGCTATAATTAAAAAAGGGAAAATTTCTGAACCACAGTTGTGTTCAATGCTATGTGAATAACCAAATATTATTTCTAGTGGATTTTTTTATTTCCTCATTCTTGGCCAGGTGTAATTTACCTGGCACCTTCACTGTACACATTCAGCTCAATAATTTCAATATGGAACCCAAGTTCAATAATCTCAAATTTGAACACTTAGCTTTACACCTTTTCCTTTTAAAAATCACAGCAACTATGTACTTCTGGCAGAATATTTCATGTGCTCATTGCTATTTACTTCTACAATTGGAAAATGACTTGATTGCAACCATGTTGAAAATCTTTGCCAAGATATGAGCTTTTCTTACATTGGATTTTCTTATGAGAAGAGGTAACTTCATTTTGTGATTTTATTTGATTCTGCTCAATGACACAACCTGGCTGAAGAGATATATTTGACAGATCTTGACACAGAAAAAAATAAATGCAAGGATTTGGATTACAAATCTTTGCAGATGAACTGCTGTAATAAACAATCAGTGTCCGTTGTTCTACAATATTAAAGTTAGTATATCACCTTGGTATTGGGCACACAAATAACTCATTGATAACTTCCAGATGTTTTGCTTTTTCTTAGCAGCTGCTGCATCTCCTCTACTCTGTCTTTCCTCTTCTTTAAATAGGACACGTCTAAATTCTGAGCTCCCCAAAGAATTTTTCCAAGTGCATTTCTAATGGCCCAATCACAAAATGGCATCATTGTGTATTTGGGAAGAGACAGTGGGGGCCGTAGGGGAAGCTGGGAAACTGGGGGAGGACAGCGTCTTGTTTTGTCCTCTGAGCATGCTAAAGGGTTATTTGGGGAAACTTTGGCTGCTGCCTATTGTGTGTATGTCAAAGCCTTACATGAAGGTAAAGATGCCTTTTGAATGCCTTCCACCATTTTTGCTTGGCTCAGTGGGTCCTATTTACCAGTCTTGAGATGCAGTGGAAGTAACATCCTAAATCGGTTCTGGCTGAGATGCAAGGACTAAGGAGGGGATAACACTTCAACACTAATGGGATTCACACTTTGTTAGAAAACAGCCTTGTTGCTCTAACCTTTGCTTGCATCAGCAGCAGCTGCTTTAGAATATTTGCTTTTCTTCTTCCCTATGAGGTTATAGTAATTTCTTTTTCCAGCTTAATGGTCTGCCTGTCCTGGATTTTACCTTTTTCTTAGGGATTTTCCAGCATTGCGTTCTCAATGGTTTGTGTTCAGGCTTGCAAGCTATTCTTTACTTGTCTACAGAAATTATTTTTGTCTTTGTAATTTCAGAGAAGCTTGTGGATAACATTAAAAAATAATGCTATAATCTACAAATTCATTTTCCCGTTGGTATTGGAAAGAAACATTACCACTGCACATGTAGACTTCACACCATGACAGAGTAACGCTGACCTGGGTTTTGTCCCTGCCCCTTTCAATCACTTGGTCAAAATATTAGTTCTCCTTTAATTTTATCTATCTAAGGACAATCCAGTTCTTTCCTTAAGCTATCTCAAAGCTGTCTCCTTCTTTCTTTGCTTTGCTACTATGTAAGAATTTTCCCTTTAATTTATTATTTGAAATCCCACTTTCCTAAATGTAAACAACTTTAAAATTTTTTCTTTATCCCTATTTTCCAATCCATGAGATATAAAATGTATTAAATATAAGGAAAATTATAAGTTTTTCCTACATCTTAGGATAAATCTACTTTTCAAATGCATTACACTAAAACTTTATTGACGTAGCCAGCTAGCCACTTTACCTAACCTACATAGAAGTGTCTACCTAAAAACTGTGTGATGTGAAGTGCAAAGATCTAGCCAATTCTTTAATATATTCAAAGACTATATTTGCAGTCATCTCACTTAAATTATAGTCTGTGATGTCCAGAAATGTATTTCATCTCACAGAGACCGAATGTGGCAGACTGGCCACACCTATCAAAACAAGACGACAGAAAACAAATGATGAGTCCAATGCGCACCTTCAAGCATAAGTCACAGGTGCAGTGCTCCAAGTTGCAGCCTCCAGTTTTCAGTGGAGCTGCTTCTCGAAGGGGCTATTCTGTGTAGCGGGCTGGGGGAGGCCATCTAGTGGTTTTGTTATTTAGTGATGGTTAAAACCGGAGAGGCCAGCTGATGGAATACAAGTGTTGCTAAAGTTTTTCTCAGTAGGAGATACCAGTCCCATATTTGCACAATTGCAGCATGACTTGTCAATTTGGTCTGGTCTACATTTACGTAGAAGGCCTCTTCCAGGTGCCCACATGAAGTTAGGAAGGGAGAAAAGTTTTTTCCTCTACCCTCTTATGTTCAGTGACTGGGACCCTGCAAAATAAACTGACAGAAGACAGATTAACAGGGCAAAAGGGTCGATTTAATAGCATGTGAGGGAGGGGGCTGACAGAAATGAAATTAAAGCTCTAAAGAGGCGGTCAGATCTAGAGGCTTACTATTTTAACAAAAAGCTATAAATTGGTGAAGAAGTGACAAGACAATGGGAAAAGTCAGGCTTCTAGGAGCAGTAAATTGTGAGAAGGAAAACAACTGGGGAAAACTAATGAAACACACAGATTATTTCAATACAATTTGTTTATGTAGATTACAGTCAGTGCTGTCTCCAGTGATAAGAGTTGTCTCCTACTCCTGATATGGGGGTGTGGAGGTGGGGAGGGGGGTGGCACGTTGGAAAAGGAAATTGTATGCCCATCCTTTGGGTGGGGGAGGGGAGAGAGCTTTTTCTGTGTCTGATGGTTCTCAATTGCCTTTGGCTCAAATTAAATGTTACACCATATTGGCATATTTTGGAATAGCATGTTCTGATCCTCTTCGATGGGTATATGGTTTTAGAAGTGAAAAGTAGGGACACTGAGGATGTTGATCCCCTCAGTATAAAATGGTACAACATTCAGAATAGCACATCCATGTTCGTTCAGTCTGTCTTACCATTAAACGTGTACTCTCTGTCTGGAATTGTGCTCTTGTCAAGACGTAAGTTGTGTATTTAAATGAAATCTGTTTTTGAAAAACTAACATGGACCATTGCTTACATTTTATTTCATTCAAGGGTGGAACACTAATTAGTGTTGTGAGTTGGTCTCATTTCTGTTTCTTTTGGATACTTGCAGAGGATGGGGGCGGGACTTGCCACATCAGAGTGCCAATGTAGGATCGGACTCTCCCCAGTTAATGGTCCCTGCAGACCACAGCTAGAATCTCAGCCTGCCTGTCAGGGTCATGGCTTGGCAGAAAACATGTTCTCTCTCCATCGTTGTCCAATTTGTTAGGAAGATTGAAAAAGCACACATATCAAGGTATGCATCATGGCACTTAGGGGTAAGAAACAGCTGGGAAAACCACGTCAGCAATATGAAGTCTGTGTATCTACAAATACTGTATTTTAAGGTATTGCACAAGTGTTTCTCAAGAGGAAGAGGAAGGCATTTCTATCTTTCAGGGGCTACATGGCCGAATTTGGAGACATTTTTAGTTGTTACAACTGCCACGTGGGGAGCGCTGCTGGGATCTGGGTAAGAGAGTCCAGGGGTGCTGCTAACCGTCTTACCATGCACAGGACAGCCCCACAGTAAGCTCACATGTCAATAGCGCCATGCTGGAGAACCTGCTTTATTTACACCACCGTGCGCCGCACGGCCACGCGCCTCCGCCCCCTGCCTCCCAGCCGTGGCTCCAAAAACAACCACCACCACAGGACACGAGCAGACACAACCCCACATATTCAGAAAGAGACCAAAGACTTCCATCAATTCATGAGAATCTCGAGCGTTTTTATATTTATTCTTATTGACTTTATTGGAGTGATGTTGGTTCATAAAATAATATAGATTTCAGGTGTGCAATTGTAAAACACATCATTTTTATATTGTATTATGTGTTCACCACCCCAAGCCAAGTCTCTTCCATCACCATTTATCCCCCCTCTACCCTCTTGTACCTCCACCTACCCCCTCTCCTTTCCCTCTGGTAATCAGGAACAGGATAGAGAGCCCAGAAATAAACCCATCACCCTATGGTCAATTAGTATTTGAAAAAGGAGGCAAGAATATACAATGGGGTTAAGATAGTCTATTCAATAAATAGTGTTAGGAAAATTGAACAGATAATTGCAAAAAAAATGAAACTAGACCACCTTCTTATACCATACACAAGAATAAATTCGAAATGGAGTCTCACGTGTGTTTAAACACACTGAATCACCAGTACAGATTCTTGAGATTTTCCTTTTTAGACTTAAAGTGGATTTCTCTATCCTTATTTTGAAATTTCCTGGTAACAGAGATAATCTCATTTCCAAATTTCTCTGCTCCAAGCTTTTAAAAACATTTCTCTTAGTGTTTCTTTTGTTTTTGTTTGGACTCAGGTTTGAGTTTAGGGAATGCCCCCTGATGGTCTGGGATCCAGTCCTTTGAATGTTGATCCTTGGATGGATCATTAGAGGGCCATTAAGAGCTGGCAGTGATGTTCCTTTAGAGAATAATGTCAGCATTCCCACCCGCTGAGTGTCCCTGTTCATTCATTGTTTCTGTTTCCTGGAAGAAATAGCAGATTTTGCAACTGAAAAGCAAAACCACCTGGTAGATTTCTGAAATAAATGGAGTCCCCAATCTCGCAATTCTTTAATAAATTGGGTAAATGGTGGGAACCAGGGGTGCCCCTGAAGACTATGTTTCTTAAAATGAAGGGAGGCAGTGCCAAATGTAGAAGGAAGTAAAGGTAGTTGAGAATTCTTCTAGTAATGACTTCTCAAAACACTGTTTTCAAAACAAAAACAAAAAACAAAAAAAAAAACAATCCAAACCAGGTGGATTGATTGTGGACAAAGCTCAGCCTCCTGTTTGTTTCAGACAACGCAATGATGAGCCAGGATGCAGTTGGATGAAATTGTTGATAGAGGCCACTTATGCAGTCTGTTTTATTTTTGGACGCATTACCATCCTACAGGCGACTCCTAACCTAGCTTCCCAGGCCCTCCCTGGTCTAGTGCAGCGCTGTGCATAAATGTAGTGCAAGTGCTATGTAATTAAATCTTTTCCAGGTAGCAAAATTAAAAGGAAAAGGAAAAATAGGTTATATTAATTGCAATACTATTATTTAACCCAATATAGCCAAGTTATTATCATTTTGACACGTAGTCGGTATTTTTAAAATTATTGAGAGATTTTACATTCTATTTTCCTTACTAAGTTTTTGAACTCTGGTGTGTAATTTTACATTTGTAGCACATCTCAAACTTGCTACATTTCAAGTGATCAATACCCACATGCAACTAGTGACTGTCATACTGGACACCACAACCTAACCCCTGCCTTTCTGTTTCTTCTTCCTTGTAAAACTCACATTCCAGACTTGATGAACTTCTTTCAACTCCATCACCCCAAGTGCTGTTTCTTATTTCTTGGCCCTTCTACAAATCTCTCCCCATCCTCCAACATCCCTCCCACCCTACCGGGTGAATGCACATATATTCTTCACAAAATTGATTCTTTCAGAAACAACTGTTGGGGAGGAAAAACTTTTCCTCTTAATCTCTTAGGTCTAACGATTGGGGACTTAATTAAATTAAAGTGACAAAAGACATTAGCGAGAGAGCAGCGTTTATTGTCCTGTGGAATGTGAACGGTAGGTGATGAGTAACTCAGAGGGAGGGGAGTTGGAATGTGGGGCTTATCTACCAACATGGAGTGCAGAAAAAAGATTCTATGGGAAGGACAAATAGGGTTCTCTGGGGAAAGTCAAATGAGTTTTTAGGACAGTTGAGAGATTTGAAAAAGCTTATGCTTATGCAGGTGTAAGCGGTCTTACCAGGATGTGTGTGTGTGTGTGTGTGTGGCCTTGAAACTCTCCTAGAGCGGGGAATTATGGTAGGTTACTCTTGGGCTCTCTCCTCGGAGCAGAAGCCACCGTGAGGAAGGAATTTATGACAGTCTGCCTTCCCGGAACTTCAGAGCTGGCAGTTATTACTTCAGGCTGAAGCATTCAAGATTCAACAGATGCAGCCAGAAGTCTTCTCAGAGCTTCCCTCATGTGACTAAAAGCAGCAACTTCGGAGACTACAACCCCCAGGAAGGCAGGAGCAGCTCTGTTTCCTAGATGTTTATGTGATCACATCATTTAGGACGGTGGGACAGCATATAATAGCCACTTCATAGATATTTATGGTCCGAATCAGCCAAATATAAATACTTTTGGAGGAGAGGAGAAATATCTTTTTAAGAACTTATTTTGTTATCTTTTTCCTTTTATAAGATTTTATTTATTACTTTTAGAGAGAGGGGAAAGGAAAGAGGCAGAGAGGGGGAGAGACTTCAATATATGGTTGCCCTTCACCTGCCTCCAGCCACAGACCTGACTGGAGACCTGGTTTGCAACCTGGTTAACTGTCCTGGCCAGGAATTGAACCAGAGACCTTTGGATTCTCAGGCTGGCACCTTTCCACTGAGCCACCAGCCAGGGCACAAATACTATTTAGCAATAAAAACCAATGGAGTAATGATATATGTTAGTGCATGGATGGCACTCAGAAACAATTTTTTTAGTGAAAAAAGGTACACACAAAAACCCACATATAGTATGATTCCATTTCTATGAAATGTCCAGAAAAGACAGATCATAGAGACAGGAAGGAGTTGCCTGGGGCTGTGGGGTGAGAACAGGGATAAACTGCAGATAAGCACAAGGATCTTCCTGAGGTGATGGAAATGTTCTGAAACTGAATTTTGGTGATGGTTATGGAACTTGGCAAATTTACTACAAGTCATTTTAAATAGACAAACTTGCGCTGGCTGGTGGTGCAGTGGATAAGGTGCTGACCTGCAAACCCAAAGGTTGCTGGTTCGAATCCCAGCCAGGGCTCATAACCAGGTTGCAAGCCAGGTCTCCAGCCAGGTCCTGAAAGGCAACCATACATTGATGTTTCTTTCCCTCTCTGCCTCCTTCCCTTCCCCTCTCTCTAAAATAATAAACAAAATCTTTTAAAAATACCTATTAAAAAAATAGACAAACGTTATGCTATCTAAACTATACCTGAATAAAGTTGTTAAAGATTCAAAAATAATGAAACTTTAAAAAAAAATGAGCCCTGGCTGGTAGCACAGTGGGTAAGGCGCCGGCCTGCGAACCCAAAGGTCGCAGGTTCGATTCCCCAGCCAGGGCACATAACCAGGTTGCAAACCAGGTCTCCAGTCAGGTCTGTGGCTGGAGTCAGGTGAAAGGCAACCATACATTGATGTCTCTTTCCCTCTCTGCCTCTCTCCCTTCCCCTCTTTCTAGAAATAATGAGATTTTAAAAAAAATCTTAAAAAAAAAAAAAAGACATAATGTTAAAATATAGATATATCCAGTATGAACTCAGTTATCTCTATCATCTATCTATAAATCTGTATATCAAACTGTTATAGTAGTTATCACTTCATTTTTTAATTATAGGTGGCTTTTTTCTTAGATTTTTAAAAATATCAAAAGTATAAAGGACCCATGGACATGAACAACAGGGTAGGGATTGATATGGGAGTAGGGGAGGGGGGCAGGGGAGAGCAGCAGGAGAAAATTGGGACAACTATAATTGAACAACTATAAGATAAATTTATACATTGAGCATTTATTTACTTAAAGCAGTTACAAACAAGAAAATTTTTTCAGAATGATGAAGTACAGTTCTTTCTCTGCAGAGAATAGCCTGGCCTTCAAAAGGCTGGAACTTGGTGGTCAGCACTCATACAGCACATACCACATCATAGGACACCCACTTAGGAGAGATCAAGTTATGGCTGAATGACTCTTTGGATGAATAAAGGTTACATGTGTATGTGCATGTGTGTGTGATTCAAGTGAATAATAATCCAATTCCAAAAAGGAGGACTGGACACCAGTAGCTTCCAGAAACGGGAGGAACTGTATTTATTCAGAATGTTAATGATTTGGTCATTAAGAGTTGACAGGACTCTTTTTAATCAGGGCTGAGTTCATCCATGCATTCTTTTATAGCATAGCATAAAGTATTAGAGACTTCTATTGGGATCAAATAAAAGGAAATGTCTACGGTTGAATACAAACATGGCAAAATTTGCTCAAAGCTGATTCCTGTTAAACCAGTTTATGAATTCAGTTAAAACTATATTCTTCTAGTGTCACATGAATAATTCCAGTTGTATCAGGGTGTAATCCAGCTTCATCCAGTGACCCAAATTTGATACTCTTGACTATAGTTCTTCTCACAGGAGGAAATTCTACCTTCAAATTTGTCCATGTAGCATTTCTAAATCTTGATTTAACACTGCTTTCAAAGTATTTGTCTTATGAGAAGTTAGCAATTTTGCTGCCAAAATAAATTGCATTTCATATGCTTTTAAAAATATTAATGATCAGGAAAAAGGTAGGGATAGTGCAACATTGGAGGTGGCACAGCGGGAACAGATGGGGACGGGAAAGACTCTGCTTGGAGTGATAGACACACAATGCATGTTCAGGTGATGATTTGTTGAGTTGTACAGTTGGACCTGTATGGTTTTTGAACCAGTGTCACCCCAATAAATTTAATTTAAAAACATGAATATTATTATTCTCACCCATTACTAATTTGAACTGAAACTATTTATTTTAATGAAATATACTATTTAAAATATATCTTTATTGCTGGTGTTCTTTTTATTGCAAATGAAAAATAAAGTTATGTTTATATTCCTTCAATACTTAAATAGTTTACATCAATTAAATTCTTACAGGTAGCTAAACAACAAATTCCTCCAATAAGCAGAAAAAGGAAAAGATACTTTGCAATGGAGCATTCTAATTAACTTTCAATTATCTAAAAATAAATTAGGTCAACCTTTCTGACAATCAACTTAGATTATTGTCCTCTGAGGTTCATCTTGAAGTACCTTCTAATCTTCTATGAACATTCATTATACGAATATTGTAAACTCACTATCTTAAAAAAGTTAAAGTATAATCCTATCACAGAAATATAATCCATGTTTACATTTTGATGTAGCTTCTCTTAGAATGTTTTTAGTGTAAAAACAAACATAACACATTATGCATGTATACAAAGATTTATTCAACAAGCATTGGATCGATTATATTATTTTAAGAGCTACATAATTATAGCAGATTCTCCTTTCCAAAATGGAAACAATAACCTTTTCATTCACCGTCCGGTCACTTTTCAAATCATGCTACACCAAAAAGTAGGATCTATGTCCCCTTACCCTGAACCTGGATAAATTTTTATGACTGCCTCATTTACCAGAAGTCACGTCACATGAATTCCATGAGAGAGCTTAAACAGGTGACATAGCTTCTGCCTAGCCCTCTCTTGGGACACTCACCCTTGGAACCCAGTCACCATATTGTGAGGAAGCCCAGGCCACACAGGAGAGGCCATTTGGAGGCGCTGTGGCTGCCAGCCTTGTGATGAGCCTGTCTTCAGGTGACCAGAGCCTCCAGTCTTTGAGCCGCAGCAGCTGAAGCCAAGTAGAATAGAAGTGGCAGTCCCTGCCGAACCCTTCCAAAATCATAGATTTATGAGTAAAACGAATGTGGCTTATATTAAGCCACTAAGTTTCCAAGTGGTTTGCAACAGAACAGTAGATAGATAATGAGTTGTACGTTTAGTATCTATTCCACAGAAGCACCATCACAAGCATAACATGTCACACATTCAAGAAAAATAATGGAAACCACAGAAATGCGCAGCGGAAGACTGACTAACCTGTAGCCTATCTACACAGCAAAGTACCATTGACACTGCAGAGAGGAATGTCAGACCTCCTCTGTTTCATAGCCATTGCTCAGTTTTCTTTTAGTTGGTAGGGTTTTTTTTTTCTCTTTTCAAACTTTAGGCACTTGTTAAACATGAAGGAAGTGGACCCTTGTCCCCATTTATCATTTATTTCTTTTTTTTAAAAAAGATGTTATTATTAGGGAGAAGGGAAGGGAGGGAGAAAGAAAGGGAGAGAAACATTGTGCAAGAGAAACATTGATCGGTTGCCTTGTGCAGGCCCCCAACCCAAACGGGTCCTGGCCCACAACCCAAGTCTGTGCCCTGACTGGGAACCAAACTGGTGACCTTTTGGTTTGCAGGCTGGTGCGCAGTCTACTGAGCCACACCAGCCAAAGCACCAACTATGACTTTACATGTTAGGACTAGTGATGCATACTGGTACCGAGAACAACTAAAACACAGAATAGAGCAAAAGGGCCAAGGTTAATTCAAGAGCTATGCATTACTCGATAATGAAAAGAAGGAAACTCTTATAATCAATAAAAACATGATATTAAATGAGTTACAGTTAAGTATGAAAGTATAGAGGTACTTTAAATATCTTTGCCGTTGCTAAAATGTAATTTTATTGCAAAAGTTCTTAAACTGTGTGTAACAGGGAGACATTAGTATCATTGTGTGTTTAATAGTGATATTTTTAAAAACCCAAATGTCCTAGTATTTTGGAGATGACTATTTTGCTGTCAGTTGGTAAACTCTTGGCATAATGGGATCTGCACTTTTGCTGGGTCTTGTCTGAATTCTCTCCCCAGTACATGCATACCTCAGCCTGGGCTCGCAGGGTGCAGGCAGACCGTGATGTCACAGAGTGCATTGTCCCTTGGGAAACTCATCCATCAAACCATCACCTCTGTCTGATTCCACGCAGGGTCACCACAGAAAGGCAGCAGGCCCCACTTCGGGCATTCTGAAGGGTTAGTATGTAGTGGAATCGGTGCTGTGACGCCGATTGATTTTGTTTCAAGGGCCCGAATGGCACGCTGCGGCGCACAGGCACCAGCCCAGCAGCAGCTCCTTGGAAATAATGGCTCCAAGGCACAGAGCCCTCATGGCAAAACCTAGAACTGTGCCATCTGCTTTTCTCCTCTTTCACTTATTCCTTGCGGGGTTTTAAGTGACGTAATTGACAGGTAAGCCTTGTTTTTCAAAGCTTGGGGGGCAAGGCGGAATTCCCGGTTGACTATAGTGCATCTGACATACGCTAAGATATTTGTCTTCAGTTAGAAGGGGCTTTGGATGCTTAAGGTGTGAATATTGTTGTGAAATGCAAGGGTGAACCCCTGTCCTCTGGGAAGCTAAGGGAAACTTTAGAGCTTCAACAAAGAGCCAGCCTTCCAACTTAGTGATTTCCTTGGCCTTTATTTAATATCCTAAAAACATGATTTGGGAAAACGGAACTTTGTGAAAACAGTCCTTTTCAGGATCTCTGACAGAGTGCATCAACACTTTCAAATGGGATATTCTGCGTTTTCTTGGTGTCTTCAGTTTGGGGAAGCAAACGGTCGCCGGCAGTGGTCCGGGGCTTTGAAGTGCCGCGTGAATCGTCTGCTCTGCGGGGCAGCCTGGCCCAGGGGTCCGGGACTCGGCTAGTCTCAGGCTGAGCCGCCTTCCCCTCCCTGAGGGGCTCCCACCGGCCTCTGGGAGGTAGAGGGCAAGTGCTCCTCCCCGGGCCTGGCCAGGGTCAGCCCTGTTCCCAGGCTCGGGGCTTCGTGTCCTGGCGCAGAGGGGCGCAGGGGGCTGGGTCAGGCCCCTCTGAGGGTTGGCCTGGAGGAGCCGGTGGCAGCAAACACGCCTCCCCCGCCCCCCTGCCGCCCAGGAGCGGCGCTTCTGCAGAAGCCATTTGGTGTGCGTGCGCTCTGCCCTGGGAGGGGTTGGCGTGGAGGCCAGTGCTTTGTGAGGAAAAGCCGGGAAGAGGTGGCTGGGCAGGACCCAGCCCACGAAGGAACAGCGGCCCTCGTGGCCCCTCGTTGAAGTGGCTGAGAAACCCGCTTGCCGGCCGGGCCGTCTGGGGCTGGTTTGCTTTCGCCGGCGGTGGGAGAAACTGGTAAGGCTCCTTTTCCCTGCTGCTCCGGGTGCTACTGCGGCTGCTGAAAGTGCTGGCGTGGGAAGGAGGGGAGCTGGTTAGGGGTTCTCGGGACATCCTGCGCTGTCCCTGCCTGATGTGCGGAGAGGTGCTGTCCCTGCGCAGCTGGGCTGCTTGCCGCGGTGACGCTCCCTTCCCGAACTTGGTTAGCATCACTTTTGAGCAACTGAGTTAAACAGGACAGATGCACGGGCAGAAACTAAGCCATACTAGCATGCCCTCGCTTATAGCATAATCGGACTGGGCAAGTGCGGGGACTGGAAAATGAATTCTTTTCTTGCCACCTTCCAAGGTCTTCTAGTTGTGCTCATAACCAAATTCCCGGAGAGAAATTAACGGGAGAAATCAAAATCTTCATACTTGCGCAAGGGGAATCCTAGAAGCATAAAAATCCCAAAGGCAATGAGGCAACAGTGGGTAGAAAGACTATTTCTGCATAAAGGAGAAAGGGGGGAGGGGAGGAGTTGAGATCTTGAATTTCAGAAGTGAGAATGGGCCATGAGCAGGTATTTGAGGGACAGCGGAACACACACGGCGCGGAAATCCTTGCTCTGCCTCTCGGAAACAATGGAATGTAGCTACCAGGCTGGAGTTTCCCCGCTAAGGTGGAGATTCTGTCCAGGTGCTCAGTCCGAAACTCCCGTCCCAAAGCTCTGTTTTTCTCTGGCTAACCCTCTTGGGCAGGAAAGGGGAGGGTCAAAGGCTTTCTCTGAGTCTTTTGTTCCTTAATAACCAGCTTAAAGTCAATATCCCAAAAAGCAGCTGATAGCAAAATTTTGGTTTCCTTCAAAAGCATGTACATTAAAATGTCATTCTTTTGGGGTTAACCCCGCATGGAGGCAGGAAGAAATTGGGCCTCTCTGGAAAATTCCAAATTGTCTTGTTTCCTGTGAGAATATATTTACCATCACATGTATGTCACCTGTTCTGTAACTAGGGCTGTGACAGACCAAAGCCACTGCTGATAAGCCAAGTAGCCCCAAAAGTAAGTTCCACACACCCCGAGATAAATGGAGAGAAGTCCCACAAAAATAAGGAAAACAGAATTTTGAGTTAGTTATGGAGAACTTTAGATCCTCTATTTGTTACTGAATAATTGTTCTAATCAGAAAGAACAAATGGGAATACCCCCCCCCACCAGTCAGAAATAGTAGGGACCATGTCTCCTTGAGTATTTCGAAGGAATCAGCTTGCTCACAAAACCTTATTTGGCAAACAGTACTTCTTACTCCCTATTTCCACTGTTATTTTTAGAAATGACTGGTATTTGTGGATATATATATATATATATATATATATATATATATATTATATTCTGAGAAACTTGAGCCTGAATACTTCAGAAATACATTAATTCGGTTTAATGCAAATTACCGAAGTCCTTGTGAGCTGGCGTAGGTGTGGAGAAGATACAAGTGACAGACAGCTGTTATTTCTGGGTCAGATGAGTCCAGAAGCCTGTCCTCAGAGCTGAGAACCAAATTCCCTCAAACCCTGCCTGCCCTTCCCCCACCTCACAGGAAAGAAATCTTTGTGGTGGTTATTTTTCCCTGAGAAAGTCTGCATGCTGCCTAATGGAGCTGACTCTCTGCTTTTTTCCCTCATTAAAATAGAACTAAAAGCCTTGCTTTATGCAAGGTTCCGACGGTAGATGTTTAGTTTCTGAATGGAAAACGTACCAAATAATACACTTACTATTACTCCAGTTGAATATGCATCATAAAAACACTGGTCAAGTGCAATGACTCAACAGCTAATTACCTAGGTGTACAACTTGCACTTCAATTGAAAGTAAGCCCAAAGTTTTTTCTGGCCGTTGTTGCACTCTTAAAATGACCTGATTATTAGAGTATTCAGAAATTGAAAAGGTGTGACATTTACTTCATTACTAAATAGCAGGTTTAAAAAAGTATGTAACTATTTAAATTGTTCTCTACATGGATAGTAATAGAACCTAAAAAATATACATGTTCTTTCTTTAAAATGAGCTTATTATTTGCCTGCGATATCTTTGGAAGAAAGGAAGGAAGGGAAGAAGGAAGGAAGGAAGGAAGGAAGGAAGGCAGGAAGGAAGGAAGGAAGGAAGGAGCCAGCCAGTTCTCTTTCAATTTTAATTTCCATTCTTCTTCAACTGAAATGCTAACTCAACCCAATAGTTTACCTTTGCCTTTAGGAATGGTTTATGAAACACAGGCAGTTAATTTGGAGGTCCTGAATGTGCGATAACAGTTAATCAATTTATCTGTGAACTCTGAGGATGCTTGGGAGATTTTCCAGGTTGGTTCGATCAATGTTATTTACCCTTTTCGGCTACATGCTGGTTCCATTTCCAAAGACTATTTACTTTCATAATATTTGAGCCAAAGAGCCTTGAGTTTATTAGGATTGATTTTCTTTCCAAGTCGATGTTTTAAAAGACGTCTGCTAGTCGTTTCTTGCTACTACCTTGCGAGATTTTCGTGCACCTGGCTGCTGCCAAGTGCAGCCCTCATTTGCTATTGTAGATGCAAGCCCTGTTTGGTGGGACTGCCTGCTGGGACAGCCAAGGCCAGAAGGGGAAAGAGCAACTCGTGCTGTTCTTGCAGTTGTTTGCGTGTCCTTATGGTTCAGTTGCAAAGAGGTTTTAGCAACAACAAAAAATGTTCATTCTGAATTATTAAGGAGGCAAAGTATATTACCGGCTACTTAGAACTTGGGAGTTGCATTCGTCAGTAATCCTCTCGCATTGCACAAGATGTGCCTTGTGTTATTCTCTTCCCTGGACATTTAAATAATTCAAACGTAACAGTTCTCATTAATTCACCTGGCCATTACACAAGTTAGGAAAATATGAATCAAAATGTCTGAACAAGGTTAATCCTTACAATTTACAAAGTGTCATTTTTCCCCATTTTTGCCTTGATATATTACTTTTCTGTTAAATACTTTTTGTCTTGTTAAATGGTATATCACAATGATGGACATAATTTATAGTATAATAATATCAATAGGAAAAGAACATCATGGGGAAGAAATGAAAGGTTCCCAAATCCACCCAATAGCAAACATTCTCTTTACGAGAATGTTGTCATTTAATTTTCTCAACACTGCTGCAAAATAGCTGTTATAATGATCATTTTAAGGATGAAGATACTGAAGCCCAGAGAGTTTAAGAATGCAATCATGTCATGTGACTACTAAGGTAGAAAAACCAGATCTGTCCCCTGCTCTTTTTAGCCACTTCTGTATGGCTCTCTTAATACCCATGTCTTTCCTCCCAGATCCCCTAACAATTGATAATTCCCTACAGTTTATCTCATTGCTTTCAGACAATCTCCCTTGACAATTTCAGCCTGTTTCCTAACCTCCTTTATGAGCTGACAACCAATAGATATAAGTACAGATTGGACAGAGGCTGTACATGTTTATGTGTAGAAAGTGCTTTGGAAACATCAAGGTAGAAACAACATATCAGATTAAAACATCGAATGCATCACTATAGCTAATTCTGCTGTATAGGAAAGTTGTTAAAAAGAGTAAATCCTAAGTGTTTTATCACAGGGAGAAAAACTTTTTTTCTTTTATTTATATTGTATGTCTATGAGATGACAGATGTTAACTGAACCAATTGATAATCATTTCAAAATATATGTAAATTAAACCATAATGCAGTAAAACTTAAATTTACAAGTGATATATATCCATTATTTCTCAATAAAACTGGAGAAAAAGAATGCAGCGTATTAAATTTGGAGAGAAAGTAAACAATGGCATACCATTAATAAAAAAGACTTCCAAATGTGTCAGTGAATTAGTCTAGCACATTCTATATTGTCACATTACCAACCCAATTGTCTTGTCTATTGCTTTTCTATCACTACTGTAACATATTACTATAAATTTAATATCTTAAAATAGCACAAGTTCATTTTTTTACAGTCTTGGAGGTCTAATGCCCAAAATGGCTCTAAAACCAAGGTGTCAGCAGAGCTGCATTCCTTCTGGAGGCTCTCGGGGAGGGAATCTGCTCCTTGTCTTTCCAGCTTCCAAAGGCTGCCTGCATTGCTTGGCTTGTGGCCCCACATCTAAATTCTGCTTTCATAGTCATGTCTTCTCTGACTCTGGCCCTGCTGATTATCTCTACCATTTACAATGACCCTTGTGATTACATTGGCTCCACCAAGTTAATCTTTCTATTCCAGACTTCTTAGTCACAGCTGCAAAGTACCTTCTGCCACATAACATAACATATGCACAGGTTTGGGGAAATAGAATAGGGACATCTTTGGGGGAAGGGCATAATTCTGACTACTACACCTTTTAATATACTTATTTCTTCACAGCTATGTGATTTTTATTTATTCAATGATCTTGTAGGTAATGGGGAGCCATGAAGGATTTCAAGTGGAGAGGTGAAGTAAATAATTAGGTTTCCGTATTAGAAAGCTTACAGAGAGAACCCTATGGAAATAGGGGTCCAACTAGGACACCAACTGGAATACAGAATTTGTGAACATGACTTCTGATAGTGTTTACATGAGAGGAGACAGGGAAGAGTTTGAGAGGTATTAAAAAGAGTGCACTGGCAGGACAGCTGAAAGGAAGACGTTTGTGACGAGTAACTCCAGTGAATGGTGAGAATGCATAACTTAGAAAATGTATATACGTATACTGCACTAGGATCTGGGAATGTCATGGTGGCCAGAGATACCTCTTTGTCCATTTGGCTCAAAACCCATCTGTGAAGGTCCCAATAATGATAATAGCAGTGACTCATATTATTGGCTGCTTTATTTTATTCCAAGTACACTTAATCTGTATACCTACTCTCTTAGGTATATATTAGTATCATTATCATCCTGTTTTTCAGATGAAGAAATTCAGAAAAAGAGGTTATATGATTTGTGAAACTTTGAGCAATTTGCAAGCAGAGAGAAGGGATTTGAAAGCAAATAGTCTGGCTCCAGGATCCATGGTTTTAATTCTTATACTCTACTGCCTCGCTTAACAATTAATTCTGATTTTATGGGATATTTAGTACGAGATCGATCTGTACATTTCCATGCGAGGGCGACAGTGATAGCAGTTCCTTCTGTACAGATGAACTGTGAGATTTTCTGACACAAATTCCTACAGACTCCTGGCCGTAAGGAGAATGTGATCCATGGTAAAATAAAACATTTGTATGGGGTACTAGACTGAGCATAAGAGCACAATTAGAGAAAGATCGTATTTCACTGCTCTCTAAGAATTTATACACACATGGAGAAAACTGTATTGCAATCATAAAAAATAGATGATCAAAACCAAAACTGGTTCCAAGGTCCTCTGGGTAAATCTGCACTGAGGATGCAGCCCTTTTCTAAAAGGAAGTGAGAAAGAGCAAGGCAAGGAGAAGGTCAAAGTGATTGCATGCAGGGGTGTTACAAGCATTCGCTGAATGACTCAATGTGCTAGGCACTTTCTACAGTCCTCCAGTCTAACCCTTACTAGAATGAGATTTGAAGTTTTATAAATGGAGAAATCAAGGCAGAATACTTAAGTTAAGGAACTTGCCTGAGGCCACCACTAGGTTGCATTTCTCACTTTGCTATGTGTATGTTTAAAGGATGTGGATTCAGTATGCCAACCAGACAGAACCATCTTTATTAATTTTTTAAAAAGATTTTATTTATTATTTTCTGAGAGAGGGGAAGGGAGAGAGGCAGAGAGGGGAAGAGACATCCATGTATGGTTGCCTTTCACCTGCCTCCAGCCACGGACCTGACTTGCAACCTGATTATGTGCCCTGGCTGGGAATCGAACCAGAGACCTTTGGGTTCGCAGGCTGGTGCCTTATCCACTGTGCCACCAGCCAGGGCTCAGAACCATCTTTAAATAAAAATTTTAAATGCCTCAGGAATCCTAAAATGATGTTTACATTTTTAAGATCCTTGTACCTTGATATGATTGTTCTTCACTATTATTATTATTGATTAGCCTGTTGAGTGGAGCAACCCTATGGGTGTGAAGATTTGAGTATCAGTATAGGTAGTCTTTTAAAAAAAAATCATCCAGCCCTGGCTGGTGGCAGAGTAGATAAGGCACCAGCCTGCGAACCCAAAGGTCTCTGGTTCGATTCCCAGCCAGGGCACATAATCAGGTTGCAAGCCAGGTCTCCAGCCAGGTCCGTGGCTGGAGGCAGGTGAAAGGCAACCATACATGGATGTCTCTCCCCCTCTCTGCCTCTCTCCCTTCCCCTCTCTCTGAAAATAACAAATGAAATCTTTTTAAAAAATCATCGTCTGCAAGAAGATATGTGTAAACACCTTTTTGCATCTCTCTTTATCTTCTTTAAATGATTCTGTAGAAATCTCCGTACCAGTAATAATGCGAAATTACATACACCAAGTGCCTATGGGTTCCCTTAAAATTATATATATATAGATAGATATAGATATAGAAATAAATAGATAGAAATTACATGTATAGTAATCATTAGGTAACAAATACCAAGAGATATTATTTTTGGTAGGAATGTGGTATGCTTTTTTTCCCTCTTTTGTAGCTAGCTCACCCCAAAGATATGAGACCTTTCCCTCTTAATTTTGCTCCTTAATTGATGAAATAGAAAAACTGAAGATTGTTTAACCTTTTCTACTGGATATTTATTTAACAAACGATTATTTGGTTTTCACCGTGTGTTGGGAACACTTTTGATTTCATTTGTTCCTGGCAATTTTAGTTAGGAAGGTTCTTCACAATGGAGGAAGGAAAGCCTCAGAGAATGCCATAGCCACACTTGACCTTCTGGCTTTTACCTCTGAGCCTGGAAGGGTTGCTCATATGCCCCTTAATCTACTAGGCTAAAATGGATGCTCAGAGAAGGACTCCATGGTATTTCTCTATTTGGAACAGCAAACTAGGAGCGTTTGGTTATATCCCTATGACCAAATAATTAGGCACATTTTGGGACCACTATTCCTATTTATCAAGATAATCTCCAGCTGGCTTTAATGAAAGAGGACACCAGAGCCCATTTATTGAAAGGATAACTCTGCAATTGTATAATTTTGTTCAAAGTGAGAATTTGCAGAAATATGAGAATTCTGAAAAATAGCTTGCTGGCCAATTGCTGAGAGATGTACATTCAAGATGACATCTGTTCAGGCTTACACTCTGCTTACACACATAAATGTTGGCAAAATACTTTTTGTGAACCTTCCAAATATTCTAAACCTACGTTGACTTCTCCCAAAACTCATGACAAGAAGGGGACAAAGCTACAAGTTTCATCCCAGAGTATCTGACCCTGAGTTCAATGCTAAGAGTAGGTTACGATTAGTTTTAATAGTAAATGATATAGACAGGTGCCTTTGGGTATTGAGAAGGTGCATTTAAAATAATGATTTCAGTGATATGTTGCCTACAAGATGCCACCACAGAAGCTTAATAGCAATGCTTGAAGGTGAGAACTCAGAACCATATTGAAAGGGAAAGTTTATTCAGATTTTTCATCCACCGTTAAGTCATCAAATATCTCCTGATGTATTTTATACTTATAAGACTAATGAGAAAAGAAGCTAATATCCACAGTTAAAACCTAAATAAGTACAGATATCGATATGCCAATAAGATCTGTAAAGACAAATAGCCTGAGCCTTAAATTAAAAATTATTTCAATTCAGTGAATTTTCTTTCTCTTTTTCAATTCAGTGAATTGTCATTACAATGTTCAGATATCCTCAGGTCACACTAATTAAGGCTTGTTCTTCCCCGTGGTTCTGCAGCACAAGGATAGGTTAATGCTTTCTTTCTACTAATTCAAGTTAAGGTGATCAACACACTTAATTTCCATATACATGTGTAACTTCAAATATAGAGAGGTCTGAAACTACAGCAACCACAAGCTTTCTCACTGAATTTCATTTGATGTAAATACCTATCCTGTTGCCACATAAGGGGAAGAGCAAACATTCTAAACCTTCTTATAACAGGAAATCACCCATCTTTGTTAATTATGGGAACTTTCCCTCATTAGTAATGCATTGTAGGGACCCAAGAAAAGTGTGTGAAATTGGTCATAATTGGGGCATAATAGGCTTTTAAGCCTTATGTATTTGGAATAAAACTGTCCTAAATTTAAAAAATCATATGCAAATGAGATTATATGGCTAAATGTGGACAGAAGGGCTGTAAAGATATCAGTGTGTATTAGAACAACATGAATAATTTATTTTATGATGTAAAACCTAATAAAGATTTCATGATCACCCATATGCCTTTAAAATGATGTGAGAAATAGCAATATGGTGAACAAATACAGGCAGCTATTGCAACTTGGTTCAAAACACTCTGTGTAACTCTTCCTATGTTAGTTCCTTTGTGGAAAGTGTAGGTCGTTGAATGATTCAATAAATGGTTGCAAAGAAGGTTCTGTTCCAAGATAACCCATTCAGTGAGTGCTTCTCTCTAAATCCATGAAATAAACTCTAGCTTTGGGATGAGAGTAACCATTTTCTGTATTATAAATGGAATGATTTCAATATCATAGAATTTTGGTGAAGAAAAACTATTTTAGTGGTTTACTTTTGCACAAATATTGTTGGCCTGTTGCTTTGAATTCCATTTGAATGCATGCTATGGAGTCGTTGAGTTAAATCCATCGTATCTTGGTTATTCTTCATGGCTGAGTTCCAGTTCTTTTGGTGATAGAACTAAATGCTCACAAGATGCTGTATATCAGCAATGAAACAATTAGTCTTTGAGGAGCTTTGGGGGAATCATTCAAGCAGCGAATTAATGGTGATTCTGGTCTCCCTTCGCAAATGCTAGATCTCAGAAAAGATCCTCCTCTCATCCCAGTTTGTGATGCTCTTATTAAAGGTGTAAAATTTCATAAACCTTTGATAAAACATTATGAAGTCTCTTTCTGTGCAATACAACTGGTATTTTTTCCAGGCTCCTATTTCCATAATTAAACATCCTAAAATACAAATCCCATTATTATTTGTTATGTCTAGTCAGTAATTAGACCTCAGCTGGTAGGGCAATTTGAGAACAGAGTTTACCAATTTACATACTAATCCAGCAGAGTCTGGTGGGACATGATTAGCATAGATTCAGTCAACATCTTAATTAGCCTGAATCCCAGCATGCATTCTGAGGTGCTTTACCCCACCCCCATCCCTGTGGGTCTTGTTTAGCTGACTTTTTTCTTCCAAATTCTCATTCTCCAAAAGCTCTTTTCCAGTGTTCTTTTTCACAGATGAAATGACTACATGTCAAAGTGCTATGCCTGGCAAGATGTTTTGTGTAAAGCCTTAGAAATGAGAGAAGTCTGGCCAGGCAAACGATGAATCCACAAACCTGAGGTAAAAACTAAAAGAGCAGAGTGTGTTGCATTAGCATATGCCCACTAACCACCCACCCCCACCCTCTCACCCTGCGCACTAGATAAGAAGGTCCATAAGCCACCCTAAATATATGAGAATCTTGTTTATTTTCTACGACACTAGAGAAGAATAGTCCTTATTTCTGTCCAAGAGCAGGAACCCCTTATACCTCTCACATGTTAGGAAATCCCTTATACCTAAGCGAGACCCCACATGTTGCGTATTTAAGCCTCTGGCCTCTCTGTCCATCTGTGGTGGACACGGAGAATTATGAAAAGCCCCTCATGTAGCTTATGGCCATAATGAAATGATCTCCTTAACCTTCTCTTCTTCAGGTTGAATTTTTCCAGCTCCCTGACTCTTTTAGGTCCTTTCCTTCAACTCTTTGGTCGTCTTTGCGGCTTTGCTCTGAACTCCTTCCAAGTTTTCCACACCTCTCTTTAATTGTGAAGCTCAGAACTAGGTGGAGTAGCTCAGAACTAGGTGGAGTACCTTTGAAATAGTTGGAATAGCCAGATTTCCTCAAAATAGGTATTTAAAATGTAATGTACCTCCATACTCAACTGCTTCAGTAATCAGTACTTGCTAATTTGTTGGCTAGCTTTGTTCATTCCCTTCCCATTAAATTTTTTTTTCTATTTGTGTTTTATCCATAACCTACAGGGGACTTTTTCTATTTACTTTGTGATATTTTATTGCAGGTTATCACATGCATTTTGAGTTTCGATTTCAATTGGCAAAGCTATAAACCACTGGTAACTCCTGCTGAGGTTTTAAGTCATTTGCAAACCCGATTTGAGCGTTACCAATGAATTACTGCACAAGCCAAAGGCGTGCAGACCTCTGTGGGAGTTGGGGTGACCCCAAGGGGGGTGGGTACCACTTACTAACAGCTTCAGCCCAAGCGTTCAGTTCTCTTGTGTTTGGCTTTCTGTCACCCTTCCCTGCTTTTGACCTTTGTCTCAGGACATGCTCGCTTCCTCTCCTTTTTCCTTTTACTCTTTCTTTTTTCCTCTTTAGCTCTTCCATTTTCACTCACCACCTTCTATTTATCCCTGCTTGAAATTGTTTCCCAGCCAGAAAATTTGTCTGGTTATCTTGCTGGGGAGTGACACATGGAGGAAACCATGGAAGAGAAACATCCAACCCAACTTCCCTTTCTAGCTTTATTCCAGCTTAGCTGGAGTCATGCCATGTAAGACACAGATAAGAACAAGTCAAAAGCATCAATTGATAGATATGGTAAAATCAAAGCAGAAGAAGAACGAACGACCAATTCAGCCTCCTCGAAGTACCAGCTCGGAAAATGTTCAGATCCCTTTTCTAGTGCACACCTTCTAACCTCACAGAAAGAGCCAATCAAGGTGTTGCTAGCTTTATGCGTGATCTAATTCACATCCAGGCTCTTACTTGATTTGTCAGGGGCCAGGCATGTGCTTTAAATTCTGGGAGGTGCCCTGGCTGGTGTGGCTCAGCAGAGGGATTGAGTGCCGGCCTGCAAGCCAAACGGTTCCCTGTCCAACTCCCAGTCAGGTCACATGCCTGGGTTGCAGGCCAGGTCCCCATTTGGAAGTGTACAAGATTCAACCACACAGTGATGTTTCTGTCCCTGTCTTTCTCCCTCCCTTCCTGTTTTTCTGAAAATAAATAAATTAAATCTTTTTAAAAATCAGGGCTTTTTTAAATTTTTTATTTTATTGTTGTTGTATGACATCCATCCCCTTTTTACTCCCCTCTGTCCCCTTCCCCACCCACCCACCCCCAAAGTCAATCCCACTTGGTGTCCATGTCCATGGTTAAATCTGGGCTTTTAAAAAGATTTTAGTTATTATTTTTAGACAGAGGGGAAGGGAGGGATGAAGAGGGGAGAGAGACATCCATGTAGGGTTGCCTTTCACCTGCCTCCAGCTGGGGACCTGAATGGAGACCTAGCTTGCAACTGAGGCATGTGCCCTGGCTAAGAATCAAACCAGCAAGATTTGGGCTCGCAAGCTGGCACTCAATCCACTGAGCCACCAGCCGGGGCTAAATGAAATATTTTTTTAAATAAATAAGTAAATAAATTTCAGAAGGTGTCCCAGTTTGCCTTAAAAGCCAGGGCCTCTGTTGATCTCTGTCTAGAAACTTCATCTTCAAGATTACAAAAGCGTTATCCATGCAGCTTGGGAGATTTTTTAAAGTAGTTGTATGTCTGTGGTCAAGAAGCAAGTGTGAGGACTTGGGCATGGATGTCTTTATAACCAAAAATACCTCTTGCTTTTGAAAACTATAAAATTTTTGAAACAGTTTTAATATTTCTTACTTCTTCAGAGATTAGTGATGGAAGAGCAAACACCTACATTGGGAGTTATATATGACTGGTTGTACACATTAAATGAGTATCTATATGTATGTGAATTGTATGTCAATGAAGCTGTTAAAAATGAAAATAATACACAGCAGCCTAGTGTTCCTCACAAAATGCTTTTATTTGTTACAGTTAAAAAGAGATAACTAATTCCATATTTAATTCAACATTTTCTTCAAGTGACACCATTGCAAGTATCAAACAAGACAATTGAAGCATGTTTGTGGCTTTAGAGAATGTGTCCCAGAATGAAGTGCCTTGAAGAAGGCTGTGGAATCTGCATTTTTACCAGAGTAAACCAAAGGCTGGGCTCTTTGGAAGTTAGCTGTCTATTTTCTCAGTGAAAATAATAGCACTGACCTCTAGCGAGCTCACAGGATTACATTAGAGTAAAATTAGATATGTGCTCTCATGGCCCCTTAAAGAATGCCATGGAAATGCAAAGACTTATTATATAACCAGCAGGATGTATTATAAATATCAAATATATCTGTGCTTACTATGTTTAGGTTGAGTTTGGTGATTCCTGTGGCCCTGTCCTCTTGATCCTGCCATTGTGTCATCACACATCTCCCCTCCGCACAACATAGTCACACCCAAATGAAATAGGAAAGGATATTTACATTAGATACAACTTTGGTTTCTGAAAACCAAATGAGTGTCTTATATTCCTTTTTTCAATCTGCATACTTCACTAATGAAGGTGAGGAATGCAAAAGTATGGCTTTGACTTTTAAGTTTTTAAAAAGAGAGCAAGAAAGTTAAAGGGAGAGACCCAATGAAGCAACCAGGTTTATGGAAGTTGTAAATACTGTTTTAATAATTATGGAGAGATCATCTGAAGAAGTACAAGCAAATCGGTTTCTCATTCATAGTCGTTTACAGATTTCTTTTCTGAATAAATTGAAAATTCGGGGTAAGGAGAATTGTCGTTGGATGTTGATTCAAAATGCCTTTGAATCCAGACACCCAAGCTCATGCTGGGATAATATATCATATGGTTCTGTAATTGTAATTCCGTAGGCTCTGCAGAGACAGCAAATTTCGCTGTAAGTACAAGTCGGAAAAAATACATTTCTAGTCTTCATCAAAGTAGATTTTTCCTATAACTTTTATGTGCTTTGAAATAGTTTAAGACACGCAAGAGGTTACAAAACTAGTGCAGAGAGTTCCTGTGTGCACTTCATGCAGTTTCCCCCAAGGATAACATCCTTCATAAACGTATATAGTGTCAAAACTGGAAATCAACATTGATACTGTAATTCAGTTTCATAATGGTGAAATTCCCTTTACAAACTGGGCTACAAATTATCACAGGATTTCAAGTCTCAAGCGTCACAACTGACTATTTTCGGTGGATTGTGCTTTTATTATTAAAGGGTATCATTTGATTTGTCATGTAAACAAATGTTGCCCTAGTGTTGTTTTCTTTTAATTACAAGCATTGAAACAGACATAATAGTGCATTTTATCTTATATTTGTATCCAAAAATACTAATAAGCTTCATTTCAAAATATATAACTATTTTTAACTCTGCACTGCTTTCAAACAATTAGACCATTAAATTCGATCTTTATTGTTCCCTCAGAGGTGGCAGGAGTTATCAAAATGTATTCTGTATGTTTTACTTCTGTCATTGTGTCTAATCAATGTGAATTAATGCTGTAGTAAAATAATTATAATAAAAACACATATTTGAGATAGAAATGGGAAACAAAAGAGAAGTTCTCCTACTTTCCTTCTAAGTGACAGAAACTGATAGGAAGTTGGAATATTAGACAAGACCAGCATCCTGGAAACAAATAATGTGTTAATAGACAGAGAATGCAAAATTTCTATAGAAATATCTTGGCTTTAAAGCGAAAGCAAGAGCTTCATCATTGAACATTCTTCTTCCCCTGCAGAATGGATTCTGAAAGATGTTGAGATCTCATAAATGTGCCCAAAGACCAGTTCACAGCACCCAGGGAGTGAGGCTTTCTCAAAGAAATGCCTTCCCATGCTGCGTAAATGGCATGTGTCAAGGGGGACAGACCCCAGTGCTGTTGTGATTGAGCAGGGGCTGCTGCAGGCCCTTTCCTTTGTGCCCTGATCATTTACATGACTTAAACACAACAATGAGCTCCATAGTCAATAAAACCAGGCACTTTGCCATAGCAACAGTTTCAGAATGTGGCACAGCTTTGGTGCTGTTCGGGAGACATAGGAAAGTACCATTAAGAAACATTCCTTATGAATATGTTCAGAGAGTTCTTTATTCCACTAGTAGTTGTTTCAGATTCCACCGGGTTCAGGTTTTATTTGCACAGCCCATCTTTCCTTTGCTCGTGAGAGTGCGTTTTGTGTAGAAGTTGGGGACACAAATGAGGGGTTAGAGGGTGGAAATACATACTTGGCTGTGATGGAAATGGAATTCTTGAGTAATTCGCAGAAAACTATAACACTATCCAGGAAGACATGCAAAACTCAGGAATGTAATAGACATCCCTAAGTTCTTGTTGGTTTCTTTGAAGGTATGTAATGAACAGCCCTTTTATTGTTTGCACTTTTCACTTCTATCCCGTTGTCAACATGTGCATGTAAGAATGCACTTCAGAAAATCATAAGGAAATGAACGGCACACTCAATGCTGTTGTTCCAAAGAGACAGCACATAAGTTATCAAAGCTGTAATTAAGCTCTACTCTTTCTCTTCTTTCCAGGTCATTTCCTAGCATGTGAAGTTTTCCCTGTTGAGGAATTCCTCCCTTAGAAAAAAAAAAGCAATAGAACTTTCTACAAGTTTCATCTAACGCAGTTGTTCTGGTAAAAATTTCATGGAAGAAAGCAAATCAGACAGGGACACCAGATAAAGAACTTGAATGAACAGTGATAATAGTTGGGTATATTTTTGCTCTGTAACATACAGTGGGTTTTACCTTTCGGAGATAGAGAACTTTATTGTTTGTTGGGCTTGGTGAGTCACTACCTTGAGACATTTGTTCTTCTCCTGAAAGATATGTCTTTTATGGCATATGTGCCTTGTCCCTTTTCCTCTTCTCTGTTCCCCTTCATTGATTTCTGGGAAGTAGCCATCCCTTCACACAGGAGCTGCTTATAGTGATAGATGAGGTGCTGGGTCTGTGCACCTGACTCCATAGTAATGGATAAATTAGTTATGAGCTGGTAATAAACATCCTAAATGTCCTGCTTCTAGGGGAGCCGCAGACCCCAGGGGTTGCCAAGCAATGAGACATCAAACTGGACTCACTGGTGAAAATACAATGAATTATTTACACACATCAGCACTTGACATTGGTATCATTTGAATCAGGAGATCCTTTGTTTGCTACATCGCTGCATTGATTTGTGCTTCGAAGACTGTACGTTTGGACATACTCCTGTCAGGTCAAAGGGAGATGAATAGAGAAGTAAACTTTGAATGTCAGATTTTATGCACATGTTGATGTCATCAAGAAAATCCTGCTGGATATTACAGTGGTATCTTAAGGAGTGTTGATATTGCAAAGGTTGTGTGTGGGTGCAGAGTGCAAGGGATGGGGCTGGAGAAGCAATTCTAATTCTCTTCTCTCAGGCCAGCGAAGGCAAATTTGTTTAAGCGGAGTGAGGAAGACGTCTCCAGGGAGAAAGCCTTCTAAGTAAAATCCCACAGGAAAAACGTCAGCGACACCAGACAGTATGTCTCTAATTCATGATTCTTGTTTACTGCGCTGTCCTCTCAAATGATTTCTTGAGCACAGCAGGGCTGGTGAGGTTCTTTGCAGAAACTTCTGGCTCTGTATCATAGGCATTTTGCATGCTGAATTGTGCCTTGTGACAATAAAGCGTGTCCTCCCAAGTCAGGATGCCTCTAACATGGAGCCTGCTTCAAAGGCAGAGCAGGTTTGATTCATTTTGCGGACCTGAGAAGAGGAATAATAATCTTTGTTTTGTAAGTTCTCTAATTTTCGAGGCTTTTTACAGTTGAAGAGCTGCCATTTGAATGCTGTGTATTTGGCGGGCCGTGGCTGAACAATGGGAAAATTTCATTAAGCTGGGCCAAGGCTAATTTTGAAGCTGTTCTAATACATTCCCCATTAAGTAGAGAGACTTGATTCCCTGTCCTTCCTTTCATGCTTGAACAACCTTAGGGTCCTTGACAAAGTCACGACTGCAATACTGGCAGCAAGCAAAGGGAGCCCTCTTCACTTGGTTGGCATTGCCTCCCAGATACCACAATGACTTGTGTTTCTTGGAAAGTTTATCACTCAGAGCTATTAAGAATTTTTCCACTCTTTGCTGGAAGAGTAGGCAATAGATTTATATGGAGGTCTTTCCCCAGTCAGTTCAGACACCTTGATTGCTCGTTGTCCCACAAGATGTAAACATATTCATTTTTTAATTCATTTGCACAAGTGAAGAGTCATAATTTTCTAGGCCACACAGAGTCTTTGTACAAGTTTTGGATCTAATCCCTGCTTTTGTACTAATTCCAAAAAGTCATTGAAGTCTGAAGGCATTTGGCAATGAAACTAACCAATTTAAATTCTTTGCTTTAGCCTACGACCAAAAAATCAATGCTTCATAAATATTTGAATATAGTTATTGGAACACCCCTGGTTAGCTTTTTAAGTTCTACTTTACTCTTACACACACACACACACACACACACACACATGCAAAAAAAAAGTCATATCACAGTATCATTCTCTCATAAAAATCTATAAAGTGATGCTTAAATAGCTTCACATTAAAAGAAATTAAATTCCAAAAGTTTATTGCCCAGTGGATATTGGGCAAAGTGACTGGTGCTCATGTTATAGATGAATCCAGTTATAACCAAATGTTTGCCTTATATTCATTGTTGGTCCATTTACTCTGCTGCTGGGAAAATCACCCACACTTGGACAATGAGCAAACAGGGCCTGGTGGCAACTGTTACCCTCGTTTTCCATCGAAGTGGCTGGTTCTGTTCATCATCACATTGCAGTGCTCTCTAGCCCCTAAACTGTTGCCATCACCTTAATAAACCCAGTTCTTATCCTTCAAGGCATCCATAGGTGGGCTCTTGTCTTTAGGTTCTCCTGGATGTAGGTCCTGAAACAGGATTTCAAGTACAAGTAACTTATTTGGAGGAGAGAGAAGGGGGAGGGAAAGAAATCAGTAAAAATGTGTTATCAAGCAGGTTATCACTATGAACTCTAGAGCCTAAAACTCTTGAGGAAGAAAAACTACCCCTCAGAGATATCCCATCCAAGTAACAAGGGAGTTGGGCTAATTATATGACCTCTTTCTCTGGTCACTCACTGGATGAGGACTGCACAAGGCCAGAGGTGGGAGACCTTAATTCTTCAGTACCTCTGGCCGGCCAGAGCAAACAAAAAAGTAGCTCCAGGATCAGAGAAAGCTCTCTGGAAAAAGATGTAGAGGCTGGCAATGAGGCAATAGAATGGAAAAGCTCCAGGAAATAGTGCATTGGCCCATCTAGTTCATACTGTTGGGAACCAAGTTCCCAGCCTACCAGCCCCAAAGGCAGCGCACATGTTCCGTGAGCCCCCAAGATAGTTTTGCCAGTATTCTTCTCCCTGAAAGAGACATAATTTCCTCCTGATTTGTCTTTTTAAAACTCACCTTCTCCTACTGCATGCAGTTTATCATCTGGATAGGAGAGCCCGTAGAGATTCATCTAACTTCCCAGGCCCAGCTGTATATCAGAGGGTAAACCAGAAGAGTAAGAGCATGGGAGTCTGGGCCTAATGGAACAGGAACATCCAGGAAGGAAGCTGGCTGTCAGCATTTGGCAGGTGGATGGCTCTCGTAATCGCAGGAGGAAGTCTGCACAGACAACTGAAGAGTGGTAGCCGTGGGTCGATGATCAGTAACAGATGGAGAGTCACATTGTCAAACAGTTGGCATTGAGAAGAACCAACAGGAAGTGGCAGGTACAGGCCTTTGGCAAAGGCCATGGGAGGAGGGCCAACCTGTGGGTGTTGGTCATGGACAGAAGTGTGGAGATGGTTCTTTGGCAGTTTGTGAGGACAAAACATAGGCAGGTAATGGCAATGTGGGAGTGGGAAGGAGAAGCCTAGAGTGTAGGAACATAATTCAAGTCCCAGAATAAACTAAACTAATAGGGCACCAAGTGAATGGTGCAAGCACGGGAAGCCCTATCATTTTAGTGATGACTTCTTGTGGTTGTAAATGGCAGAGAGAGAGAGAGAGAGAGAGAGGAGCAAAACCAAAAAAACAGTAATTTTTTTAAAATTGGAAGTTCATTTATGTTAGATGTGTGTGTGAGAGGAGTGTATCAGTTACCCAGTTCTGCAAAATAAGCCACCCTAAAGCTTAGCGGCTTAACCCAATAAGCATTTGCTCCTGATTCTCGAGGTCGGCAATTAGCTGGACGCACTTGGGTGATTCTTCTGCTGGTCTCACCTGGGGTCACTCGTGTGCCTGAAGTCAGCTGGCAAGTCATCTAAAGATGGTTGCTTTAGGAAACAGCTGTCTGCTTAGATCATACACATCCTCTAGAAGCCTGGTGTATGTGTACGATCTATGCTCTATATCTGTCTCCTCTTCCAGATGACTAGCATGGACCATTTCATATGTTCATGGACAGGTTCCCAGCAGCAAGAGAAGGCAAAGCCCCAAAGCACATTTTTCAGCCTCCGCTTGCTTCACATTTGCTCATGGCCCATTGGCCGACAAGAGCTGTATAGCCATGTCCTGTTTCAAGGAGCGGAGAGATTCTATTTTTTGATGGAATTTTAGCTAAATTTTGCAACCTACTTGAGAGGAGGCAAGCTAAGGACACACAGAATTAGGAATGGCACAATGATAGAACACTTTCTGTGCTTCTCATCTTTTCTATTCTCCCTCTATCCACTTCGATCTATTGGGCCAACCGTCTTGACAATACAGTCACTTTTAGCTCTTGGGCTCCCATCCTCACTACATCATAGCTTGAGAGGAAGGTATCTCTTGTCTTAGGCTGATGTAAGAAAATTTTGAGAATAAAGGTGATTTGCCTGGCTTGCATGTTGTAAGATGAAGGTGGGTAACTCTCCACAGATGGAAACGGTGCAGGACATGCTATCTCATGGCCCTTATCTTAAGGTAGTTCAGGGTCTGAACTGATTGAGTAATTACTATACGACAGGTATATACAAAAGAAAAAAAGAATGTTTGGCAAACATTATTTCAATCTTCCCAACAATTTTTTAAAATATTTTGTTTGTTTTTAGAGAGAGAGGAAGGGAGAAAAAGAGGAAGAGAAACATTAATGTGTGTTTGCCTTTCACGCTTCCCAAACTGGGGACTTGATCCATAACCCAGGCACATGTCCTGACTGGGAATCAAACTGGTGACCCTTGGGTTCACAGTCCACTGAGCGACACCAGCTAGGGCTTTTCCAAACAATTTTTGATGTGAGGTATTACTGTTTCCATTTTGTTGAAGAGGAAATTCAGGCTCAGATTATTAAATAACATGGAACAGATTTTGATCCAAGTCAATTGGGCTCTAAAAATCAAGGTTTTTCTGCTATATACAGGTATCACCCCACAAATGTATGTCCAGTGAGTTGAGAGAATCATGCTACCTTCATAAAAGGTCTTCTCCAACTTCTCATGTAAATTATAAATCCCCTATTTTCCTATTGATAACACCAGTGCCTCTTACCATATTCTATCTCCTCATATGGCTTATCTCCTAAGATATTATGTAATTCACTTGTTTATTGTGTCCTTTATATATTTTCTTTCTATCTGGCTATGGAAATGCATAAAAGACAGAGATTTTGTCAGTATTTCACTGATGTGTCCTGAGCATCTAGAACAGTGCCTAGCACAGAGCAGGCACTCAATAAATATTTGTTGAATGAATGAATGAGAGAGTCTTCTTTAGCACATGGTCCTTTTATTGCCCTTCAGCTGCCACCCGACTCTACTGTGGGTGTTTTAGGATTTTATGCATTTTTATCTCTCCAGTGCCCTGTCCACTCATTGTAGGAACTCCACAAATTGTTCTTTTTTTGTTGTTTTTAAAGATTTTATTTCATTATTTTTAGAAGGAGGGGAAGGGAGAGAGGCAGAGAGGGAGAGAGACATCAATGTATGGTTGTGTTTCACCTGCCTCCAGCCACAGACCGGACTGGAGACCTGGTTTGCAACCTGGTTATGTGCCCTGGCTGGGGAATCGAACCTAAATTGTTCTTATGTAAGTAGCTGAATTACCAGAGAAAGGAAAAGTAACTAATGCTATTAGAAGGGAAAGCTCTTTTCGTAACAAAAGTGTTTTCTCTATTTAAATTATATTTTCAAGAAAGGAAGTACATGAATAGTTTATACTGTAAGATAAGACCAAATTCCTTTTGGTTTTTATGTATATGTCTGCATATAATTATAACTACATTAATGTCTGTATCTAGATGCCTTAGTTGACCCAGCAGAAATTCCATCTTTGCCAGAGCTATCTCTGCTGAGAATAATCTTTTCCTCCTCTCAAGCCCTGTCTATAAAACATACTCCCCATAAATAGTCATTGTCTGAATGACCAGAAATGATGCATACATCTTTCTAATGCTTCACTAAAGGGTTCAGTTAACGGAAGCTAAAGAACAGGTCCATTAAAATATTGGTAGAATTCTCTGTTACTCAAGTAGAATGCTTGGCAGGAACAATTTACACAACATAAATTTTCTGGCAATTTTCTTTTGCATTCCTATGACCTTAAAAGGTATGGCTGGAAAGTATTTTCCTTTCCAAAAGTGACCCTAGATTTTGTCAAAAGACTATAAAGCTTATCATTGTCTTTTTTAAACTTCCATCAACTAAATAATTGGGTTTTGTTCTTTTCAAATTTGGGGGAAATTTTCTGAAAATTTCCATTGTTGTATTTCAATTTTCGGACTTTCCATGAGAAAAACATTTTTAAATGTAGGTTTTTATTTCTACCTTTTTGATGAATACTGTATAACAAAGTTTAAGACAGGCATAGACCTTATCTCTAATTGTTAAGAGCAATTTTCTGAGCTATGTGCTGTGATGATTTTTGCATTGGTAGTATCTGGAACCAACAATATTGTTTTAGAGAGAACTTTGGCTATTGCAGAGGAGTTGATTTCTAAATCAGAATGCAGGAATAAAAGACAGGACATGGGAATTACTGAACTGGACTCCAAACTAGCTCATGCTTTACTTAAACTTGCAGTTTACTCATTAATTTAAATGGTTTTTACATTTTTTATTGACTTCATAGACAGAAGAATAGAGAGAGAGAGGGAGGGTGGGGAGAGAGTATGGTTGTTCCACTTATTGGTGCATTCATTGGTTGGTGTATTGGGGCCTAATTTACATGTTTGAAGGGTAATTTATAAGGCTGGGAAAACAGCTAAAACTGAACTACGAACTCGGGGGAACTCAGGGGCCGGGGGTAACCTCTCTGAAAAGAGCATGTAGAGTTTGGAGCTCAGGGACCTGTCAGGCACAGCAAGCAGGGAGCTGATGACAGTAAAGCTTTACTGAGCCCCAACAACATGTCTAAATCTTTTCTGGATGTTGAAACTACAGAAGTCAGTTAGACCTGTCCCTGCCCTTGTTCAGCTTCTATTCTAATGGAGGAAGACAGACAGTGAGACAATGCATCCTATGTGTCAGATAGTGGGTGGGAGGTGATTTAAAGACAAATAACTCAGGTACAAGAGTTAGCGGCTCCAGAAAGAGAAGAGCAAGGAGGTTTTCCTGTCATAGTAGAGTGTTTAGGAAGACATTTCAAAATGATGATGGTTGAGCAGAGACCTGAAGGAAGCAAGGGTGCAAACTATGCTGTTATCCCAGGGGAAGGAGCCCGAGGCAGAGAGAACAGCAAATGCGAAGGCCCTGAGACGGAAGCGTGTGTTGTCTGTCATGGGCTGATGGGCTCAGGGGCTGGGGCAGCGTGAGTCAGGGGAGACTGGGAAAAATAAAGTCACAGCAGCAATGATGGCCATTTCGAGCCCTGTAGGCATCGCATGGACTTTGGCTTTTACTCTGCGGGAGATAGGAGCCATGAAGAGTTTTGAGCAGAGGAGTTCAAAAGACTCAGAGCTTTGAAATAGGCTAAGGAAGGGGGTACAGGGCGAATGTGGGTAGAAGCAGGCACAGCAGTTAGGAGGCTTCAGTGGGAATGCAATCAAAAGATGGTGGTGGCTTGGACCAGAACAGTAGGACATAATGAGAGGTCATTAGATCGGGGGTGTGTTTTGAGGGTGAGATTGACAGGATTTCCTGATGAATGAGATGTCAGATTTGAGAGAAAGAACAAAACCACGGGTAACTACAAAGATTTCCATCTGCGCATCTGGCCTCTTGCTTTTAGGGGTGGTCACCTGAGTTTGAAGGGCCAGATGGAACACACAGGAGCAAGTGTTCTCGTTAAACTAACCACAGTATTCAAATCCAATAACATGAAATGAAAATAGCAAGGCTTCCATCGATAAATTAAGTGCAAAAGGAAGAAATGTAGCTTCACCAATTAGAGGGAGTAAATTTAACAGAATTAACAGACCCTAATGTACTGTTGGTTTGCAGTAGTGAATTTACACCTCAAAATTGGGTCACTATTGCAGTATCTTCTTTAGCTCCCCTTCAAAGAATAGAGTGATTTGGGGCTAAGGAAAACAGAAGATTAGGAAAAGACAAACACTGATCATAGAATAAGTTGACTAATTGGATGAATAGCCCAAAAGCAGCAAATGTACCAAGAGGCATAACAATGGTCTGTGAATATCTGCAGGGTCATTGTGTGAAAGCAGAATTAAATTTAGTCAATAGGATTCAAAGTTAAGCCGGGTCCTGTGGGTACAAGCTACTGCAAGAGACACTTGAGCTTAATAGAAGGATAGCTTCCCATCACAGACACTGCTAGTGCTCTCCAGTATCTGTGAACTCATCTCCATCCTTGGGACCCTGATACACTATACGGATCTGTCCCACAGTACTGAGCCACTGTCAATATAATTAAAGTAGTTTGCGCAGCTGATAATTTTGAGACAGATCTTGTATATCCTACCCTCTTTGGTAGCTAGGTGAGGCCTGGTACCTATGTTAAGCCAATAAAATGGGGGTGCAATTGATGCACACTACTTCTAGGCCTGACACTTTCCACGTGCTGTCTGTTCCCTCTCTGTTGGCCAGATGCAGCGGACCCAGCGGAAAACTCTGAGGCCCTGGAATACGGTGGGTGGAGGGAGCCTGGGTGTGTGAGAAGGGCCAGAACAAGTACACCATGTAGGCTTGTGAGATGAACATGAAATAAACCCTTACTGTTGAAAGCCATGCAGATGGGGGTGGGGAAGTTGTTATAACAGCTCAAGTTGCTTACCCTGATTTATATAGCTTTCCAACTGTAGAAGGAGTGCAAGGAAGGGAATGAAGTTTCATGTCCTTGAATATGTTCAAGAATGCCCACTTAGATGTGAAACTCTTGGGGCTAGAGATAAGTAACTCAACCAAGTAACTTAAAATACATTAAAAAATTTTTTCCACTAAGGTATCCTTATCAACAGAGAGGTATGATTTTTTACCCTAAAGTGACAGGGTGTATAGTTTCCAGTTAGCTTTCTTTGAAGTCTTTTATTTTCATAATCTTATCTTAAACATGAATGCAGTTTCTGTATTCTTCTCTACAACCTACATGTTTATTTTAAAGATTTTATTCATTATTTTCAGAGAGCAGGGAAGGGAGGGAGGAAGAAAAAGAGAGGAGCATCAACCTACGGTTGCCTTTCACCTGCCTCCAGCTACAGACCTGGCTGGAGACCTGGCTTGCAATCTGGTTATGTGCCCTGGCTGGGAATCGAACCAGCGACTTTCGGGTTTGCAGGCCAGTGCTCAATCCACTGAGCCACACCAGCCTGGTATATGTTTATTCTAATATGTATTTTTAAAAGTTATAAAGGACATACCATTACTGAAGAGAACCATTTCTTTTAAATCTTCCAGTAGGTAGACCCCACTGGGATTAAGTGTTCAAACATTAGTATTTTCAAAGTCAAGCTATACTGAAACCAATACATTCATACTTAAGCTTTGTTTCAAGTGAAATACAAAATCAAAATTCAAATGAGAATTTACGTTATTTTTCTTTGGGCTAAAGTTTTAAAATTACCTCCTATATTAAGTCAATAGCACTCCATATAATGGAATTATGAATTAGAATGCCAGCAAGGGCTTTTTGGAAAACACTGAAGACATTTATCTTTTAGGTACTTACATAGAAATTATTTTCATGGCATTTTTAATTTAGATGAATAAAAATTGTAACTTCGTTATTATGCCTGCTTACAAAAAGAAGTTGCTATAAACATGATACAACACATGAAACGAAATGTTTTGACATAAGCAGCTGCAGGCCTTGTATTTGCTCATATCTCATTGTAATGTGATGCAGAGGTGGATTTCTCCTTCAGCATTTTTCCATAACCCCACATTTTCCTCTAAACCAGCTCTGCCAGAAGGGGTGGAAATGCAGAGAGTATGTTAAAAGCTGCAGGAGAAGGTAGGCTGTCTGGGCTCTCCATACTTGAAAAAAAAAAAGGAAGAAGAAATGTATTTGTGTAAAGGCATTTTCTTTACAGAAATTCTCTCTGGTAGATGTTTAGTCATAAACAACACCCACTTAGAGGGGCCAGACTTGCTCCACAAGGCGTAGCTGCTTTGCTCCCCTGTGGAAAAATTGTCCACGTGTTTTGGAAACTTTATCTGATATTTGAAGGCCATCTCCCCTTATTTATTTTAATACGGATCTAGAGCTACTTTCTTCATTACTAATTTACCTTTTATTTTTAAATAAAAGCGGGAAACAGTGAAAGATAAGTGAAATTGTAAATTTAAGTAAATTGTATTAAATATTTTAATAAACTAAAACTACTCCATGTCCACCTAGCGGCCAGTTTGAAGATTTGGTCTCGTGCCTTGAACTTGAACAGTAATGTGACACTGGAAGGGCCTGCAGGAGGACCGCAGGAGGGTCACGTGGGAGAGTAATATGAGCCAGGCCACAAATGGATTACATCACTTTTTCCCACGACTCAGAACTCAGTCACATGATCGAAACCTATTCATGTGGGAAACTGGGAAATAATGGTCTTCTTGTGTGTCAATAAATAAATAAGTGAATAACAGTTTTTGATGGCCATACTATGGTCTCTGCCATACTAGTCTTCTCATGTATAAAAGTTAATAATAGTTGGTATGTACTTAGTATGTGTTCAGTTACCTCTCAGTAAGGTATATTTTGGCTTCTATTTTTACAGATGAAGAAATTCAAGATCAGGTTTGTGAAAGGAATTTTTCTCTCCCTATATCGCTCATCTTATCTACTCTTATTGGTTTGAAATGAACTGGTTTTCTCACAATATTAAATTTGGCTTGTGGATAGTTAGTAGGCATTTCAAATTATTATAATTTACTTTTTCATGTTGCATATATTTTAATTGTCTGCTTTTGGTGACTTGAACAACATGGATTCTATTTTCCTTTTTAAATTTTATTTATTTATTTTAAACACTTTTAAAAAATATTTTATTTATTATTTTTAGAGAGAGGGGAAGGGAGAGAGGCAGAGAGGGAGAGAGGCATCCATGTATGGTGGCCTTTTACCTGCCTCCAGCTATGGATCCTTTTTTAATTTTAATTATATTGTTTTTATAATTTTAAAAGTTTTATTGAGATATACTTCGTATACTATAAAATCCATCCATTTGAAGTGTATAACTAAATGCTATTTAGTATATTGAGATAAATGTACAATCATTACCGCAATCTAATTTTAGAGCATTTCATTATCCTATAAAGAAACTGTAAGCATTAATAGTCACTCCCTACTCCACTCTCAATTTCCAGCACTAGGTAATTGCCTAATTATCTTTTCCTTTAAAAAATATCTTGCACACTTATTTCCAGGATGGGTTCACTCCTTGGCATAATAGTGTCATCAAGAATCTGGTGTGTCTCGGTTTTCCACTCTGCCATCCTCAGTGAGTCAGCTTATATTAATTAGCAAGTGGTTGGAAGCTGGGTGCCCTGGCCCTAGGTATCAGCTTTTTGCTCTCCCATATCCAAAGGCAGGAAGAGGAACTGTTCTTTACACATCCCTTTTTCCCTTTTAATCAGATATTAAAACCTTTCCTAGACCCTTACTCACAGACTCCCCTTATTATCTCATTGGTCAATGCTTCTCTCCCTTTCTTCCTCCCTCCCTACCCTTCTGTCTGAAAATAATAAATAAAACCTTTTTAAAAATTAAAATTAATAATAATAATAAGTGATTTGAATGTCCCTGCCTTGCTTAGTCACTGACATAAATCATGAGATTACCATGATCGGCTTTGACAATTCCAACTCACCCCTAGGAGTTAAGAGAACACACCTCCCTGAATATATTACTGCCCTAGGCCTGACAGCACTTGGGTAGGGTGCTGTTAGAAAAGGTGAAAGGGCAAGGCTATCGGGCACCCAACTGTGTCTGCCAGATAACACTCTCACCTTTTAGTAAGTATTAGAAATGGGCAATAAAGTAAGAAAGGCTGGAACAGGGTTTGAATCAAAGGACTTTGGTAATTATATAATTCAACCCTGACTTTACAAATGGATACACTGAGTCCAACAGGTTAATTGGTTTTTCCAGGATGTACAGCTAGATGAGGGTTAGGGGTAGGACTGAAAGTGAATTTTCTGTTGGCCAGTTTGGTGTATACCTATAGACGTTGTTGCTTAGTAGTCAATAGACTATTGGTTACAATATGATGATACATTGTACTTGCTTACTTTTTAAAAAGATTTTATTTATTGTTTTCAGAGAGAGGGGAAGGGAGGGAGGCAGAGAGGGAGAGAGACATCAATGTATGGTTGCCTTTCACCTGCCTCTAGCTACAGACCTGGCTGGAGACCTGGCTTGCAACCTGGTTACGTGCCCTGCCTGGGAATTGAACCAGCAACCCTTGGGTTCGCAGGTTGGCACCTTATCCACTGAGCCACCAGCCAGGGTCCTGTACTTGCTTACTTGGGTTTTGGTTTTCACCTAGTGAGTTATGAACTCTTCAAAGGAAAAGAGTATCTTATTGAACTTTGAATCTAGAACCCAGGGGATTGTCCTCTATGCAAGAATAGTATACTTCAAGTTTGTACAATGTTTAAGAATTAGTTGCATTTAATTCATACCTAAATCTAGGTGAAGAAATTTAACCAGAGGTTTACCCACAGTTACACATCACTGGGGCATTGTAACAACAGCTGCTAAACAAATGCTAACTTATACAGATAGACAGCCTCGGGGAAATCTTTCTCGTTGTTGCTGCTCATGTGTACATGTATGAAATCTTTAAAAACTGGGCCATTTGGCTGAGTAATATATGGTAGTCCCACTTCTCTTTTACTTACATATACGACCATTCAGATGCTCCGTGGTTTCACCCAAAACCACACTTGAATGGTGATGATGGTGTTTTCCATGGCTACCCACAAAGGGCTAGAATTGGTTTGCTGGAGCTCACTCAGTGCTTTGGACACACAGAGGCAGATGCATTCTTAAGCCCACAAGTACCACCATCCCCAAATGATAACCCTGTCTATTTGTTTTTCTACCACGAGTAGTATATGCCTTTTATCCTTCTATGGCCAAGTTGTCACTTGTTTCCTTTCAGTTTGTTTTTCTTTTATTAATTATCACTTTTTATATCCATTCTTCTAGAGTGGAATTCTCCATTTGAAGTGAGAATTACGGGCATACGGTTATCTTCACAGTTTTATAGAGATGATTTTGACCCTTCCCAACATCATATATTTCATTTTGTGGAAGTAGTATTGGGAAAAGGTCAAATAGCTAGTAAACTCACAAAATGATTCATCTTTTATAGAATGGTAAGCCAAGCAAACAAATTAATAAAAATGTCAAAATATAGATGTGGTGGTGGTAAAAATCCTGCATGGGAAACTAGAAGACCTAGATCTTATTTCCCGGCTCTGTGCTCCCCATGGGTTAAACATACCCACATGCTGACCATTGTTTACCTTCACTGAAAAGCACAGATTTCTGTGCTGTCTACCTCCCAGATTATTGTTTAGATTGAAGGGTATGAGTGAAAAGGGACAATGCCATATAAATCCTAATTCACCAGGCAAAGGTTAGGACCTTTGCATATCCTATCCCATAGTACTCTATCAGGATCCTAGAGAAGAAGCCCTAAGTATTTACCTATCACATTCTCCAGTTAAAACGTTATTCAAATCATGCAAAAATATGGCTTTCTCTGAGCCTATTTCACACCTTCTTGTTCTACAAAATAGCCTGTGGAAAAATAAATGAGAGAAATGAGTCTCCCTCTGAAAGAATCACAATATACATTTCTGTTCTAAAGGGTCAGAGAAAACTTGACACATATAAAAAGGAGAGGCTGCATAATGTATTTTCCAAACTTGGCTGACAAAGAACACTGCCCCCGCCCAACACATGCACAGTTGCTGGTGTTTCTTGGTTCTGTTCTAAAAGGGAGAGATAACACACTTGTCTCGGTTTTGGCAACGTGCAAAAATGTGTTCTTCAGAAGTTTTTCTCCTGAACTTGAACTTTTTTTCTGTTTTGAGCAGAAATGAAGGTGAAAATGTCCTTCCTTTCACATTTTTCTTAACATCAGAGAGTAGAAAGAGAGCAGTTTCTGGGTCTTTCTCATTAGCCTACTTCTGTTTAAATTACACCCTGTTATACTTCCTTTCCACTTATATTAGGTCGCCGTGCGATGTAGCCAAATACATGCGGGGACTGTCCCAGAACCTTGTGCCCAGCGGCCTCTTGAAGTCAGGCAAAAAGTTGGGAGTAACTTTCAGTTATTCTGGCCACTCGGCCTCTTCCTTGCCTGTTCTTATTAAAACGACCACCGGGCAGAACTGAACTCTGCCAGCAAGCAATCATAAAACCATCAAAATTTAGAGCAGGAAAGGATGGAAGTGTCTCAGGTAGGGTAGGCACGCACTTCCCTTGGCCTGGATCCCCCAGAGAAGATCCTGAAGCACAGCCTCCTTGCAGGAAGTCCATATGGGAACTGGCCTCAAAAAGCAGGATGGGACAGGGGAGTGACAGAGAGAGTGGGAAATCTGTGCTGAGCGCCTTACCAAGTTGGCTGCTCCCATAAGCACTCCCAGAGTGTGTTCTGAAGAGCTTACCAAATGTCTCGCAACACATCTTTGGGACAAGGGACTTCCCGTGCCCCACCAGCCTTGAGTGGTCCCAGTAGGAGTCAACTCCCTGTGCTTCTGGGCTGTGCATCTGGGAGAGCTGAGATATGAGTCCCATGTCCTGTCAGAAGAGCTCCTAAGCAGAAACTAAGAGGTCCTTGTGACACCCAGATGTAAGACACTAGCAGTCGCACGCATGGGAAATTAGTTGAAGCCCATGCGAAAACGGTTGCCAGGCTGGTAGCTGGAGGAAAAGGTGTTGTGACAAGAGGACTGGACGCGGTGTCTAAGAGGTATCCAGTGTGGTGCTCAGTACACGCTAGTGGTTTGTCTAAGTGAAGTCCAACCTCTCCCTGCCTCCCGAAGGTCTTTAAAACCCTGGAAAGTTAACTGGGTTGGTTCAGGACACAACGCTTGCTGGTGGCAGAGAGGATTGGAGACGGCTCTCCTGACTGCCTTTCGCTGGGGCTTTCAGCCATGTTGCACTGCCTCAACTTTGCTGTGGTCAGAAACGTGAGAGCAAGGTGCCACGCAGTTGGGTCCACAAAGTTTGGGAAGAAGTTCAAAAAAATGTTTGACTTTGATAATGGTAATAACAACAGAGAAGCTAATGCAACATAGAGCAGGATCAATAATTAATGAGTGCTACAGTGAATGCCACTGGAATTAGAAGGAAGGCAAGAGAAGTTTAAAAGGGAACTGGGCTGGGAGACCTCCTGTTTGCATTTATAATCTGTGTGTCTTACACCTTCTGAGTTTGGAAGGCGGCGGTGTTTTTGTGTCATGCTTGGAAATTGTGCCTTGTGACTGTAATGGGAACCTGGATCCTGTTCTGGAACTGAGCATAGCTGAGATAATAATTAAGTTACTTGGCAAATGCTGAAGGAACTCATCAAAGTCCAGAGAATCCATAATGGGATTTCATGGCAAAACCAACATTGGTTCTAACTAGGGTTCTTCTGTTGCCATGGGCACATTGACCACTGCTTGCTTTCTTATTAGGGAAGTAACTTTTTAAATAGATTTTATTCATTATTTTTAGAGAGAAGGGAAGGGAGGAAGGAAGAAAGGGAGGGAAATATCCATGTATGGTTGCTTTTCACCTGCCTCCAGCTGGGGACCTGGCTGGGGACCTGGCTTGCAACCTGGTTATGTGCCCTGGCTGGGAATCAAACCAGCGACCCTTGGGTTTGCAGGCCAGTACCAATCCACTGAGCCACACCAGCCAGGGTCTAGGGAAATAATTTGATGTACTGGAAATCTCTAGTACTTTAAAAAATAAACTTTTGATTTTAAAGCATTTTTCTATTTACAGAAAAATTGCGACGATAGTACAGAGTTCCCACATATCCTCCAACCAGCTCCCCTAACATTATTAATACCTTACATTACCATGGCACACATGTTGGGACTAAGGGATTAACATTGGTACATTCCTCTTAAGTCCTTGTACTTGACACCTATTTTTAGGCTTTAATTAAGTGGCCAGATCATTCTAATGTTGATATTTGATTGAACTGGGATACTTTGTGAATGAGTGATAAATAGGATTTATGACTTCAACATTGTCCACACAGAAGTTACCATGGGTCTTTGGTCAGATTGTTGTGTTCCTGAGAATTCCATGGCTTCTAACTGCCCTGAGAAACTGCTGGTTAATTACTAAACTAAGTGAAACTGACCCCCTATTAAGACCAGTTTTAAAACATGTTTGAATATTCACCACAACTGTGTTTGAAAAGACTTCAAGTCTTTTCTGAATATGTAGAATATCTCCTTTTGAACAAATCATTTTAACCTGCTATGTAAGTGTGATGTGCCCAGCAACATGATGGCACAGATGGTAGCACTCTTGGACATGATATTTGACATGGGTGACATTATGAGATTTGATATTTTGAAAAGAGGCCCTTGGAAACATCCGAGATGACATGGCTCAATGAGGACCCTACCAGATGGAATTTATGGGCCCCTATGCTGAGTGCATACATGTTTTCCATCTAGGAAAGTTGTGACAACAGAATGCACCCAAATGCATCTAATGGTCAGACTTACACACATACACATACACACACTCATACACACACACAACTTTTTAAAAACTGAAAATATTTAGTTTACTTCAAAATATTCAAGCCCTGGCTGGTAGCACAGTGGATAAGGCGCTGGCCTGTGAACCCAAAGGTCGCTTGTTCGATTCCCCAGCCAGGGCACGTAACCAGGTTGCAAGCCAGGTCTCCAGCCAGCTCTGTAGCTGGAGGCAAGTGAAAGGCAACCATATATGGATGTCTCTCTCCCTCTCTGCCTCTCTCCCTTCCCTTCTCTCTAAGAATAATAAATAAATAAATTTTTAAAAATCTTTAAAAATATATATATTCATTGCTTAAAAATTAAAATGAAAAATCCCAGTGTTAAGTCACCACTGGTCCATCATTTTTTTGAGATAATTGGAAAGTCAGATATAATTTTGTATTTAATACTGTTTCTTGGTTTATTCTTTGTTTTTTATTTTAACTTTTAGTTAAATTTATTGGGGCGGCATTGGTTAATAAGGTTATGTATATTTCATGTGTACAATTATACGACACGTGATCTGTATATTGTATTGCGTGCCCACCACCCAAAGTCATCTTCTTCTATCACCATGTATTTGACCCCTTTACCCTTTTTCTCCCTCCACCCCCTTCCCTCTGGTAGCCACCATGCTGCTGTCTCTGTCTATGAGTTTCAGAGTTATATCCCATATATGAATGAAATGATTCTTAGCTTTTTCTGACTTAATTTTCTCAGCACGATATTCTCCAGGTCCTCCCATGTGGTCGCAGATGGCAGTGTTTCATCTTTTGTTATGGCTGAGTCGTACCCCATAGCATATATGCACCACGTCTTCTCTGTCCAGTGCTCTCTTGAAGGGTACTTTGGTTGTCTCCATATCTTGGCCACTGTGCATAATGCTGCAATGAACATAGGGGTACATATATCTTTAAAATCAATTTTTGAGGGTTTTTTTTTGGGGGGGGTGGGGATAGATACCCAGAAGAGGGATGGCTGGGTCATATGGTAACTCTCTTTTTAATTTTTTGAGGAACCTTTGTGCTGGCTGTACCACTTTAATTCCTACAAACAGTGAATAAGGGTTCCATTTTCCCCACAACCTCTCCAACACTTGTTATTACCTGCCTTGTTGATAATAGACATTCTAACAGGTATAAGGTGGTATCTTGTAGTTTTGATTGCCATTTCCCTAATATCTGGTGAAATTGAACATCTTTTCATATATGCCTTGGACATTTGTATATCTTCTTGGGAGAAGTGTCTGTCCAGGTCCTCTGCCCAGTTTTCAATTGGATCGTTTTGTGTTGTGTTGTATGAATCTTTATATATTTTAGATACGAACCCCTTGCTGGACATGTTGTCTGCAGTTATGTTCTCCCATTTGGTCGGTTGCCTTTTTGTTTTGTTGGAGGTTTCTTTTGCTGTACAGAAGCTTTTTAGTGTGATGTAGTCCCATTTATTTTTGCCTTTACTTCCCTTGTCTTTGGAGTCAAATTCATGAAATGTTTTCTGCAACCAAGGTCAATTAATAACTGTGTTTTCTTCTATGTAATTTATTGTTTCCAATGTTATATTTAGGTCTTTGATCCATTTTGAATTAACTTTTGTACATGGGGAAAAACTGTAGTCTTAATTTCATTCATTTGCATGTGGCTTTCCAATTTTCCCAGCCTCATTTATTGAAGAAGCTTTCTTTTCTCCATCATGTTTTTGGCTCCTTTGTCAAAACTCATTTGCCAATATTCATGTGGTTTTATATCTGGGCTCTCAGTTCTGTTCCATTGGTGTTTTTCTGCCAATACCATGCTGTTTTTATTATTGTAGCTCTGTAGTAGAATTTGAAGTCAGGTAATGTGCTACTTCTGCCTTTGTTCTATTTTCTCAGGAATGCTTTTGCTATTCAGGGTTTTTAGTGGTTCCATACAAATCTGTTATTTTTTGTTTGTTTGTTTTGTATTTCTTTTTAAAAAAACAACATTGTAATTTTGATGGAGACTGCATTAAAGCTGTGTATTGCTTTGGATAATATGGCCATTTTAACTATGTTGATTCTTCCAATCCATGAACATGGTATATCTTTCCATTTTACTGTGTCTTTTTCAATCTCTTATAATAATGTTTTGTAGTTTTCAGTATATAGGTCCTTAACATCCTCAGTTAAGTTTATTCCTAGCTATTTTATTCTTTTCTTTGCAATTGCAAAAGGAATTTTTTTTTCATTTCTCTTCCTGAAATTTCAGTGTTATATACAGGAAAGCTATGATTTTGTATACATTGATTTTTGTATCCTGCAACGCTGCTGTATTTGTTTATTGTTTCTAATGGTTTTTGGTGGGGTTTTTAGGGTTTTCTATATACAAGATCATATCATCTGCAAAAAGTGACACTTTTACTTCTTCCTTCTGAATTTAAAATGCCTTTTATTTCATTCTCTTGCCTGATTGCTCTGGCTAGAACTTCCAGAAATATGTTGAATAAGAGGGTGAGAGTGGCATCCATGTCTTGTTCAGCTTTTAGAGGGAAAGCTTTTTTTTAGAGGGAAAGTGATATCACACTCAATATCACACATTGAGTGTGATATTGGCTGAGGGTCTGTCGTATACGGCCTTTATTATGTTGAGGTATTTTTCTTTTATGAGTATACTCATTTTATTGAGTGTTTTCATCATAAACTGATGTTGTATCTTATCAAATTCTTTTTCTGCATCCATTGATAAGATCATAATGGTTTTTGTCTTTTTTTGTTAACATGGTGTATTATTACATTGATCGATTTGCATTATGTTGAACTATCCTTGTGCCCCTGCAATGAACCCTGCTTGATCGTGATGTATTATTTTTTTAATGTATTGTTGTATTTAGTTTGCTAGTATTTCGTTTAGGAATTTTGCATCTGTATTTATCAGACATATTAGCTTGTCATTCTCTTTTTTGTGTGTTACCCTTGCTGGGTTTTGGTATCAGGATTATGTTGGCCTCTTAAAATATGTTAGGAAGTACTGCCTCTTGTTCAATGTTTTTTGAAGAGTTTGAGAAAGATAGGTACCAAATCTCCTTTGTATGTTAGGAAGAATTCACTAGTTAAGCCATCTGGAGTTGGACTTTTATTTTGGAGGCAGTCTTTGATGGTTGTTACAGTTTTCTCACTATTGACTGGTCTATTTAGATTTTTCAGTTCTTCATGACTCAGTCTAGGAAGGTTATATATTTCTAGGAACCTACCCATTTCTTCTAGGTTATTGAAATTGGTGGCATATGGTCTTTCATAGTATTCTAGTATGATTCTTTGTATCACTGTGATGTCTCTGGTAACTTCTCTTTCATTTCTGATTTTGTTTATATGAGTTTTTTCTCTTTATTCCTTAGTAAATCTAGCCAGGGGTTTGTCAATTTTATTAATCTTTTCAAAGAACCAGCTCTTCGTTGTACTGATTTTTGTAGTCTTTTTGCTCTCTTCTTCATTCAATTCTTCTCAGTTTTTATCATTTTCTTCAAAGTTTAGGTTGACTTTGTTTATCTTTTTCTACATTTCTAAGACATAATGTTAGGTTGTTTACTTGGGATTCCTCTTGCTTCTAGAGAAAAGCCTGTGATAATGTAAACTATCTCATTGCTGCTTTTGCTGCATCTCAGAAGTTTTGTTATGTCATATTGTCATTCTCATTTGCTTTTACATATATTTAGATCTCACCTTTTATTTCTTCTTTGCCTCAGTCATGTTTTAGTAGTGCGTTGTTTAATCTCCACATATTTGTGGGTTTTTTCTACTTCTGTTTGCAGTTGATTTCTAATTTCAAAGCATTGTAGTCAAAGAATATACTTAGTATGATTTCAATCTTTTTAAATTATTGAGGCTAGTTTTGTGACCCAACATGTGTAATCTATTTTTGAGAATGTTCCGTGTGCAGTGGAATAGAATGTATAATCTGGTGTTCTGGGATGAAGGGCTCTGGAAATGCCAGTCATGTCCATTTGGTCTAATGTGTCACTTAAGGATGATATTTCTTTATTGATTTTCTGTTGGAGCCCTGCCATGTGCTCCAGGCTGCAAGGCTGCATCTGTGTCTTGTCTTAACATTTCTTCCTTCTTGCCTCCCCAGTTTGCTCCCGCTTGCTCACCTTTAGATGTTTCAATGCACAGGTCTCTCATACATGTTTGTGCATTGAGCAGGGAGTTCTTTGTTGAATTATAGCTGTTCAAATTGTTGAAACTTTAAGAAGAGAAATCAAGGGGATCTTTTATGCTATCATTCCTCTGACATTCTTGCTCTGTACCAGGCTCATATTTGATACTGTTTAATTAAGCAAGCAGAAGAAGTACTCTATCTGTTGTCAGAATAGCTCAATTTGTTAGCACCAAATTTCCACATCACCTGTGATAGTCTTAGAGATTTACAAATTAATTTCAATTCCAACCAAGTCAATTCTGGGCTACTGCCTTGAAGTTATTTAAATAGTAACATCCATTTGCACAAAATCTTAAGAATACCACTAAAGTGGCCTGTGACTTCTTGAGCTTTTGACATTCAACCACCAGAGGCTGCTCTGAGACCATTAGCCTTCTTTCACTCTGGGTCCGATACCAACAGGGAAAACTGTAAGGACTGATTTGGCATCTATTGCTCTGAATTGCCCTTGCTCAGTACAGTTCCTGTGGTCTGCTGTTGGAGTATATGATTAATTAGGGTCAAGAGGACGTGCTGAAAGAAGGCAAAAACTACAATTACTATTTTGCCCTCCTTTTTATTTTGAAACTCTTAATCTTGTTCTATTTCTCTTAAGTAAAAGAGAATTGGGTAAGGCTTTCCTATTGGCATTTGCTAACTTTTCATCATTTTTCTCTGTTAATGTGTTTCCAAAGCAGATTTCTGAAGCTTTTTAAAAAAATCTTTATTAATTAATATTTATTTCTATATGGTTTCTTTTCTTGTACATTTTACCAGGATTTTACAGTGCTTTCATGCTGTTCCCTCTGTTTTATTTTTTAAAACCATTGTCTTTCTCCTCCAAGTCTTTCTCTTTATTTAACAAAACAAACCAAAACTTAAATGGAACATCTGTAGTTCAGTAAGAAGGATTAAAGATGGTTTTCGTGCCTGTAATGTATTTTGTATTTAATCTTGGACAACTAAGCAGTGATTTAGTTTCTTCACATGAAATTGCTTTTAGTCTTCACAAGCAAAGGCATGATGTAAGTAGACATTGATCAGCCATGAAAAACAACGGGTTTCGTGTTAATGTTAAATATGTTACCCTAAGGAGTATACTTCCATAAGAATAAGTTACTACATAAAAATGTAAAGTTTTAGACCTATGGCAAATACCAAGTTAGTAGTTTTATAGCAGGCAAAGTCATCAGTGTATAGATGATCTAGAGAATTTCAACATTGTAATTCCAGAATTCTAGACTTCTATGTTTTGCAAAGCTCCATATATGATTGAAAGAGGTATAATTCAGATATGTTCTTTACTATGCCTCATTTTCTATAGGTTACAGGAAGAAATCAATTGAACTTGAAGGAAAGTGAATGCCTATTTTATTAATTTATATTTATAGCAAAAGATAAAAATTTCAAGATTTCTTTTGCTCTGAAATGAAATTCTTGAGATACCATGAGACACTTCTAAATGTTTGGTGATATTATATTCCTAGAATAGAATAAACCTTAGATATATATGATATTTTACTTCCAGTGTAGTTACAACAATAGAGAGTCTTACCCTAATAAATTCATGACTAAAGTAGGATACAAGGTTGCTTATATTTTCAGGTAGCGTAATGGCAGCCATAATGTGGAGATTGGCCCCTATTTCACTAACTGCTTTGTTAAAGATGGAATTCCTGTAAAAGGGCCCGATTTCCTTCTCTGTGGCAGGTTCTGCTTTTCAACTTGCCCCAACTAAGGAGAGAACCAGAAGTCACTTGCCCATGAGTAATACCTTATTATACCATCATGTTTTCATGTGGTATATTTTTCTCTCGATCTGTATATCTGACAGTTGACTTCCTAAATATCACATTTAAGCTGAGCCAAAAAAAAAAAAAAAAAGACCCAGTGAAGTAGTAACATTAAGTCAGCTTTGTGAGATGCATTAGCAGCCTGTCTGAACAAAGACGAGGGACTCAGGCACAGAAAATCATCACGTGGCCCTGGCCCTGGGAGCTCTGCAGATGCACTGCATGACTCATTGCTAAACATGCCAAAAACAGACACATTCCAGGCGAGTGAAGCATCCACTGATCCAACTACAGTTAGGTAAGTTGTGTGATACTTGTCTTACTTGCTTTTCCTTGAAGAACTCCCATGCCACTTCCAACCGCTCCTTAACACCACATGTCAAAAGCACAGAGCAACTGTATTAAGATAAAACTGTTAGCATTAAAGACAGGCACTAGACAGACACTTGAATTAGTATAACCCTCAGGCTAGTTACACTGCACTAAATTGCATAGGCTTTCAAATACCAGCACTCAAATTTTTTTAAATGTATCCATAGCAACCTCTTTGTTAAGGGAATAGTTACCTGAAAGGATACACATCTTTTCAAAGAAACAGGGAGACATAAAACCATATTAGTTAACTGTAGATGATATTACTTGGGTTTAAATTTAATTACGGGTATGATTCAGGAAGAAATAGGACTTTAAAGAAATCTTTAGCACCTAGGCATTTCTTCCCAGTAGAATGTGTTTTCATGCCTTATCACCAAAGGGTTCTTAGGTATGAAACATTTATGAAAATACTATGAAATAAGTTGGGTGTCAGTTATTTAAGAATAAATAACAGCCCCCGTCTTCTTCCTGCCCACAGCATGCCCACCATTTTCTTAGAAAGCTCCTTCACTTAGGGTATCCCATGACTGCACATGGATCTTTAGTGGTAGCTTTATGGATATCTGCTATCAAACAGGACATGGGCTCACATAAAAGTCCATAGTCCCTCTCTTCTACGGTGACCTGATTTAATTCATCCTGTTTCCAAAACACTCTGATGAAATGGCCTTTTATTTGGTCATGTTATATGACATTGGCTACAGGGAGAAACCAGTGAAGTGTCGGGCTTTTTGATACTACCCAGTGACAAACTGAGGGAAGCTAAAGGAGGACTTTAGAATTGAAGAACCTGCAAATCCCAGCTTCTCCCATCTCTTGGGTAAGGGAAAGAAAATCTTTTCCTCTGGTCTCTGAGGTCTCCTCACTGGGGTCTGTGAATGAAACTAACAAAAGGCAGAATAACAGGATAAAAGGCACACAATTTTTAAAATACCATGTGCACAGATCACAGAAAAGGAGCAAAACTCAAAAAAGCTGTTAGATTCAAAGACAAATATGCCCTTTTCACAAAGAAAAGAAGGGACCTGGGCTCCACGGGGAGACGAAACGCAGGGAAGTGACCAGGAGACACATGGAGGGACTAATGGAAGATAAGGGCCATACTCCTAAGGTCTGTGTATGCAAATTCATCTTGAGGCTGACACCCCATCTTCAACGATCGAGTCATTTTTTGGTCTGTGATATGAGGGGAATATATGCCCTCATTTTAGGCAGATAAGAGGAGGGCATTTTCCTGCATCTGTGGCTTCTTAGTTGCCTTTAGCTCAAAATAATCCTGATGCCGCAGTGGCATGTTTTGGTACAGTAGCACTTCTGATCCTCTTCAGGAGGCAAACACATCAAGCTTGAAGCTCCCACTACCTCGTGTGAATCAGGGCTAACTTCAGAGGCGACCATGCAGTCACACCAGGCCCCGAGCTTGGTTCAATGATTTGGCTGAATGGATGTGGCTGCCTTCCAATAAAACTTGATGGACACGGAAATTTCAATTTCATACACCTTTCACATGATATGAAATAAAATTATTTTGATTTTTTCAACCATTTCAAAAATGTTCAGTCATTCTCAGCTGGTGACCACACAGTAGAAGATGGTGGGCAGGGGTTGGCCTGGTCAAAAGAGGTGGCTCCTAACCCAGCATCGCTCCCACCTGGGAACTTGTCAGAAATGCAGATTTCCAGGCCCCCCACCTCGTCTGCTCAATCAGAAACTGTGGTGGGGCCCAGTAATTGTGTTTTAACAAGCCCTTCCGGGGATTCTGATGCTCGCTCAAATTTGTGAACCACAGATCTAGACTGACCTAACGATGCTCAATCTTGGCTGCTCATTCTAATCTCTTAGGGGAGCTTTTTAAAAATCTCTCTGCCAAAGCCCAGCCAAGATCAATTAAATCAGAGTCCCTATAGTTGAGACCACGACACCAGTATCTTTTAACTCTCCTCCAAGTGATTTCGGTAGGCAGACAAGATAACTCACGTTTTCATTGTACAAACAAGGAAACTAAAGCTCACAGAGTTTAATCATCTTGCTTGGGGTACACAACAGGAAAAAATAGGTATGGCACAGTCCTCTTTCACTTCTTCAATACGTGCGATGGGTTATGGAACGTGTTTGCCAGAAGCTTCAGGGGTCATGTTATCTTTTATTACTACCACTGATTAATTAAAAACACATCTGGAAGCATGCCCTAAATAAAACGAAGGCTTGCTTTAGAAACTCGTTAGGCCAGACAGTGTGACTGTAATTGGAAGAAACAACTGGGCAGAGGCTGAGGACAGTCCCATCTGTAAGCACTTTGGGGTTGAGACGAGACCTTCGAGGCTGCTGTGAGGACAAAGCCTGCAGCGGCTGGCCTGCGTGGCTGCGCGGTCGTTTCCTGTTCCGAGCATGGAGCACACCGAGAAGTCACAGCCTTCAATGTCCTTAATGGCACTGGAGAACCAACAGTTACACGCTCATGATGGCTTTTATGACTCTGGGACTGCCGTGCCTTGGGTGTTTTTAAAAGGGAACTTTAAAATGATGAATGCCTTGTTCTTCTCTGCAAAGGCTTCGCCCTATCTATGCATTTCATGGAAGGACGAAAATAGGCTGTGTACCCAAAATGGAGCGGGAGAGAGGGAAGCACGGAAGAGACTGAGCCATGTGATAAATACCAGTGGAGTTGTGCAAACATACAACCAACCATTGGATGCTTTTATTGTTTTATTAGTTACCTGATCATAGTACAGGTTACAATTTTTGAGCGTTTACCATGTGCTGTGTTCTCATAGTTCTGTGGTTAAGGGCACGTTTTTAGGAGCCAGTCAGCCTGAGTGCATAAACCAAGATCTGTAACCACCAAGCTTAGTGACCTTGGCAAATCACTTTGCTTCGGTTTTCTCTCTTAGAAAATGGAAATAAGAGTACCTATTTCCATAGGGGTAAAGGAGAATTAAATGTGCTCGCAAGTGTCTGGCACCTAGTAAGCACTCAGTAAGTGATAAATAATATTTTTAAACAAATCACTGGGTTCAAATCACAATACCTTTGAGGGAGAATAAGCAGAAGGGTCATAGACAATTGAATGACAAAGTTGGTATTTGGATGAGGTTATACTGCTTTACTTGGGATTAATAAATCAGGGGCAATGCCTTTTTCCATGTATACTATGAACTTTTGGGGTTGATTCACATATCCTTGGACCTTCTTTTTATCTGTTTGATTTTGCAACGTCCAACTCCTCTTTGAAGCAGGAGGTGGCCCCTCCTCCTAGCAGCTCCCCCTGCAGCTGTCTTAGTCTCAGTAAGTGGTGACTCCATATCTTTCAGCTGTTCCAGCAAAGAACTTGCAAGTCATCCTAGTCTCCTCACTTTATCTGACACACTCACTCCATCAGCAAATCGCATTGACTCTACTGTCACAAAATACCCAGAATCCACCTACATCTCCCCACTTCCACTGCCACCCCTATCCCAATCCACCGCCACCTCTTACCTGGTTAACCTAGTTGGCCAAAAAGCCTTGTCAGTGGTGTTCCTTCTGCCCATAAGGCTGATGTCTGTTACAGAACTCAAGAGGTCCATTTGCCTGTGCATCAAAGCCCAGTCAAATGCAAACAGAACTTTGTAGCCAAGAAAGTAAAGGTTTATCTTTAAGGAAATGGTGTCATGCCTGGAGGCATAGGTGAGCTAATGCTTGAAGACCTGGCTCCCCACTGGCTTCCAGGGAATGGATTATATAGGGGCCAGGGTAGGGGGTAGTTGATCATTGAGTCAGGTCCTAGTCAGCCATGGCCTTGTCTGTCTGGTGTCAAGAGGGTATGGTCAGTAGGGTCAGTCGCCTTTCATGGGTCTGCACGGAAGCACAACTGAAGTCCAGATGTCATCTTTTTTTTCTTTCTCCTTTTTCATTTTTCTTTTTTTTACTTTACTTTTATTTTATTGTTACTGTGTTACATTTATCCCATTTCCCCCCATTGCTCTCCCTGCCCCACCCTCCCCATTCTCCCTCTCATAGTCAATCCCATATGTTGTCCATGTCCACGAGTCATCCATGCTAGTTCCTTGACTAAACTGCTCCCCTTCTTTGCGTCTTTCTCTCCCTCCCCCTTCCCCTCTGCCCACTGAAAGTCTCTTCCTTGTTTCCATGTCCCTGGTTCAGCAAGATGTCATATTGAGCTTGACCAAACTCTTGCCTCTGTAGTCAATGGACCTGGGACTTTGTTCTTCAGACAGTTGGATGCTGACCAAAATCTCATATCCTAAGTGCTTAATGATTAAGGATGGATAGAAAGGAGAAAGGGTCATGTTAAAGAAATGGAGTTTCTACGTGGTTACATCTCCAGCCAGCAGCCACAGTTAACTCTAAAAAGTCAATTGGCTATTGCCATTTTGTGGCTTCAAAGCCTCTGGGTGTCCCCTACCTAACTCTGAGGAACTCCCAAAACTCTTCCAGTGACCTACTAAACCCTACATGACCTACAAACACTCCCCCCCCCGCCCCCACACACAGTCCTGAGACCCCAGCTCCTACTACTGTTGCCCTTACAGCCTTCTTGCTCTCTGGCCCTAGAGCCTCCACAGCTACTCCCCGCTGCTTGGATAATTGCCTCACCCATCACTATAATTGGAGTTCTTGCTCATTCACTTTCTTAGAACTGTGCTAAAATGTCACCCTATAAAATATCTACTTTCCAGCCAGGTCTCCAGCCAGGTCCGTAGCTGGAGGCAGGTGAAAATCAACCGTACAGTGACATCTCTCTCCCTCTCTGCCTCTCTCTCTTCCCCTCTCTCTAAAAATAATAAATAAAATCTTAAAAATATATATCTACTTCCCTACTCCAACATTCCCTACCTACATCATCAGAACCTCTCTCACCATCAGACACTTTGTATTTACTTGTTGACTTGTGTGTCTATCTCCACTAGAAGGTACGCTAAGGAGGGAAGCCCTTGGCAATGCCTGACATGTAGTAAGCACTCAATAAATACTGTTGACTGAGTGATTGGCCATTCCAGGATGAGAAACACATCATGGTTAACTTAAGGCAAAAGCATGAGAACCCCTCAGCTTCTTTTTCTTACAGGAGGCACTTGTCTTTATACTTGAGATCCTTGGATGCCCTGGGAGTTGTGAACGCCAGTCCATAGAGATCCATGGATATCTATGTTGCCAATGAGATCAATGAGTAAATCACTGATTCAGCAATTAGATTGGAATAAAGAAAAATCCCCCACAGGGAAATGAATCACAGAAATGTATTCCATTGGTAGCGCCATTGAGAAATTCTGAATGGAGAAGGTTCACTCACAGTCCTAGACAAATAGCCATAAAATCCACATCCTTCCCTACATAGCACAACAGTGACATCTTTTGAAATGAGAAATACTCCATCGATAGGCATGTATGTGGTTATTTTCCCCACCTACAAATGATCGGCTGAACACAGACCATATTTGGAGAACCATTAAAAGTTCATAAAAATCATGAAAGTGCTTCAGTTTGTTTTCAAATATAATGGAACACTACTGGTTTACCTTGAAAGTGCAGTGTGATATACTTTGGGAGGTAGATTGAGATTGGGGATTTCAGAACCAAATCAGAACCTGAGTGGTAAATTTCAAAAAGCCCTGTGTGAGGCCCAGGGGATGAGGGAATGTTGTGGTGAGTCATGGGTGTTCGGGGTTTGGTGCTTCTTTCCAAAGGAGAACTGCATCTGGATGAGGGTGACAGCATCCTGTGCTGAAAATAGCATTGGTTTTGGCGTCAGAGAGATGGGTTCCAGTTTCTGATCTACTATCCAAACCATGCACTTGCTGCATCTTCAGGATGGCCTGATGCATTACTGGCCCATGATCCATACAGGATTCTCCTCATGTCCTCCCTTCCCATGCAGTGCAAATACCTCCTGATGGGTTTTTTAAAGATTTTATTTATTTTTAGAGAGAGGGGAAGGGAGAGAGGAAGAGAAGGAGAGAAGCATCACTGTGTGGTTGCCTCTTGCGCACCCCTAACTGACTGGGAATCCAACTGGAGACTCTTTGGTTCCCAGGCCAGCACTCAGTCTGCTGAGCCACACCGGCCAGGGCCCTCCTGATGGATTTTATTGTATTAAACAGAACATCTCTCTAGCATAGCCATGCAATTTTCCATTTAAGCTTGAACTGAGTAGACCTCATAAAGTGTGGTGTAGCAGCTGATTGTGATTTTCTTTAATTAGGTTAGATTACTTTATCTGGTTGAAGCTAAGTATTATCTGTTTGTTGGTTTCTAAAGGTGACCATAACAATTATATTTTCCCTATGTAGATATAATTTAGGAGGAATATCAGTAGGTCTTTCTGATACAACATAGATAAGGCTATGAATAAGAATACAGTTATCTTGGTCATTGTCTGATGTTATTTACATCACTTATTAAAATAATTTTAAACAGTGGGACTTTTTTCTTTTATTGTTGCTGTATTATTCTATTTTTATTACATTTATCCCATTTTTTAAAAGTCGACAAAAAACATAAGCCCTTTCTTTTGCAAATTAATAAAGCAAAGGAAAAATTGAAGCCTCATTTGAATGCAGTTTCTCAGACATTTAGAGCTCTTTAATAAATATGGAGAAAGCTGAGGCACTGATAATCAGTGTTTGCATTTTTTTTCCTTGCCAGGACTCAATATATTTATTTTGCATCTTGCATCTTGCATCAGGAGAATAGTACAGGAAAGCCTATCTCAGTGTATGTGAATTTTCATAAGTGGTCCCCAGCAGAGAAAAAGCTCATGGTGAGCTACCTATATTTAAGGAAATAAACATACTCTTTTCATAGCCCCCAAGGACTGTACTAGGCACACTGTTCAGGTGGTGAGTAGGCAACTTCATTGATTGTGATGATGTATTCTGGCACATATTTCAATAAACTATATGAATTGCTGATGCCATTTTTGTGTTTATACAAGTATTAACCTGATATGTGTTGACCTTTAGCACACTGAAAGAGATGGCACAGGTACTGCTAGTTGTCCTCCAAGATGCCATACCAATGTCCACCCATGTCCAGGAGAGCCTGGCCAGGACCACCTGCCCAGGGACCTATGTTATACCTTTGTGGTGGAGGTCTGTTTATAGCCGAACCTGCATATAACTACACAGAGGTATCATCTAGACTTCTTTCCTACAGAATATCTGTCAAGACTACAATATCCCTTCGGCTGACATTTACAAATGCTGTTAATTACAGACTTAGAAACAGAACATCCCTTCCTTTGATGGATTTGCTTATTCTGTTTCCAATATGTAGATCTAATCCTCACTTAATGGACAATCCCCCAAGGGCTATTTATTTCATTTGTATTTTTTATTGTATTTATTTGTAAATAAAAAAAAAAACAAAACTATTTATACTGTTCACTTTTCCTAGGAGTTTACAGAATCATTTCTGGATCCAGCCTATTTTATGATAAAAAGCAGAGTAATTCTAATCCTAAATACTAAGTTTGATTCCTGGTATAGTGATTTATAGCAAGAAAACCTTGGGTTACCTACTTTTTCTAAATGACCCAATCTGTTCATTTTAGCCTAACAGTTGTGATGCCTACTTTTTGGTATTCTGGTGGAGACTAAAAGGTTCACATTTGTGAAGTGCCTGGCAAAAGGCTTGGCTTATAGTAGGTACTCAGAAGTGGTATTTGTTCATGACATCACCTTATGTATTATGAGAAGATGCTAGAAAACCATCATTAGTTGCTACCTCTTACCGGAGGAAATGCCCTCCTTTTATGTACCTACCTGAGATTATTTATATATATATATATATATATATATATATATATATACACACACACACACACACACACACACAATTTGTAATCTATAACTGATCAGATGTGTAATTGTAGCCGCAAAAGTGTATGGTACCTTCATCTAAAAATAAAACAAATATACTGTCTCTCAAGTATGTCCATTAAACTGAGGTTCTGTTTTAGAAGGCTGGTCTCTTCTCTCCTCACACCTGGATATGGCACTGACGTGGGAGTATTAGGATATGAGATGGCATTATGCTTATTGTTTTCATAAGTACAGCACCGATGTACTAAGATATGGTGAGAAGGAAACCTTAGTCATTTAATTTTCAAGAGATTCTTTTCCCTTTTTCAATGTGGCAGTGGCCAGTCTGATTGGTGCTCCTGTCTCAGAAGCTGCATGTTGCATTTCATTTTCTTTTCACACACGTTTGTCAACCACCTACATCGGAGGTCCAGTGTAAGTGGCTGGGGTTACTAAGATGAGTAGGACACCTTTCCCACCTGTGAGAGTTTCATAGATGGGTAGAAGAGAGAGAGTCTGGGACCTAAGATTACAGGACCGCATGGCAGTGAGACAGCAGAGGGGCGTCATGGTTTGCTCAAGCTGGTGCTCATCTCCTGACTCGGCACAGCTCTTTCCAACTCTAAGTTCAGTGTCCTCACCGAGGGGAAGGAGGCAGCACTTCACACCATGGAAATTGGCAAAAGCTACAACATATTTGGCTTTTCTTTTTCTTGGGAACTAGGTGTTAAACATTTCCTGGCACACCACTGGGTGTGTACAAAATGCTTTATGGGCATAGTGTAGAGAAGAGACTAATTTGCCCTGGGGCATTTGGGGAAAACCACAAGAGTGGTGACATTTGACCTTACAGGATGGTAGTGGAGCGGTCCAAAGTAGAAGAAAAATGGGGGGAATCTGAAAGGGCGCAGTGATTACAGGTGGCCTCCCAGCTCATTTACCTTTGAGGTGATGACAGCTGAAGGCAAATGTAGTCGCCAGAAGCTTCTATGGATAAGGTGATAAATAGATGTGCCTTGGGATTCAACTCGAGCGGTGTTTAACAGCAGCAGCTCGGGGTAGCTCTCTGTATCCTGGGGCTGAGGGTGTGCCTAGGGCAAGAATAGGCACAGCGCCCCTCAAAGTGAGTTAGCGTCCCTTGGCAGTGGGATAAAGTGCTGATTCCCAGACTCCTCCTCAGACCTATTGGCCAGATGCCCTCGGACCAGGAGCAGGAACCTAAGGAGTTGCATTTTTTTAAAGATTTTATTTATTATTTTTAGAGAGGGGGGAAAGGAGAGAGACAGAGAGGGAGAGAGACATCCATGTATGGTTGCCTCTCACCTGCCTCCAGCTGGGGACCTGGCTGGAGACCTGGCTTGCAACCTGGTTATGTGCCCTGGCTGGGAATTGATCCATCGACCTTTGACTTCCCAGGCTGGTGCCTTATCCCCTGTGCCACCAGCCAGGGCCAGGATTTGCATTTTTAACAATCTCCCCAGAAGTTTCCTTGAGTATTCAGGTTTGAGAACCAGTATATTTCCAAGCTAGTACAGCAGTGGTTTTCAATGGGGTGAGATTTTGCCCCCCAGGGAACATTTAAGAAATGATTATTATTGATTGTCACGACTATGGGGGCATCTAGTGGGCCAAGGCCAAGGCCAAGGCTGCCAAACACCTCACAGCATACAGCCAAGCTCCCATCACAGAGCATGATCTGACCTCAAAAGTCAGCATTGCTGAGCGGGAGAAACCCTGACCTAGGTCATAGTGAAGAGCTCTGAAGTACCTTCGACAACAGGACGGAAGTCAGCTTGAGCCCCAGGGTGGGTCCTGATCTACTAAAGCGGGGCTGGGAGGAGGTGATGGACGTGCACACCCCATTACTGGGCTGCCGGATTTTCATAGGCCTGGGCAGAGCCCACATGTGTTGAACCCAAGCAGATGACCCTCCTGTAGCTGCCGAGTCCTTATTTGCTGAGTTGTTTTGTTTTCCTCTCTGGTACCAAAAACTTGAGAATATTTATGGAATTGTTCTCACAAAATTTTGGCCACTTCTTTGGGGGAAACAACTGCTCCTAGTGCTACACCGGATGATCTGTGCTGGGCCTGCACTCTTGAAATCTGAAAGGTGGATTTGCTTTGAAATTATGTTGGCTAGGAGTTGAATAAAATTATTGTTTATGTGGGGTTAAAAAAGCAAACTTTGGAAAATCGTTTTAAGGCCGGTTTAAGTTTCTAAAAAGCCAGCTTTCCTCCCATTCTTGCCGAGAAGATGTGAGTCCCCCTGATCAACCAACCTTGCAGATAAGGCGAACCATAGTAAATGACAACACCTCTTCTTTTACTTCTTTCCGTTTTTTCTCAACCAAACATCAGTGCTTCCTTTACTCGTAGCAATTTTACTATGTAAAATTATGCCTCAGGCCCTGAATCGACAGAAATTCTTGTTCACTTGCTGCGTTTTAACAGGTTTGTGTGCACATCCGTGAAGATCTGTTTTTCTTAGGAGGGTGAACAGTTCACCTGAATGGAAATGAGGTGGGTGACACCTGCCTCCCTTGATTGTTTGTTTCCGTTAAGGTGTTCTACCTAATGATTGGGTTTCCTCCCCAGTGTCTGCAAAAATAGCACTTCGGGTGCAACGTTTTCGGAATAGGGTTGGGTCCTGAGTGTTGCGCTTTTCTGGCTGAAATAATTCTGCACCTTGCACATGCTTTGGTGTTTTCCGGGAGCCCTTCAAAGGCAAGGCCTCAGGGTCCGCCGCTGGCTGCGCTTTGAGCGGACCCAGTGTGGTGGGACGCGGACAGAATTCGTCTTGCGCCTTCGGAGCTTCGGGCCGCGTTTCCAGCCGCCGGCAGTCATTTAAGTCTTGCTGGTTCTCTAACCTCCCGGGGGCGGCTCTCGGGCTCCCAGGGCCCACCCCTTCCCCCTGATTGGCCGGGCTCCTCCGGAGGCCCGCGCCACCCACCTACGACGTCTCTGGGACCCGATTTGAAATAGGAGCCAGGCGGTCCTCGCTTCCCTGCTCCCGACTTTTCATAGGCTGGGGGAGAAAAGCTTGAGAAACTTGACATTGCCTGGGGCCGAGTGCGTGTAGCCACAGATCAAAGGAAAAGCGGAAGAAAACGTGCTCTTGGCTGCCTGTGGATCTCGCCGAGTTGCTTTTGTCTTGCGGGCGCTGCCGGGTTTGGTGTCCCCGTCCGAAGACCGCTGCGTGGGCTTCGGGCTTCGAGGCAGCTCGCTCCCTGCCGGATGGGTCATGGGACTCTAAACATGAGGCAGGTAGGCTGCCGGGGCCGCGCCGCGGGTGGGAAGCGGCGACACGGCGTGGGGTGCTCCCCGAGCGCGCCGGCGTTGGCAGATGCCTGTCCCGGGCGGTCTGTTGGGCGGAAGGAACCCGCCGCGTTCTCCTAAGGGAACCAAAGCAGCAGATCTTTCTGAGGTGCGCCCCTCCACCCCTTGCATTCCTCCCTCTCCGCCCCTTCCCACTTTTCCCTTTACTGCTGGTGGGTGATGTCAGGCAGTCATTGTAAAGGGCTTAAAAGCGGGTTCGTAGAATATGTAAATCAACTCCAGTTTGCAGGGGCTGGAATGTATTGTGCAGGATCTACCCTGTGCTCTGGGTTGGAATAAAGACAACTGAATATTCTGAAAAAGAATTACACGGGGCCTCTTATCTCATTTGGCTCCCCGTTCCCAGCACTTTCTGGTTTTATGGCTGAGAAGGCGGAACCAGCTGCAAATGAGCACAGGCAGCCCCTCCAGAGAAATGCAGAGTGGTTTTTCTGTTCTAGCAGTTGTGAACCCTTCTCGCTGCTGGACGAGGGAAGCCAGCCCTGAAAGCGGTGAAAGTAGAGAAACGGCCGGGGATTACTTAAGAGAGTCTTAGAAAAGGATTTTCAACCAGCGGCTTCGTGCGTGGCTCCAGGGCACGACGATAAAATTCCTTATCAGCCCGGGCAGAGTTCACAGCCTCGCCAGGTGCAATTTACAACTCAGTCACTGGCATGGAAGGGCCTTACCCCAATATTTAAATAAGATCAGCACTCCGAAGGGGAAGACGGGCCCCGGGAAAAGAAAGTGTGCCCGTAGGCTGGCCGGAGCTGAGAGTATTAGGCAGGAGTCACTGCTTCTGCCGGCGCTGCAGGCATCTGGGTAGGAAAAGTTAGCATCTCCGCCTTTCCTTCCCAGCGCGCTGGGCGCGGGCCGCCCCGGCCCTTCGCGGGGCTGGTTTAGGGACGCGCACTTTCCGTCTAGGGGCCTGGGGCAGGGGGCTAGAACTCCCTGTCTCTTTCCTACAGCCTAGGGTGGGAAAGGCTTTGAAAGGAAGCCCCCACCCAATGTCAGGCACAAAGCCCCTCTGCCCTGGCCCCTCCTCACTCGCGCGCTCCGTTTCGGTGAGTGCAGAGAAAGACATCAAGGTGAGCGAGTGCCCTGTGTTGGCAATGTATTGCCCCTGCCTTGCTGGCCGCTGGGGCCGAGGATCAGGTTCTTCAAGTTCCGCTAACCCCCAGTCCCACCCCATCCTACTCAGGTGGAGCAATCAGATGGGAGAGGGGAAAGGAGTAAGAGGCCTAAATGGAAAGGATTTAAAAGGAAAATGAGAAACATAACATTTTTGACAAAGGTCCTTGGCTGGAACAAAGAAGTCATCCGATCCAGCGTGGAGCCACCTGTCCTGTCTACAATGGTGTCTCAGCTCGTTCCTCAGAACCCCTGTTCCCACACAGTTCCTCTGGAGCGTGCCCGCCCTGTGCCTGGGCCCCACGGGGCACTGTCTGGAGCTCACCATGGCTTTTGCCATGCCTCGCTCCTTGGGCATTGGCGCGAATTGGAACTCGGCCCAGTATTGAAGTGTTGAGGCTACACTTAGAGTAAACTCTCTCTCAGTTATTTAGTGAATGGACAGCTTTTTACCCCACAAGTCCATGTCTAAGGACTTTCTGGTTTGTTTAGTACTTGGGAAGAGGGTGGGATGGGGTAGGATGCAGGGAAGGAAGGGAGGGGGAAAGTCATCACCCATCCAAAGAATCAGGCAGTCCAGCATTTCAGGAATCTAACACAGCGTTCCAAAAACAGAACAAGAATGTGGTGGGGAGTGACATGGTGGCGTTATTGGCGTCGATTAATCCTAACTTGACTTGAGTTTCTCTTGGGGGGAAATGGACTGTTGCATCCAGGCTGGGCGGATTGTACCTACCAGCCAGTTTGTGAGCTCAGCCCTGCTGCCCCCTGGACTCCGTAGGGTTCACTCTCAAACAGTCAAACAGGTCCGTGTGTCATCGGCTCAGTAACGAAATCCTACCTCTCCCCTGAGGAGTGGTGGGTCCCTAGAGCTGCACAAGTGCGGAAGGACGGTGTGGTAGCAGAGCCCCTGGCACAGACCCCCCCTGCGCACTGACGGGCCACAGTGGGCAGCCAGAAATCGCCAGCAGAATTAGAAAGCCACTTGACTGCTGACGAGATTCAAAGGGCTTTTACCTTCTGCCAGGTTGGCAGAAAACGAGGGGCTTAGAGGTATAGTCTTCACAAGTTGCTACAGTCATGCTGGGTCAGGCCAAGAGCAAGTAGAAACCTGCCTTGCCCTTTTCAGGAAGTGATGTGAAAGTGTGTGCCAGCCTCTATCTGTACTCTGATCGGAAGTGGGAGACTTGCCTGAAACTTCCTTGAGAAGGAATTTGCCATGTTCCCAGGCAAAAGGAAAGTCACAGCCACCTGTTCTGGAAGCCGAGCCAAAAACAACAGGTTTGCCTGTGGCATTCCCGCAACTGCAAATATCCTCTGCAAATAGCATGCCACTCATTGTCTGTACCCATGAGAAGAACAAATAATTCTTTCTCAATCTGGAAAAAAATCAGGTTCTCCAGGCAAAATTGCCTGCCAGGACCATTTTGTGTTTTTAACATCCTGGTGACTTTAGAAACAACACCAAGAGAAGAAGGCGTGCGGTCGCCTTACAGCGTAAAAGAGAAAAGAAGTTAGTTGGCCGCTGCTTTAAGCAGCTGCAAAATGCTTGCAAGGACAGGATGGTGCCAGTAGAAGCTGTGGCTTAGTTTGATTAGCCTGTTTTGCATTCTTTAGATTGGAATTAAAATGCCCAAGGACATCTGCTTTAATAATGAATGTCTTTGTATTAATCTCTCCTTTGAGGATTAGAAAGCCCTTTACAAACACGATCTATTTATTCTCTGCCACGTCCCCAGGAGAGAAGAGGTGGCAATTTGATCCTCATTGAACAAATGGTGAGGTGCAGTCAGAGAAAGGTGAAGTATAAAGACCACAGCAAGTTGGGTGCAAATCTGAGGGTATATACTGCCCACCCAGAAAAACAAACCACCGGTGTCGCCTGGGAATCACCAGTGACCGTCCAGGGATGAAAACAGAACTCTCCTGCATGTCGTTTTTCCTATTCTGTAACCAACACGTTGTGTCCCAAGGATATTTTATGGTTTGCTGCATTTGAAAGTAAGGCCTGTAAAAGTTGAAACGGCATTTCTGTTCTCATTTGTCCCAGCACTGAGATCAGGCAGCTTTTATGACATCAAATAGAAAGATACCATAACTAACTGGAATTTCAACTATGTATCTGAGAAACATTCCCTTTCAGCAGATGTTTTAAGGTTTTGCACGTTGTGTGGAGGTCCAGTATCTGTAACACACATTAGAATTCCCATTTTTTCCTTGCTGTCTCCCCTTTGCAGGGAATGTTATCATCGTAAGACTTACTGTCCAATTAAAGGTCCTTATTGGTTGATTTGAAATATTTTTTGAGTTGTCCTTTTCTTGCCATTTGCTCTGACCTGCATTAGTAGCTTGCTTGGCTAAGGACCACATAGGCTGCAAGCAAATCCTGTAATTGGTAGTTGCGTGTTATCTGCAGACATTCCAGCAAGTTTTGGGCTAAGCATGTATGTATATGTCTCCTGGCTTTGATCCCTTTTGTAGTAAATAGACATCCAAGGTAGCTATGGCAACCCAGGCTGTGCGTTGGTGAAGGAAGAGAAGGGATTTGGTCACTGGACAAAGAGTAATTTTTTTTTTAATTAGAAAAAGGTGAAGCTCATCAGGACATTTTAAAACTACGTTATTTGAGGATCCTAGTTGATCCAAATCATTTGTATTTTTCTCGATCAGCAGAAAGAATTAATGACTAACTATAACCAAAATATTTTGCTAATATAACTTAAATGCGTTTTAATTAAGTGTTTGCTCCTTTCAAAAAGCAACTTATAAAATGAAAGGGAAGTCCAACGTATTAAATCAGTATCCCTATTGTACTTAGTGTGAATGTTTGCATTTTCCGAATTGGTGAAATTTTAAAAAGAAACGACTAGGCGGCTCCGATTGGTCGGTGTGTATTTCAGTTAGCCACCTGCAGAGGTCAGGCTTGAAGTGTCTGTGATTGGAAGGCCAGGCGTGGACACCAATGCTGGGAGGCATCAGAGTCAGAGAGAATTGCTCTGCTTATTTGGAACAATTAGTTAGCGATTCTTTAATCTTGTGACCAAAGCCACGATGAAAATGAGTTCATTCAAGGGAGAGAATATCAAATACTCTGTGATTAAAGAAAGGGCTACAAAGCCAGGTCAAACTGGAATCTAATCTCCGTTTAGATATGGGACAGTTTATTAACATGATTCTTTCTAGCTCATTATCAACTTTTATTTAGCATGAAACCAGAAGGGTTGTTTTTTTTTTTTTTTGCCTAGCTTTATGAGCTGGCATGCACAAGAAATTTCTTTAAACAAAAGGCCAGAATATTAGGAACCCTTCCAAATCCACAAGATTTTCTTCCTTCCAGAGGAAAATATGCTATTGACTCAGGTCAGGATGGTTAATGGCCTGCAGGGGGTCAGGTAGTATTCAGGAGCTCAGGAAACTGATATACTGAAAAAAAAAATACAGGGGACTTTCCTAAAAACAAAAACAACAAAAACCCTAAGAACTTAGTTGCTTTGTGCTATAAAACAGAAGTTCTGGGTAAAAGGCAAAAATAAAATGGAAGAGGTGCTGATTATTTGTAGTCCAAATGCCTTTGAAAGTTTTGTATACAGTTAACTGCTCATGATGAGTATAACGCAAAGGTTCTCCTTCGTTTCTTTTATCACTTAATGATTAATATTATTCATTAGTTCATTCAATAAAGCTACTTTAATTGATTATTATCATTTAGTCAGACCACTTTCAGCCTACAAACATGATTTTGGTACGGTCCCTCCCCTCAAAAAACTTTCAAATATCTGGTGTATAGTTTAGTATACCAATAGCACAGTGTAAGTTATTTATGGGAAGAATACCTGTTTATTAATAGTTATATTTGTACGGATAAGAACCTGCTTGATAAATTGATCATAGCCAAAAGTTTACTGAACTTGAGAAATTGTTTGTAATTGTGGAATTTAGTTAAGTTTAGCCACATTAATTTGTACACATTTATGAATTCCTAGTTAAAAATAAATTTATCATAATTATTAAATAGTAATTTAAATAATTTTTCTTAGTAGAGAAAAATTAGTCCTAGAAAGTCTCTAAGAATTGCTTTCTGCTCCTCAAGTTTGTTGTTTAAAAGCCAGAACTTTTTCCAGTGAGAAATGGTGCCATGATCTGAGACAATCTCAAAGCACTATTTCAAAAAATAACCCATCTGGTTAATGTCAGCTTCAGTTCTGAGTTTTGAATCCATGCCTCTATGCTATACAAGATGGAAGAAAGAGAGAGAATTGTCATACTTTTGGTAATAGGCCAGTCTTGGCAATATTTGAAATAGGAAAAGTTTTCAGTAGTTTTCACCTTTCATTCTCCATTCTTCTAATATCCTCTGGATCCTATTGGGTGCCTCTCCCAGTCCTAATTTAATATACAATGAAATGGGTTTTTGTAACTGTCCATCTTCCCACCCTTTCCTCCCCCACCTCCAAACCACACTCCTACTTCTCTAGACAACCAGATGTTGGGAGAGAAGCAATATGGATGAGTTAAAGCTTGTGACCCTTAGTTAGCCCTTTAACCCTCAGTATGAATCTTTAATTGGGAAAATAGCAGGCAATAAGGCCTGAAGCTACAAAAGTCATGATTGCCCTTTTAGGGGCATTATTTGTGGTCAAGGTCATGCCTTTGGCAGGCAGCACTTGCTGGTGTGTCTGCCTGTTCACTTGGTTTTTGTTTCTCAGCACCCTGCCTGAGCTTCTGGATTCACTGGGGTCTTTGTGAGTGGCAGCCAGAGAACCACAGGGGGCTGGCCATGTGAGGGGAGTGATGTACTTTGGGGGTTTGGGTTGTTTGGAAGTACACTCTTTCTAAGATGAACATTGTCTATTTGGACTAGAATACATGGAAAGGAAGTAGCTGGGGCCTCCTCTTACCTACACAGTTGAAATGGTGTATTTCCAGTTAATTGTTTGCCTATCTTTGGACTGAGTTACTCAAACACAAGGCTTATATCTTAATTACCTTCAAATCCCCATGTCCAAGGACAGTACCTGGCACAGAATAAGAATCATTAAATATTTTACAGGTGCATACTTGATGAACTTTAGCAGGAAAGAGAATGGAAATGCTTCTTAAGGTCAGATGGGACATGAGCGAGAAAGGTCATTAGAGACATTGGAATAATAGCAAGGACTAAATAAATTAAAATTAGAGAAAAATTCAAATGTGCTGTGATTGCTTAGCCATCTAGTCTATTCAGTTGTGTGCTGGGTGAGGACACAACCCAGAACATGCCAGGCGGCTTGGCTTATACTCCTCATGATGTGACTGCAGAAATGAGTAAGAAACGGGGCGTGCCTTCCAGTAGCTCAAAGCCTTCCAGTGAAGCTACAATCTGCTGTTTACTCTTATTGAGCCCAGCCTGATGGTTTAGGCCTTTGGCCCATGTGCACTTGGTTTATTTTGCCAGGTGAGGGGCATGCCTCAGGTCACTCAGCAACTAAGAGATTGTTTCTAGAAGACCGAAGTCTTCCACTCTACTCCATGCATATGGCAGCCACATTTTCTGCAGTAAAATTCAAGACACATGCTGGACAAAACATTTTCACTGCTTCTGGGTGTGACAGACCATCTGAGAGTTATGGTCAAAATGATGAAATAAAAATTTCTGAGTCATTTAATAGATTTTGGAGACAATAGGACTAATATATTTTCAAAGGGCCCATGAGTTAGATGATATGATCTATCACATGTCAAGTTGTGCAGTGTGGCTTTAGTTGGATGTCGTTTTGAAGTGGTCTTCTCCAAACAGTTGAGAAGGAAGGGGCCGTTTGTGGGTAAATGGAATTCATTGAATGCCCTGCTGAGATACCAATAACTAGATGAATGGAGAGTTAAAGCAATCATCCAATGGAAGGCATCACCAAATATTAGCAATCTATTTATTTGCACTAGCTCACATCTTCTATAGGAGGTGCATTAAGAATTCCGACTGTACTAGTTACAAGTTTAGTATTTGTATGCTGAAATTTTAGCACAGTGTACACTCTGCATCTTATTTTGACTATACTGTATCCCTTCTAGTAAGATATAATTTGGATGTTTGGGGGTTGCATGCTAATTTAATGTGCTAATAAACTCCAAGACAGTTCAAATGGATTGATGGTTTATAATGAGACAGGAATCAAGAAAGAATGATCACCTTTAGGAGAAAATACCATCTGAAAAATCCAAGAAGCCAAAGAGCCTTATATTTGGGTTTTGTGCTTCTTTTGTCTATATACTCTTTGCTCTGATTTCAGAGAAGTGTGAAAATGTCAGAGAGTGAAAACTAGGAGGATTGTGTTTATACAGAAGAAAATCTAAGGAGTGAGATGACTCCCTTTTTTTCTACAGATTAATCAGCTGTGCTTCTGGAAATTATGCAGGAAAGTTAAATGGAACAAATAGAAGGAAGAAGAAAGTGAGTCATTTTAGTCAACATCTGGGGAAAGCAGAATAGAAAAAGTGACTATTTGGCGAATGGCTCAGTTGAGGGATTTTTTTTCATTTTTAAATTGTTTAATTTAAAGCGGATTTCTAAAGAGACATTAATGCTGCTGCCCTTTTTATATGGCTCTGAGTGAAAGGAGGAGAGAGTCATACTAACTGATTTGGATGGGAATGGCTTTCTGAATAAAGAAAGACATGATAGTAGACTATTAAATAATGAATATTTATTGCTTAATACCTCTCAGCCCAAAGGAGACATTTTTCTGAATATTTTTAACATTTCCCCTCTCTAGCATTTCAGCTGTCAGAATTGAATGGTTCACATGTAAACTACATTGTTTTGGTTTAACTAACAAGGAGAGTGATAAGACATGAATTGTTTGTGACAGCTCCGAACATTGATAACAGAAGACATTAATGCCTGCAGACATGCCTACATGGTAAAATTCTGGGAGCAAAAATGCTTATTATGTTAGACCAACATGCTTTGACCTAGTTTTGCTTTTCTGCTTAGAAATTATGTCAGTATTAGTTACATCATCCCCAGGGATGAGGAATTTCACGTTCTTGTTTATTTCAGCATCATTTTATTAGTTTTATATATTTAATTCTGACCTCCAAGAAGCCAAATTTTCATTGCCTTGCACTCCCCTTTTGAAATGTCTTCTGCATGATAGAGAGGATTTTGTGTATTAACGAAATAATTAAGATGCAGTCTTCAAAGACATTCATTTCTTTTTGATTTGGAGCCACTGCCCTCATGAAGGCACCAAGAGGCCAGCCAGTTTTCTGCTATTCAGAATTAGTCTTCCTTTCTTTGTCTTAGGAGGAATGGAATAGATTACTGTGCCTAAGACTGCTGTAGTTGAAAAACAAAACAAAATATGACAAAGAGGTTGGCGGGACATCTCCCAGCTCATCATCCCTAAGTTTGCCCATTGCATATTTCTGCTTTATTTATCCAGTAGAAACTGGCCCAACATATTTTTCCTATTTAACATTTTTATTGAATAATTTTCAAAATGAATTATTTCCTCAGTTGATTTCAAACACATTTTTTGGGCCACTTAATACTTTATATCACCAGGGAAAAGAACCATTTAATTCTTTCATACATTTATGAATTCAAATCTTCAAAGAGTGTGAGTTCTTCTAGTGATCAACTTACATCAAATTTACAAGTATAATTTTCTACTAAAAGGCCTTGAAAGGTTTTTGGTGAACATGTTTGAGCATTCCTTATTAACAAATGTAATCAGGCAAAAGCCCACAGAATATGTATTTGTGGTTCCTCTTCAAAAGTTGACCAGTTGCTCCTGTTTTCTAATTAAATCCCTTTGTTGTTAGCTACTTTTCCAATCCCCTGTCTGAATGCAGAAAACCTAAGAAGGGAGTGTCTCCTTCAAAACACGACTAATCCAACTGAATATTAACCAGGTGAATTGCTGATTAGCTGTGGGTCAGTTTAACAAACAGTAAAAAAGTAATTGGGGTATGTGCAAGTCCTGTGATCCTAGTGGGCTTCAAATGTTCCAGTCAACTCAGTATTGTATTCCATGTCTGATCCTTATGCTAATTTGAATACTCGTACCCTAAAAGAAAGCTTTTTAGAGGATTTCTAGAATCCCTAATTGGTTTATAAACACTGTCATGTCTAAGTTGCCCAAAGTTGTGAAATATACTTTACATCTCCTATAGTGATGCACATTTATAGGTATTGACAGCAGACACCCAGAAATTTTTCTAATTATTGTGGACAGATACAAATATAGTTCCCTTATCTTATGTAGATAGTGGCCTTCCATATACACTATTTGCACCCAATTTTTCCACTTTACCATATATCCAGGAGACCTTCCCATAACAATACACAGAACTTCCCCCTTCCTAAAAAAAAACTGCATAACATTCCATTGTGACTGTGTACTTGCGCATCCATCAGTTTCTGCGGGTTAGGTGTGTCTGTTTTATAAATCCCAGGAGTGGGATTGCTGGGTCAAAGGGTGCATGCAGTTTCTAACTTGGATGAATAAGTGAAATTGCCTACCCCGTGAATGCTTCCCCAGAACTTCTCCCAGAATGCATTGTCCAACTTATACGTCTTTGCACACTCAACCATGAAAAAAGGTGTCACTATGTAGCTGTACATTTCTTTTCTAAGTAATGTTGAGCATATTTGCATGTACCTAAAGGCCATCAGTATTTCTTGTGCAATATCTGTTCACGTCATCTTTTTTGAGTTGTTTTTGATATTCATTTTTAGGCTATGTATCTTTATAATCATTCTCCAGAGTGCTATGTCTTGTTGACTGTCCCCAAGTATGTTGTGAATAATCCCAAAGGGACTCCTGTAATAATAGAGCTAATTCTAAAAATTTTTATATTAGTGGAAGTAGAGCTGTTTCACAGCAGACATTCATGTAAGAGTCTAGATTTCTAGGTCTGTTTATCACTTTCTATTCTACTCTTTAGCCAGTGAATATCAGGGGGCTGAACTTTATAAAGCAAAAATAACCTCTAAAGTGTTGAAAGCTTGCTCCTGAGGGTCTAATTCTGGGAGGATGCTTATGTTACTAGTACTCAGTTTGTTGGAATCATGACCATTTTCCAAGGAGGTAGGAGGCTCCACTTAAAATACTCCAAACCCTGGAAAAGTCTTTAAGGAAATAGTATCTACTTTTCCTCTCAGAAAGCACATGTCAGGGTGCATCACTTATAAAATCAACTTTAATATGTCTACACTTTTGGGTGGTTCTGTGTCAGCCTTCCTGAAAACTGGTGCTTTATGAGCAAGACTAACCAGAGGAGAAGTTGCATGGGTCTGAGGTTTCAATGTACGTTCCTTCTTTTTTTCCCTCCCAACCCTATTCTTTCTTTCAATAAGGAAGATCATTTCGTTATTATAAGTATGTGTAAGTACTTGGCATTTTACGGGACTGCTCCAACTACTTAGTTATGTGTGATTCCCCTGTAAAATGAAAATAATAGTGCCTCTATTATAAGGTTGTTAAGAAGATTCAATGAGTTAGTATTTGTCTACCACTTGGAATGGCACCATTTACAGAGTAAATTCTATGTAAGTATGTGTTATAGATTGGTAGTTATCAAGAATTATGAAGGCTATGAGACTCTACCCTCCTTGCAAGCCAACAGTTTGGCCTGTCACAGTTTCTTGGATGTTGAAAGAAGACATTAGACTCCTGGGTCAGAAACAAAGGACCTAGTCACTCACAGCATAGCAAGTAGCACAAGGTTCATATTCACGTTGGTTCTCTTTGCTTCCCACTCCCACAGGGCAGTACCTATGGAGGTTGTTCAGATGGTGGGTTTGCCTCACAGGTACGGGTCCTTAGCTGAGGGAACCCGAATCTCTTATAACGGAGAGTAAGCACACCTGTCCATTGCTCAGGGGGAGGGAGATACTATCTTTAGCTTCCAAGACTATTCACTGGACAAAAATCCTTGGAATGGTACTCTAGAACAAAGTCTGCCACTGCCTCTGCCTGTAAGAAGTGCAAAATAGCAGGGATCCATGGAGAGTTCCCCCAACAGTAGTCCAGGGAGGTGTCTTTCACCCTTTGCTCCTCAGAGCCCTAAATGTCCCACAGAGGAAAACTGCATGGGGCAGGAGGAGAGTGATTTTGTGCAGATACAGGAAAAGGGAAGAGATGAGGGAGAAAGAGCCATCCTCCAGTGCCTTGCATTTCAACAAGAAGAGCTGGGTGTTTTATTCCGCGTTTTGGCTCTTCCAAAATATTGAGCTTCTGATTTAGATTTCATTTGAACAAAAGCATCTTTCTTTAAGAAAAAATGAAAATGCCAGGTCTGGTACAATGGTGTTTGACATTATTTTGACAGTGATAAAATTACTGTTTAGTTAAGAGAATTACTTCAGGCAGTAGATTTGAAAGTATTACATCAGAAACCCTTTGGGTGAGGATGCCGGTGAGTCACTTTCTAGCTTTCTGACCTTGGGTTGATTCCTTAAACTCTCCAGGTTTTCTTACCTATAAAGTGGAAATGCTATCACCAACTCATAAGTTTATATAATGATTAAATGAAGAACTACATATAAAAATGAAATATAAAGCACTTAACAGAGTATTGATTACATATCAGGCATTAAGAAATGTTAGGTTACCTTTTTTTTCTGGAAACAGCTTGAGGTTTCAGAGAAGCTGGGTTTTATGGGCATTTTCACTTGTTAGCTTCTGAATGAAGACACACACCCTACATATATAATCATGTATGCACAGTGGATATAATGACCTAAAGTAATCTCTTCAGGCAGATATCTATGTGTGTGTTCACATGCATGCACAAATGCATATAGATTTGCATGTATATGTAAAAATATCCCTGTATGAGGAAACTGGAATTTATTACTAAAAGTATACCATTGTATGATGACAAAATCTCCCAGTATGCTAAAACAAAACCAAATCTCATTGATGGACACATTACTTATCATTAGTTTTCATGTGTTAAAGAAAAAATATTATTCTGACACTTGATACTTCAACAAATTAAAAATTGAGTAGCTTATGGCCCAGTGATTCCACTTCTGGGAATATATCTGAAGAAACATGAAACACTAATTCAAAAGACTACATGCACCCCTCTGCATATTATTGCAGCATTATTTACAATAGCCAAGAATTGGAAGCAGCCCAAGTACCCATCAGTAGATGAGTGGATAAAAAAGCTTTGATACATTTATATAATGGAATACTACTTCACTGTAAAAAAGATGGAAATCTTACCCTTTGCAACAGCATGGGTAACCTAGAGAACATTATGCTAAGTGAAATAAGCCACTCAGAAATTACCATGTGATTTTACTCATATGTGGAATTAAATGAATAAAATGAACTATCAAGCAAAATAGTGACAGACCCATAGACAGAGCAGGTTGACAGCTCCTGGGGTGGGGAGATGTCAGGTACCTGGGGTGGTGGTGGTGGAGGAGGAATTGAGGGAAAAAATGAGAAAAAAAAAAACCTAAAAAACAGGGACAACAGTGTGGGGATTGGCAAGGTTGAGAGCAGTTGGTGGGGGGAGGAGGAAGAGTGTACAAGGGGGATAAATGGTGATGGATGAAGACTTGAGTTGGGGTGCTGAGCACACAATACAGTGTACAGATGATGTTATGGAACTGTGCACCTGAAACCAGTATAATTTTGTTAACCAATGTCACCCCTGTAAAATCAATAAAGAGGAAAAAAAGTAAGGAAGACTTTATTTATTTATACAATAGAAATAGGGGAGAGAGATCTAACTCAACTCCAAATACAGCACAGACAACCAGGGCTGTAGAGAGTGGTGGGAAATTACTAAAAGGAGACATCAAGGGTAGGGGGCTTCTTGCTAAACCAACTTAACAGGATTCTTACTGAAGGCAGGCCGAAATGATCCCATATCAAGGGCAGGGGATTCTCTCTGCCTCTGGCACTGGTCTGTATGGGCCCAGCACAGACTACAAGCTTAATAACATAGCATTGGCCAACCCGAACTCTACAGCTGTGAGTGTGGTCATTTGGATGCTTGTTTCCCAGGGCTCTGTTGGTGTAAAAATATGGTTTTAAAAGGTTGTTTATATTTTGAAATACTTATGCAAAGTACAAAAAGGTCCCATATACCCTTCACCCCCGCCCCCCACCCTTAGCTGCTGGCAAAATGGAGGTGTAATTAGGCACGTTTCACCTCTCATGCAACCACAGAGAGAATTGCAATTAAACCTCAAAAAAATAGCACCCAGAACGTCAGAAAACTGAGCTGGATGGAAGTCCAACAACCAAGGATTTAAAGAAGCCACATTCATCCATGGGAGGAGGGGTGGAGACATAGAGATGGGCAGAGAGGTTAGGAGACGTGGTGTGCAGGCAGAATAAGCAGTCCCACATCTACACGTGGTGGATAAAATTCAGGAGGGATATCTTGGGAGCAAGCGATCCCAACCCTAGGCCAGACCTCGCGGCCCAGGGTTCCAGTGCCAGCAAGATAAATCCCTATAACTTGTGGCTGTAAAGACCATTGGGGTTTGGAGCAACCGGAAAAAACTGCCAGATTTCCAGGAGACTCCGCTTAAAGGGCTCACACTGTCCTAGACCCTAAGTAAACCCACCCACTCTGGGATCCGCCGCCAGAACAGCAGCTGGAAGGGTGCCAGTCGCAGACGGGGAGTGGGGGAAGTGACTGGAAATGGGGCGAGTGCTGGGAAAACCTCCAGAAGCCGGGAAGCAGCACTGTCCCCTCTTGGAGACCTCTCCTCACAGAAAGCCACAAAGTGTTGAAGCCGGTGGCCCCACTCTGGTGATTACTTAACGCTCCACCCCACACAACTTACAGGCGCCTTTTCCACAACAGGCCAACAACCTACTAAGACAGGGAGGCAATGCAGCTTTACCTAATACAACCCAGGGAGACTGCCAAATTGAGGAGACAAATATGGCCCAAATGAAAAAATAGAACAGAACCCCCAGAAAAAGAACTAAATAAAACAGAGATAACCAACCTGTCAGATGCAGAGTTCAAAATGCTGGTGATCAGGATGCTTTTAAGAGGTAAATAAATACTTCATAATACAATGTAAGTGTGTTCAATACCTCCCAGGTAAAATTCTCACACCCAAATGAGCCTATCTTGCTACATGACTGAACTTGTCAAACTTCCCTTTGATTGCCGGCTCTTCAGTTGAGACCTCAATAAAATATTGATGAAAAATGAGCAGTTTTGTGTAGAGTTCAAAACGCTGGTGATAAAGATGCTCATATACTTGACAGACATGCTTGAGTGTAGCAAATGCGGAAGGGAAGAAGTGAAGGCTATGCTAAGTGAAATGAAGGAAACACCACATGAAACCAATGATGAAGGGAAGGAAGCCAGGGTTCAAATCAATGTTTTGAAACATAAGGAAGAAATAATCAATCAACCAGTACAGAATGAGGAAAAGAATTGAAAAAAAAAAAATGAGGAGAGACCTAGTAACCTCTGGGACAACTTTAAACGTGCCAACATCCAAATCATGGGGTGCCAAAAGAAGAGGAAGAGCAGGAAATTGACAACTTGTGTGAAAAAATAATGAAGGGAAACTTCCCAAACTTAGTGAAGGAAATAGACATAGAAGTCCGGGAAGCACAGAGAGTCCCAAACAAGTTAGACCCCAAAAGGACCACACCAAGACACATCATAATTAAATGCCAAAGATTAAAGATAAAGAGAGAATCTTAAAAACAGCAAGAGAAAAGAAGAGAGTTCCCTGCAAAGGAGTTCCCATAAGATTATAGCTGATTTCTCAAAAGAAACTTTGTAGGCAAGAAGGGACTGGCAAGAAGTATTCAAAGTGATGAAAAGCAAGGACCTGCAACCAAGATGACTCTGTCCAGCAAAGCTAGCATTCAGAATGGAAGGGCAGATAAAGTGCTTCCCAGACAAGGTAAAGCTAAAGGAGTTAATCATCACCAAGCCATTATATGAAATATTAAAGGGACTTAAGAAAAAGAGGATCAAAATTATGAACACTGAAAAGATTACAAACTCACAGTTATCAACGACATAACCTAAAAGATAAAAACAAAGTAAGCAAACAACCAGAGTAGTAGCAGAATCATAAGTATGGGGATCATTGATAGGGTTATCAGCTGGGAGGGAGAAGGGGGAGAAACAGGAAAAGGGTGCAGGGATTAGGAAGCATAATTGGTGGGTACAAGATAGACAGGGGGCCTGGCTGGTGTGGCTCAGTGGATTGGCACCAAAAGTCTCTGGTTCCATTCCCAGCCAGGGCACATACCCAGGTTGCAAGCCAGGTCTCCAGCCAGGTCCCCAGCTGGAGGCAGGTGAAAGGCCACCATACATTGATGCTTCTCACTTTTTCTTCCTTTCTCCTTGCCCTTCTCTCTGAAAATAATGAATGAAAAAATCTTTAAAAAGAAAAAAAAAAGAAAAGGATGATAGACAGGGGGAAGTTAATAATACAAGAAAGGGTGAAATCAGGGAGCCTATGCACCATCCCATGGACATGAACTAAAGGGGGTGGAATTGCAGGAAAGAAGTGAGGTCCTTGATGGAGGAGAGGAAAGGAGAAAGAAATTAGGACAACTATAACAGCATAATCAATAAAACATACTTAAAAAATAAAAGAAAGAATTCTAAAAGAAGCAAGAAAAAAGACTTTTTAATTAAAATTATATGGTAAAAATAATTCTATAAAAAACTACATATTTTTTACCTTGAATTAGATTTAGAGGGTAAAAAATATATTTTATGTTTATTATATCTTAATACATTATGTAAATTATTTCTGTTTTAAAACTAAATGAAGGTGAAAATGATTATTGTTTGAAATGTTATAAATAGCATATTTTATTGATATAAGAATTAAAATGTGTTTATATTTACATATAAATTACAAATTATCTGAAGCAAGAATAAACTATCACTGCAGTAAAAATTAAAATATTTCTATATTAGTTTTTTTAAGCATTTTTAAAAAGATTTTATTTATTATTTTTAGAAAGAGGGAAAGGGAGAATGGCAGAGAGCAGGGAGAGATACCAATGTATGGTTGCCTTTCACCTGCCTCCAGCTGTGGACCTGGCTGGAGACCTGGCTTGCAACCTGGTTATGTGTCCTGGCTGGGAATTGAACCAGCAACCTGTGGGTTTGCAGGCTGGCACCTTATCCACTGTGCCACCAGCCAGGCGATTTTATTAGTTTTAGAGAGAGAGACAGGAAGAGAGGTAGAGAGGGAGAGAGACATCAATGTATGGTTGCCTTTCAGCTGCCTCCAGCTATAGACGTGGCTGGAGACCTGGCTTGCAACCTGGTTATGCGCCCTGGCTGGGAATCGAACCAGCAACCTTTGACTTCCCAGGCCGGCGCCTTATCCACTGTGCCACCAGCCAGGGCTTCTATATTAGTTATACAATTTAAATTCTACTTTTGTTTTTCACCTGTACCTCATTTTATTAGTAACAGACTGTAAGTTGTTATAGTGTGCTCGAATTTGGACATAGTTATCATGAATTCCCAGCTATAATGGCCCTGCCATGGAATTGAAATACAAATCCTGCAGGAATGCCGAGTCAATCCAGAGTGAAGCCTTTCTTTCTCAGGAACAGAGATTTATAAACTGCCTGTAGATACCACTCTTTCTAAGCAAAGGTGTGTCCTGAAGTGTTCTTGTTTTTCCTATGTGCCTGTGATCCCAGCAGACTAAGCTCAAGTGACACTTAAATACAGCAAAGGCTCTTGGGAGTTATGAATTTTAATAAGAAAATGAACCAAGGAAAAATACACTGAAATACAGATTGACTCCAAAAATAATAGAATACATTTGTAAATGTATTAGCTTCATAGTATGACAAATAATACTCAAAAACACTTGAAAATTCTTGACTGTTTTAAAAGTGCTCAAAGGGATTTGTAGATTATGTTGAGAAAAGGCTTTGGGGGAAGAAATATTATATCTATATGAGCCAAGAAAATTATCCTTCTTTGTTTATAGGACTACATAGTAGAATTTTTACTTTTAAAATAAGAAGGCATATCCTTCCAAAGAGTCTTTGTGAGGTTATATAATTTCATGCACCATTCATGTAACTTCATTTAAGATCTATGTTATAGTAACATCATGCACACTTTTATTTCCTACACAGTCGTTATGAACATAGCAAAAGGTTCATTTAGTTTTGGAGTTAAACGAAGGGCTGTTCGAGTCAAAATAGCAAACCTCTAGTTCCCAGCAGCCCCTGACGAGCTCTACCGTAAGGTACTGTGTCATGGTACACACCTAATACTGTCATCTTGGTCCCCTGCTGTCCTCATCTGTGCCTTTTTTTATTCCTTTACATGCAAGAGTTGTGTAAGATGACCTTTTAAGGTTACAGTATCTTCTTGTAAATTGGGATTATTGGCTGAGATTATAGCGGCAGTTGAACATTCACTCAAATCTAGAAAATGTCACTCAATAAAGGGGAAAAAGAGCCCTCACTTTTTGAGCAGCTGTATTTATTTATTTATTTATATCTTCACCTGAGGCTGTGATCATCGGTTTTATTTTTTTTTAAGGTTTTATTTATTTACTTTTAGAAAGAGAGGTGGAGAAACATCCATATGTGAGAGAAACATCAATCAGCTATCACCCGTACATCTCCAACTGGGGACCTGGCTCGCAACCCAGGCATGTGCCCTGACTGGGAATCAAACCAGCAATCTTTCGGTTTGCACGCCAGCATTCAATCCACTAAGCCACACCAGCCAGGTCTGAGCATTGATTTTAGAGAGAGGAAGGGGGAGAGAAACAGAAACATCGATTGGTTGCCTCCTGTATTTGCCCCAACCGGGGACTGAACTTGCAATCTTGGTGTATGGGATGACACTCCAACCAACTGAAACACCTGGCCACACTTTGGCAGTTCTTTTCAACAACTCTTTGAATAGGTTCTTTCTTTTTTTTGTACATTTATATTTGTAGTTTTTGCATTTTTTTAAAAGATTTTATTTTTTTAATTACTTCCAGAGAGAGGAAGGGAGAGAGAGAAACATCAATGTATGGTTGTCTTTCACCTGCCTCCAGCTACAGACCTGGCTGGAGACCTGGCTTGCAACCTGGTTATGTACCCTGGCTGGGAATCGAACCAGCAACTTACAGGTTCGCAGGCCAGCGCCTTATTCACTGTGCCACCAGCCAGGGTGAATAAGTTCTTGAAACCTGTATAGTGGATAGTCTGAATTTTCCTCAATGCCTAGTGTACAGCTTATTTACCTATCTGCTGAATGTATGGATTACTGAATTAATTAATGCAAAGTGAAATTTTAAATGTAACATATTGGTTATTTGGCATAAAATGTTACTTCCATGTCATGGAACATCATAATTGAAGCTGTAGGAGTTTTCAAATACTCTAGTTGGTACTAAACCTCATTGTATTCTCTCAAGTTGTAACATGATAAGAAAGCAATATTCTATAGAAGAAAATATTTGGTAAGCCCTGGCTGGTAGCTCAGTGGATAAGGCGCTGGCCTGTGAACCCCAAGTTTGCTGGTTCGGTTCCCAGCCAGGGCACATACCCAGGTTGCAAGCCAGGTGTCCAGCCAGGTCTGTGGCTGGAGGCAGGTGAAAGGCAACCATACATTGATGTCTCTCCCTTTCTCCCTTTTCCTCTCTCTAAAAATAATAAAATTTTTTAAAAATTAAAAAATATGTCCTTTTTAAAAAAGGGTCTAACATTAAATATCTGGACAGATTAAAAATCTCTACCTATAAATGTTAACTAATGCTTTCCTTTTTGATCTGCTGAGTTTCTGCAGAAATGCTTTACAAGTTATGTTACCATTGACATTTAAACATTATTTTATCACTTTCAAAATCATACCATTCTTTAGACTTGAACCATCATAGCTGCTTTAAATTAAAAATCTCCCCAACTGGGTTCCTAATCACAGACCACATCACTGGGAGTCAAAGGACTTGGGTTCATTTCTTCATACCTTGTCCTGTTTGAATTCCTATAATGTCAGCAGCACCCACTTTCTAATGGCCACAGGCCTGCCAGTGCACAAGGGATTCTCCCAAGACCCAATCTGATTTAGGACATTGTTTGCAGGGATAAGTTTGTCCTTAGATAAAATCTCTGTTTCCTCCTATTGCTTTTACCCATGTTTGGCCCCCTCTACCCAGCACAGAACATGTGCAGTTATTCTGTTCTCTGACAGCACTTCAAAGACAAAGCTAACAGGGCCTTCTGGGGGCAATTTTCCAGGTTAAATATGCCCAGATGTGTTTGATTTGGACTCTATCCTTTAGGATCAAGCAATGTTAGTAAGTACAAATGTCCAACAGTTAAATGATCTGTCCGTGGGAGACTCGCCTGATTGGCGGAAGTGGGTACTGTTCAGGTTCTGATACGCAGTGATATGAAAGCCACTATTTAAACTCACTGCCTGGGCTAGAGACTTTGCCAGCTCACTTCTGGAATGGAAACTCTGAGTCTGCTAGTGAATGAGCAAACACCAGGGCACACATCTAGGTACTAAGAAAAAAAACATTATTGGACAAGGTTTGAAGTTTGTTTTGTTTGCCTGCCTGGTACTCCACAGATAACCACAGTAGCTGGGTGTGTGTAATAGGACTCAACAGTAATCAAGTAAAGGAGCCCTAGGATGGAAGAGAAGAAAATAAGGGGTAGATAATTAGGAAAAGAATATGATAAAGAATCAGAAGCTTTCTTCAGATAGCTGAAAAGTTGAAGGCAACTTAAATTATTTTGAACGTCTTAAAAATGACATCACTTTTACATGAAAAAACTAGAACTCTGACAATACAATGTCTAGAGGGTTGGCGGATCAAGCAAGGATCTAACAAAATGTAAGGTGTATGAAAAGCTAGATCTGAAAGTCAGGCGTGCCTTTTTCCCCATCTTGAGTGGTACCCGGCATATACCAGGCACTCAATGGTACAGTCATTACTTTTAAATGACTGTTTTCATCAGATGCTTCTAAACCTGGGGATTTGTGAAGTTAAAAGTGAAGAGGTTTTAAAAAATACTGTGGTTAAGTGAGAGAAGCCAGCCATAAAGGGCTGAATATTGAATGACCTATTTATAAGAAATATATTTTTTTAAAAGCGTATTTCATAGTAACAGAAAGGAGATGACTAGTGCCAGGAACTGGGAGGAAGGGAGGAGGGGGAGTGGCTGCTAGTGGGTGTGGCATTTTTGGGGGGTGATGAAAACATTCTGGAATTAACTGGCGGTGATGGATGCACAACTCTTGTGAATATACTGAAAACCACTGAACTATACACTTTTAAATGGCTGCCTTTGTAATATGTGCATTATATTTTAGTAAAGCTCTATTTTTACAGTGATAAATAAGCCGACTTCCAGCATTTAGAAAGGTGGGGAGTCCTTCGTGGTTCAAGTCGGGCCCCACTTGCTGATTTTAGTGCCCAGTGATGTACTCCCGTTCCATCGCTGAAGGGAACCCGCAGAACCTTCCCGCAGCCGCAGGGAACGGAGGCGCCCCTCCCTCCTCAGCCCCAGCAGTTAGAAAACAGTGTGGAAGTGGACGTGTACCAAGCGCAGTGCTGAGAGCTGGATCTTCCACTGTCTACGGACAGCTTCGTGCTGTCGGGGCAAAGTTGCAAACTGTTTGCGTTCCCGTAGCACGTAAATCTAGGCCAGGAGTCAGAAAACTTCTTCATAAAGGGCCAGATAGCAAATATGTGGGGCTTTGTGGGCTATCCTCTGTCAAAAGTGCTCAACTCAGCATTAAACTATAGGTAAACAATTGGAGGTGCCTGTACTCCAAAAAATGCCCTCTTTATGGACACTGAGATTTGAGTTTCATAGAATTTTTACATGTTGCAAAATATGACCCTTTTGACTTTTTTCAGCCCTTAACTATATAAAAACCATTTGGAGCTTGCAGGCCACACAAAACAGGAAGAGGGTCATAGTTTGCAGACTAATGGCTTAGAAAGGTATCCAACTAATCAGCAGGTTGTTGCGAAGCATGTTAAATTCCTTAAGCCAGTGTACAATTGAAAGCAATAAATAATGCTAAATTATGTTTAATGGCCAAGCTATCGAGAAACTAAATTGCAACAGTCAACTTTTTAGCAAATTATGGAAAATCAGCTAATAAGATCTTTTCTAAAGCATATTTAAACACATAATAATGTTACCTTGTATGGTTTTGAAATTTTTCTATTTTTTTGTATTTTTTGTATTTTTTCCATTGCCTAGAGATTTTTATTTTCAAGTCAGGGAAGCTGTGGGCATCTTGAACGCAAGGCCATTAAGAAGTCTGCCAAGGCTGTACATTTAAAGCCCTGGGAATATTTTTCATTGCCCCTGGCTGCTGAATTTTAACAGCAAAGTTATTCATTAAGGTCACATATTTTTAAACTACTAACAATGCTTCTTTATACTTTATTTGTGCTTGATGCACGTCCAGAAAGATGATCTTTAATTGACTAATTAGTGCATGCATTGTCGTTTTAATGACAAGAAATTTATGGAAAGAAAACTCTTCAGCAAATGTGTCTCATAAATCTGGAGGTAAAGGTCCCCGATATTCCAATCCATGAAGGAGTAGTTGACGTTAGAGGGCTCCTACACTATACATTCCTGAAGACATTGGCAATACTTCCTGGGTAATGAGCTGGAAATGCAAAAGAAAGAAAACAGTTTGAAATATGTTGGCCATTTTGTGTTACACTTTTTGGGTTTATTTGCCAATTTGAGCACCAGTCAGAAGTTGAGGAACGTGGGGGTGTGGCCTCTAACCTCCATACATCCCCCTTGGTTCTGTCATAGAAATATTTAGCTCTGTTCATTTGAAGAGAAGCAAAACCTATATTCGCTGGAATTATAAGAAAATTCAGGGGGGAAACCAAACGTTGAGCTCACCACAGTTTTCAGCATAAACTTTACCCTTTAACTGAAGTTTTCTGATACATAGATAAGTACCAGCTGGGGCCGCAGTTCTCAGCAGACCTTGTGGACATCCAAGGTGAATTAAACATGGCTCTGTCCTCAGGGGACTTATGGTCAAGCTAAAGCCTGCCTGAAAGAAGGTTAACTGTGGCTTTGTTCTTGCGTTCATGGAAAAGATAAAGAGATGGAAAGCATTTTCTGCAAACTTACCTAAATTCTTCTCATAGTGGTATTTAAGGGTTTGCATATTTCATTTTCTATTAGCAGGGTCTTTCCCTCCTTGCAGCTCTGAGTTAAATATTACTATTCCTTTTACAAATGAGAAAAACGAGGTCTAGAAAGATTTCAACTGGGCAGCAGGTACCCCATGTAATAAAATACTGGGAAAACTCCAACTTCAGCCACATCTGATACCTAATCCTCTTCCTTCTCATTGCACCTTAGTGTATAGTTTGTCAACCACTGCTTCTGTTTTCCCTACGGAAACCTTAGAAAATTAAGGGATGAAAGAGTATCTGACATAATCCTTCGAGCAGCCCACTATAGGAAAATGAAGGCACGGGGACTTAGAGAGGCAGAAGAAATGTTCTAGATGTAGAAGGAAGAGGTGTAAGCAGGTAAAGGACAATTTAAGTGAACTACTTCAGATGGATGCGTGAGCTGGAAGATGGTAAGCACTAAGGAAGCCAGGTGGTGGAGTGCTGGAAGATTGAAAGCACCACGAACTTGATCGTTAAGTGAAGGTGATGAAAGTCCTCCTAAGGATGGTTGACCAGAGCAGGAGTCAAGATCTAGGACTTGAGTGGCAGGATTAATTACAAGTTCTCAAAGGATTGAGAAGGTCAGAGAGAGGCCCAAGACAGGAAACTACTTGAACTGTCACCGATTAGGGTACGTGACCCAGGAGACAGACTTCGCCAGGATGCCACTCATTGATTGGTATGATTGGTATGATTGTAGAATAGAGAAGGAAAGTGTATTGTTTACTGTTGCTGTGCAACACATTACTGCAAACTTGTAGGTTAAAAGCACATCCATTTGTGGCTCTCTAGGTCACCAGTCTGGGTGGGGCCCACTGTGTTCTCTGAGTCTCATGAAGTGGAAATCAAGATGTTGGCTGGGATAATCTTTGATCTGGAGGCCCTGGGGAAGCATTTGCTGCCAAAGTCATTCCAGTTGTTGGCAGAATTCATTTTCTTGTGGTTTTAGGACTGAAGTCCCTGTTTCCTTGATAGCTGGGGTCCACTCTTTCTCCCTAAGGGCCACCTACGTTCCTTCTCATATGATCATCTCCATCTTCAAAGCAGCAGCAGCACATTGAATCTTTCACACACTTAGGTTCTCTCTAAACTTCTCTTCTGCCATCAGCTAGAAAAAGCTTTCAGCTTCTAAGGGCCTGTGTGGTCAGGTCAAGTCCATCTGGATCATCTGTCTCCCCTAATGTCAACTGTACGTGTAACACCATACAATCAGGGGAGTTTAGAGCTCACCTTCATAGGGTCTGGGGATTAAGACGGACGGACGTCTTTGGGCCACTGCTTTAGAAATTCTGGCTACCACAGAAAGTGATCGTGATTTTCAGCGGCTTCCTTGCTTCCTTGTGAACTGTGTGCCTATGATAACAATAGCTTTGTGGGCAGTTGGTCCACTCTCTCCCACAGAGTTCAAGGGCAGATGAGAAACTCTACAGCTTTTCCTTCCTCCTGACGTTTGCTTCTTCCTGCAAGGAAATCTGTATCTTAGGGCATTCCCTTCCTCCTCTGGCCACCGCCTGGGTGTTGGTGCCAAGAAACGCTGGAGGGTAGATGGTCCAGTAATTTAGGGCAACCTAAGGTTGTTGGGAAGAGACGTGCTAGAGGCCAGGACAGCACAAGAGGGCGGCACAGAGCAGGAACTGGTAAGTGTGGAAATGCAGATTTACCAGCCCTAGGCCTTTCCTAGATGATCAGTTTGCCTTCAAAGCACCTTCTCAGCCATGTACGCCTCATAGCCCAGGTCCCCCTGAGCCTTCAGTAAGGCCATGGCAGAAAGAATGTGTGTTCACCATGGGCATATCACAAAAAATCAACTCTCTAAAGATGAGCTTCCTGAAACCCCAGTTCCTGCAACTCAGAAATGGGCTGAAATTCATTCAAAGATGAGATATTTAAAATGGAAAAATTCATCTTTTGAGTCCAAGCAATGTAAAGACCGCTATTTACAAGCCTGATGCTGTAGCACAGTATTTCGCAATCTTTCAAATATTTTTTCCTAATCATTCCCCTCCATGGAATTTTAATACTATAGCTATAATATACAGTATATTTATTTATATAGACCTGTGCTTTGCACATAAAAAGAATAAGATTTTTGGCCACCAACAACTGATTTTGTCCATAATGGGGGCAATATCGCCTTCATTGACAGTGCACATTGTAATGGGAAAAAAGAAAGGCCCACATTTTAATATTTATTAAATCTTCCACTTACGTAATCTATTTCATATGACAAGTGACAGTAATACTTCAGTTGGACTAAAAGGAACTTAATATTAATCCTGATAAATCAGAAGAGGCTTTGAACATGAAAAAGCACCCAATATATTATACTTTTAAAATCTTTTTTTAAAAGATTTTATTCATTATTTTTAGAGAGAAAGGCAAGGAGGGAGGAAGAAAGGGAGAGAGGGGCAGGGAGGGAGGGAGAAAGGGAGAGAAGCAACCATGTATGGTTGCCTTTCACCTGCCTCCAGCCGGGGACCTGGCTGGAGACCTGGCTTGCAACCTGGGTATGTGCCCTGGCTGGGAATTGAACCAGTGACCTTTGGGTTCGCAGGCTGGTGCCTATCCGCTGAGCCACCAGCCAGGACTCCCATATATTATATTTAAAACAACAATCTCCAAACAAGATGAAAAAGGTCATCTCATTTTTGTGGATAAGATGTACAGAAGAAATACTACTAGGAAAATCAATCTACCAAATGATGTTTCTTAGTGGTTAGCTCCTTCTCTAGGCCTTTTGCTTTGGGGGAATGTTACAAATGAATACATACTACATTTGGGTCAAGAAAAATACTATTAGAAAAGTTAAACTTTTTCTTTGTTGCCTTCAACATTTAGGATTAATGGGATGTGTAAACTCAATCATTCACATGTAGCAGAAGGAGAAGTACTTTGCATGGCCCATTCATGATTCCCATAGATCTCTAGTGGGCTTCCTGCCTCAAGTTTATTGTTGAATTCTTCTTAATTCTGGTTGAATACATGTACAATATTTTATGCAAAGAAATACCACCTACTGAAGAGTGTTTCTTCTCTTCTAGTAAGATTTTGGTGTCCCTAGAGCCCTTTAGTCTTGTTTACTTTGGATATTGCAGGAGTTACTGTAGGATTTAACTGTGGTGAGTCTTTAAGCCCTCTTTTTAAATTCACAAACTGCCTCTAATCTTAGAAAAATGTCAGGTTACACTTTTGAGAGGCTTGGGTACTTGACATTTTGTAGCCCAGTTGGGGTATAGGCTGCTCCCATTCTGAGCACCTTGTTCCAATTTACGTCAGAGGGAATTATATACAGGGCAGGGCTGAGAGCAGGTTATAATTAATGGGGTGGACAAGTGGATTTTTAGTGTTTCATAAAATAAAATGGAAATCACATGTGCTTGGAACTGTTGTGTGTTTTAAAATATTTACATTTATTCAGGTAAACATTAATTATAACTGATATATTTCTCCTGTGAACTTGCTAACTGGGAGGTCACAAGCCATTCATTGTTCTTGAGTAGAAAGGTTGGATGACGAACCTTATATATATGTGTGTGGGGTGTGTGTGTGTATGTGTGTGTGTGTGTGTATGCATGTGTGTGTGTGTGTGTGTGTGTGTGTAAACTTGGGGGAAATATTGGTGAGTGAACTCGTGGAAGCAATCCAGTCTTAGATTTTCCTCCTAATTTTCTCTCATGTTTAAAGAACCCACTTGCCAATATGATCCAGATGTCAGTTCTTCTGAGGGAGACTGGGGAGTGCTTAGCTTGTGAAATTCCTGAATGGATCCTGGTGAACACGCATGACCAATGCTCAACTATTAGTCTTTTTTTTTATTATTAACGTTTAGAAGTAGTTGAAGCGCAACCAGAATCTACAGCATCCAAATTTCTTTATATTCATACATCAGAAATTTCCAATTCCTTGCAGATGGAGCAACAACATGTTGCTGAGGAAAGAGCTCTTTAGCAGTCAGAAAAACCCTGATTCAATACAACAGCAATAAAAGTAAATGAAAAAGAAAAACCCTGATTCTAAACTGGACTCCGTCATGTGTTAGCTGCATGGCCCTGGGCAAGATGCGTTGGGTTCCTCATCTGCAGAATGGGGAAAATGAGACCTCCTTTTTAAGGTTTGGGTGGGAATTAAAGACAATTTATATAAAGTGCCTGACAAATTGTAGGTACAAAAAAGTGTCAGTTATTGGTATATGAAGGAATAATCAAAAAAGGGAGAAATTCAATGGAAGCTTTATATAAATTGCATTACATGTCAGTCATTGGTGTTAGATAAATTCATGCATTCTTTGTTTTTGCCCAAAAGTCTTCACCTCCTCAAAATAACTATTTTTATGGACATTGTTTGTTTCATGCAGTGAATAATCAATATAAACACACTGTGTGTCAGGGCATAATAACTAAGTAATGCAGTAATGCTCATGGCACCTTCTGCCCTTTTCCAAGAATCAGTGTACATTAGCTTTGCCTGGGACTGCTTTGTGTATGCTCACACTCCCCCCACCCTGCCCCCACCCCCACAAATATTTGTGTGTTTGTGAGAGAGAGGGACACACACACACACACACACACACACATACACACAGCAGACACCCCGTCTTATCTCACTACCTAAAGGGCACAGTTCTTGGAGTTGGAAATTCAAAGGAATTTACAAGGCCTTTAACTGGTGTTAATAAAATTGATTGGAAGTACTACATTAAAATTACTTATTTTTTACACTTTTTGAACACCAGGTAGAGAAAAGGAATTTTTGTCAGTTGACTTTAGTTTGCATACGTAACAAAAACCTCAGTTTACCTGAGTTTTTCCCAAAGAATCAAACAACCCCCCCCACATTAACCAGTTTTCTATGTTATACTTTCCCAAGAAATTTCTGAAGTACAAGGAAGCAGGTGATATTATGGATTAATGTAAATATTCATGGTCGTGAATACAAATATACATTCAATTCATTCTCTTAAATCTCCTCTATTTATTGTTAAAAGAAAAAGATCATTATAATGAAGATCCTAAGGAGCAATAAAATTTGGAGTTACCTAAGAACCTTTAAATTAGATCCAGTATGTGGTTTGTAGTTATGCAGGTAAAGTGGATTCAAGTGTTTTAGGAATGTTTCAACAAGGGTTTTTTTTTAAAGGTTTTCCGTTTGGGGTTCAGTTAACCAGAAAATTAAATTAACCAGAACTTTTCCATTTCCAGAGAGTTTCAGTTAATTGAAGTTTGACTGTACTTTTAGTGTGATCTTAGTTCCCATGCAGAAGTGAATTTCATCTTCTGACTCATTTCTTAAAAAGGGCCTCACACGATGAACACCTTTAACACAAAGAACAGGGCAGTGTGGCTTCTTGTGTTTAGATTTTAAATATTCCTTCCTATCTATGTCTATACATACATATCTGTATGTCTGGTACACTTGACTGAGACTGAGGGTTGCTACCAGAGGTGTTAATGTTTAAAGAAATGTGAGTAGTTGATGCTATCACCATGATTTGACTTCCATCTTCCACTTTCAAGTATTTTCCCCCTTTGAAACCTGCCATTTAGAATTGAGAAGTATTTTTTTTTTTGAAATAGAATAATGCTTTCTACTCTGTTTCTTAAAGCAAAGCACAGAAGGAACTGCATCATGGTAAAAATAATTTATAAATGAAATTACGTTTTGCTAGCAATTACCAGGAAGTGAGGTGCAAAACCCCTCAAGTAGCAGAGAGGCCAGATGGTTGGCTGGTTTTTTGGGTTTTTTTTTAATGTGGTTATTAAGCGGGAAATTTTGCTTGATGGAGTAGACACTGTCTTGATTTTCATGCAGCAGTTTTGAGGTCTTTTTCTAATGGATATATATACACGCACACAGCACACAGGTTTCATTCAATCCATTGATCATTTGTGCCATTGTAAGCAAGATTGTGCTGTTGAGAATGGGAAATCTTAATGATAAATAAGTAAATGGGTTCCCAGTCTGAGCGCTGAAAGAACTTGGAATCTGCACGGTACCCTACAAACCCGTGGTCATTACCATCTCCATCATATTGTTGTAGGGTCTGGTGTTTTGTCCTATTTTCTTTTGATAACCCAGAATGGAAGAAAGGCTGTGTACCACAGTGGCTAACTAGGGGTTTGTGAAATACAGGGTAGACTCAGGGGAGAAAAAAGAGGTTTTGGAGTTCAACACTCCGGGGGGCTAATGTGCATAAAGGACCTGAGTTTAATCCTTAGAGCTGCCAGTCAGGATCATGGTGAAGACGCATCCATGCAAAGAATTGCCTCTGGATGCCGGTGGGTGGGGGCGGGCAGGGGCTCAGAGCACCCCTATTTGGACTGTAATGTTTTGGCAGTTGATGTTCTGGGAGGTTGCCTGGCAGTGGCACAACAAAGCCCCCTTCTGGGAAGTCACCTTGCCATGTCTGGCACCCTTTGCCCGGCGCCCCAGGAGAGAGAGATTTCCCAGTCTGAGTTCTAAGGGAAAAAATGAATAGAGTTGTGAAACGGAATATTTGCATCTGTTTACAAGACAGAGTCAGTTGGAGGAATTTGTAATGGAAAGAATATGTTTAGACAACGGGCAGAACTATTTGGAAGCCTGCCGTGAATCAAGTGTCTGTTGATTTAAATAAAGACAATCTGAAGAAGCTCCAACCACAGGGATAACTCATCAATCTTTACCATAAAGATGATAAATCAGAAAAAGTTTTTTTAATACAATGCTTTCTCATATAATTGTGATTCTCCAATTAACACTCATATCTGTTACAAAAATAAATATACCTCTACTTTAATAAAGTAGCTTAGCCACCTTGAAATCTCACTGTTCTGAAAGCTAAGGATATTTTCACAAGTGAATTTTTAAACTCTAGATTGCGTCTCAAGTACTATGTCTTTTCACTTTCATCTTTATTTATATTCAAGAAGCCAGCTGATTACATCATTTGATTCAATGAAAGGATAAAATGTACAAGATGAAATTGACACTTTCAAGGCTCAAATACTCCTAAACAGCAAACAGGGCACAAACCAAAACAACAAGTCCCTAAGATCATAGCTTTTAATATTAATTTCAAGGCAATGTCTTGATTTCCTGTTTTATAAATTACATTTATAATTTCTCCCAAAGATACAACAAGCAAATGTATCTGGATAATGCAGGAAAAATCTCTCAGAGCTTAGTCTGCCTTGAGAGTATTTTTAAGAAGACGTTAGGAGCTTCATGAAATTTATGGGACTTACTGTCATGTAGATTATACACACGCACGCGCGCACACACGCACGCACACACGCACGCGCATACAGGTATATACATACACACACCTATAACATTTTTGCATATTACATATATTACATATTTTTGCAGATCATCAAGCCTCCAAGGAAACATTTTAAATCTTGGTTTTTAGGCCAAAAAGACTTTGAGTTGGGGGTAACTCACTCTCACCTACTTGTTTTATAACCCTCTCTATGCCTGCTGTTCCATCCTGGCCTAAACTTTATTTGTTTCACTGGGGAGTAGCTGGTACCCACCACCCAGACTTCCCAGGCTCTTTCCCGGGCTCCCTCTGCAGCTGCAACAGCAATTCTTTGTTCTTCCGTAACAATTCTCTCTGTGGCCATCTTCCTTCTAGCGCCTTCTTTAAGAAATGGGCTCTAAAAATCATGATTCAGCTGCTACTACAATTTTACCTAGGCAGTGAATTGATTTTGAGCTACCTTCTGTAATTGCCATCGGCAGTAAGACAATAGCGCTCTCAGGCAGTGGGATCCTCTAGTTTAACGCATCTTTGATCCTCCAGGCATGGAGGCCTGGCTGTACCTGTTCATTTTCCTCCCACGCTGTTCCTCCGCTTCCTTCCTTTTCCTTCCTGAAATTTCTTCTCCTAGAGAGGCAAGGGCAAAGCCAACGACTCTTGAAATGTCTCTCAATTTCCTTCACAGCCTCCCTTGTACTCTTAACTGCATGTCCGTGGTTACTTTCAACTTTAGGTTAACATCCTGCTATCAAACACTTAGACATTCAGGGAATTCTAAGTACCACACTTCCTCTGTGTGTGTGTACGTGTGTGTGTGTGTGTGTGTGTGTTGGGTTTTTTCCCACTGTGTGATCGTGGCTTTTCTCTCTCCAGTTTCATTGCTAAAATAAATAAAGTGGTCACTGCTTTCCAATAATTCATCACTTTGTCTTTTCCTGTAAGAAATAGTAAAGGTTGGAATTTAATGTCCTCCAAAGAAATCATTCCTTAAGCAAATCTAAAACTAAGCATTTAACAACTTGAAAAATTAATTACAGCTCTTTTACCCAAATGCTGGAAACTTTCAGTATGTTCTTTGCTTGTTTATTCAAGGGGAAAAGCCAAACTAACAAGAAAACTTGCACAGGTATATGAGTAGAAATATCTTCTTAGCTAAAGTAGACCTGTACCCATTCCTCTACTTTCTATCATGCTACCCTTTTTATTTATGTTTGGTTTTCTTAGAAATTACCATGTTTTCTCACCCACTTCTTGGCTTATTTTGTTTCCCTCATTAAAATGTAAGCTCTCAGAGCCCTGGCTGGTGGCACAGTGGGTACAGCGCTGGCCTGCAAATGCAAAGGTCGCTGGTTCAATTTCCAGCCAAGGCACATAATCAGGTTGCAAGCCAGGACTCCAGCCAGGTCTCCAGCCAGGTCTGTAGCTGGAGGCAGGTGAAAGGCAACCATACATTGATGTCTCCCTCCCTCTCTGCCTCTATCCCTTCCCCTCTCTCAAAAAATAATAAATAAAATCTTAAAAAACAAAAACAAAAAACACAAGCTCTCCCGGGGCAGGCCTGTGTCTTCATGTCCACCAAGGCATTGCTAGTGCCCAGGGCATTGCCTGCCACACAGCAAGGCCTGCCGAGTACCCATTGAATGGAAGAGTAGTCAGAGAGAGAAATGACCTTCTCTGTGGCCTTACTCCAAAAGTAGTTCTAAAATAAAAATAATGCTTAATTAAAGAAAGCCAAATGAACAGATATATAGGATTTCTAATGTCATAGAAGTAGCAAAACTAGCTCACTCTTCCAAACTCTCAAAATGAGTTTAAGTGAAGAGTTAAGAGTTTAAATTGCAGACCAGGTACAAGCTGATTTGGGACTCATAAGGAAGTTATTGAGGGCTCTGTTTATTTTTTGGCAAAATCTATGTGTGGGGCCTGCATGCCCTCTGCCATGTTTCCTGGCTCATTAAATGGCGTTAGAGGATGGTGGGGATGAGGAGCACAGAGCACTTACTTGGGGCTCATTGTACCTTTGACCTACTGTGGCTCAAGGATAATTTAATGTCCGTTAGCTGCCACGATTGGAGCTGCTATTGGCCAGATCTCTGGGAGGTGACAAGGGGTGTGTCTTTGGGAAATAATTCTCCACGGATCTCTCAAGTTCCTGTACCTCGTGTAAGCTCATGGTCTTGGTTCCACACTATCTTTTCAAGGATGTTTGTATAGCAAAAAGCCTTTGAGGACTGAGATAGAGTGTTTCCACCTAGGTAGAAGGCAAGTTTGTTTGTTGTTCATTATAATCAACACAATGTCTCTCCCTAGAGCAAATATCAGGCAGGTTTACTTGCAGGCATCCATAACAAAGGAGTGGAGTGTCCTAAGGTTGAGTGGCACAACTCTAACACAAACCCCCTGCATTGGCAGCATCACCTGGGCTGCTCTGTGAGACCTGATGGGGCAGGGGAACCAATGTGAACATGAAACACATGCTTGTTGCGCCCTAACTAAAAAGTGTCCTTGGTCTCTGATGGAAGAAACTCATGTCTTCTGCCATAAAACCAGGAGGCTCACTGAATAATTCGCAAGTAGGAAAAATCTGAAACCCTTCACTGTTTTTGTTATCTCACTTGCCCCACCCCTACCAGGGTCCCTAATTTCCTGCAAAATAAAAAAGTTTGGTAAAGAATTCATATGGGCCATGGCTGGTAGCACAGTGGATAAGGCGCTGGCCTGCGAACCCAAAGGTTGCTGGTTCGATTCCCAGCCAGGGCACATAACCAGGTTGCAAGCCAGGTCTCCAGCCAGGTCCATAGCTGGAGGCAGGTGAAAGGCAACCATACATTGATGTTTCTCTTCTCTCTACCTCTCTCCTTTCCTCTCTCTCTGAAAATAATAAATAAAATCTTTAAAAAAAAAAAAAAAGAATTCATATGGGACAGGGAGCCGGGAATTGAAATTTCAAGATCATGGTGGGACCCAATGGTAATGAATAAAGCTATGTTCAAGTCTAGGAAATAGATGGGATTGCCTATATGAAGACATTTGTGTTAAGAGTAATGTTAATAATAGGAATGTTAGTTTATTAATCACATACTGTTCCTTCACATAAGACACTGTGAACATTATTGACTGAATAAACGTATTTATGTCCATTGTTTCCAAAAGTAGTTTGAAAAGGTTTCCAAGAAGAGTTCGAAGAGGTGGTTCAGGACTAGAGGGGAAGAAGGATGTGAGAACTACAAGTTTGCCAGGCACTTTTCAAACTCTGCCTCACTTAAATCTCAAAGGACCTTTTGAGATTGCTCTCATTGTCACATTTTACAGATAAGGAAACTGTCCAAGATATGCAGAGAATCTGTGAGTATAAGATATGTTGAGTAGCTGGCTCCCATCCATCTTTGCTAGGAAGTAGCAGAGTGAGGACTTGAACTCAGGTTTATCTGGTTTTAAGGTACATGTTTCTTTGCAATGATAGCACACCAATGGTCTCACCCCAAAACTAGGCCAAGGACAATTGGGCTTCGCTCCAAGTTTTCTGATGGCACATCAAAGAGAAAGCTGGATTAAATGCATTATCTGGAATAAGAAAGCCTATCAGTTCATCTCTCATCTCACAATAGAAAGAAAGGATGGGAGGGAGAAAAAAGAATAGTAGCAGAACATGGAGAAGAGGAAAACCCTGCTTTTTTAGATTCAGCACAAGATAATATTCACTTTTCTGGACCCCATTAGCTTAGACTGCAATAATAATAATAATACTTCTCATGTGATAAGTCCAATGAACTGTAAGAACTCTCACAACCTTATTAAATGTATTGTCAGGCTAACTGTTTAGCAGAATTTGCATCAGAAGAAAAGTAGATGATACAAGCCTGATTTGACAAAACCAGTCTGTCATATTAACAGTAGCTAGTTAGCTGTGATTGTTCCCAACACAGACTGCATTGCATAGCTTCTCTGGGAATTCTTGAAAGCTCTATTTAAAGGTTTTGTTTGAAGTGCAAGAGTATGTTCTGAATGAAGAATTTTTCCCCCTTTTTGTAAAAAGTTCAATATCCTTCGCAATATATGCTAAGTCAACTCAGTTAGTTGATTTATAAAGAAACGCTATCCTACTTTAGATGGGACAAAGCATAGAACTGGAAATTTCAAGAAGTGGATCATGGGTGGAAAAGGGAGTGATTTAATGTGACTTGGAAGCAATTTTAATTTTATGATACTTTAAATTGTATGCATGTTTTAATGATAACCTATTTTACTGCCCCGGGCTTAAAGATCTCTTGCTTCCTGGAAAACCACTTCATCCATCAGTGTTTAAATCTGTTCAAAGTATTTTTGCTCAAATTTCTTTCCCGCCTTTGTTCTGTACGGACACAGAGCTCTGACTCTGTTCTTAATATCCTGTTTTCGTTTGTCAGCGCGGTTGTCCTTTTCGTTGCCTTGTTCCCATCGTTTGCCTTCTCTCATGTGGTGCTTTACAATAACAAATCAGAACAAAAGAGCCACTCCTCTTTCTGTTGCCTTAAAGAGAAACCTTCATCCCCTGACCGAAGGGCTTCAGTGATCAGGGGAAATGTTTTAAGTATGTTCTTCATAATGGTTAACTAGGAGTTGTGAATAAAGGTTACTTTCTCTTTACTTTCCAAGATGGCAAAGTAGCTTCAGGGTATTGTGAGCATGAGGTTTTTGTGTGTGGCTGACTTTGAAGTTGAGGGAAAAACCGATTTCCTTTGAGAAAAGGAGCTATCATATTTGAGAGAATGTCCCAGTCTGTTCATACAATGAGAATCAGTTACTATGTAACATTGTCACTCCCTCAGTGAGTCATGGGACCAGATTGGTGGTTTCTGTCATTGAACTTCAGCTTTCCAGTGTTCAGACAATTGAGAAATGCCGCATTGGCCATCATCAGCAACTGTTTATTGATGCATCTTTTCCTGGTGGATAATAGATGGGAGGAGGAGACTGCACCTTGCCTTCTAGAGGAGTATTTGATAGAAGAACTAAGAAAAGTTTTCCCAAGTGGCACGTGTTTTTTCAGGTGGAATTTATTTGCTGCAAATATCTAGCTTAACTGCTCTGTCCTTCAGAGACTAGACTTCATATCATTTTGCTCATATCCAGGCAACTATTCTCAGCTATGTGTGGGCGTTTGTTTGTTTCCTAATATAGAAATGATGTACATTCTGGTTTCGCTCAGAGGAAGGCAACTTTCTCTGGTGCAATTGGTCTCTGAAGAGTGAATTCTATCAAGTCCCAAGTGATTTCTTGAAAATGCTTTTGTACGTGCACAAGTGTGGGTGGGCACATATGTACACGTATATATTTATACATGGCTACAAAAACTAATTCTATTGTAGACAGATGTAGGATTTTCTATAGACACAGAAATAGTTCCATGAGTGAATATGGAAATGCCTATCGAACTTTAAGTGCACTTGTAAAAGCATTCAGGGGGCAGTGTTGAAGCACTTGTGACCTGTGGGTGGTGTCACAGGGATCAGTGGCCTCCATTTCCGCCGCCACCGCACTGTGGGTCCACTCTCCAGGAGGGCCCATTTAGACTTCCATTGGGGGATGAGGTGTGAGAAGTCCCGACTCTCTTCTTTCTCCTCCAACTCTGCTATCGCTGCTTTCAGAACCAAGTGCTTGCCTGACACCCAGTACAGCATAGATCTGGAAAACACGGGTCATTTGCAGTGTAACATAAAATAGGTTCCAATTGCCTTTAAAACTGGATGCTTGATTTCTTAACATAAAGTGTAATAGATATGAAATGTCTGAGACCCTCTGACAGTGGAAAATTTTCTGTAAAGGTTGTCAGATTATGTTCTTTAAAAAGATTATAAAATTTGTTGTTCATCGCTTTCTTTTGTTTCTGAGGGGTGGAGTAAATATTGTTTCCTGATGTTTCAACTTGAGATGTTCAGGCTAATTTTCCACTACAATGCTGAAATGTCTGAGAAATTTTGACCATTTTCATGTTGTTTTGACAAAAGCAACACTTTCAAATCTGTTGATTAGAAGTTCTTTCAAATTCTATTTGATGCTGTTAAGTGTTTCTCTTCTGTGGACGGTGAGGGCTTCTTAGGGAAGTCATCTGTATGTGAAATTGAGTCATCCTTTTGCTGATTGTTAAAACTCAACCGAAATTATGATTTGTAGAGACAAAGCCAAGAAAGTCTATGCTTGCATTTTGGGGTCTAAACCTGGGAAGCATGCTTTGGTTTACCGTGCAGTGTTGCAATGGCACCAAGAGTAGGCGTCTCAGTTTGTAAACTGCGACACGAGGAAGCAGCCCTGGCCTTCTGTCTGCCCTTTATCAACAGTGTTCTTCAAACACCTTTGCTGGAGTCTGGATGTCTGGCGTCTAAGTGAACGCATGCACATTTTCATTCAGCGTGTTTGTTTGGCCTGGTGTAGCTTTTCACTCTTTTCCTGATGATTCCCTTAAGTTGTAGTTTCTTGTCGAGCATTATGATAAGCAACATCCTTGAGAGAAGAGCTGCAGCTCAGGACACTGTATTTTTTTTTTTGCATTTGGGAAGACTATGTCCCCTCCTTCCTTTAAACAACCAACTTTTATAAGATTACTTTCCATTCTCAATTCACTCTTTCCTTACTACTTTGGAGACTGACATTTGGACACCCATCACAGATTTGCTGTGTGTGTGTGTGCTTACATATGTATTATGTACTATGTACACACACACTATACATGATATGCTATGTGTGCCATAATATAATGTAAAACTTGAGTGTATACTTACGTACATATTTCATGCACACATTTTCAGTTGTTTATGGGGATGGTAGGTTGCAATTTAGATCTCTGTTTTTGGAAAAATAAATGATTCTGCTTTATCAGGTCGGTACAAGAGTTCATCCTTCCTGATGTAATATTTAGAAAAACTTCTTCCAGATACTGTGTTTTAACTTAGAAGATAAGTAAGTATATTATCAAAAATAACAAGCCAGTGTCTGGAGTATAATGAGATCACGTGCTCAGTGGGACACTGAAAGGATCACATTGCAAGGGAGGTGCGCACCCATCGCTGACCCCGGGAGCTGGGTGGGACAGCCCCTGTTGGCCGCATGGAAAGCTGGCACCCAGTAGCACTGACCTGCTGCTGGTCCCTGCGAGCAGTGCGGGTGGATACATCTCGGTGCCAAGTTACATTTCCCAGGGGGGGGGGAGCAGAGGGACAAGGCAGTGGGTGTTGACCTGACCTGAGCTGTCTTTTCATTTGGTTTCCGTTGAACACTGAGTGGACTCGAACATAGGGAAGGCACAGCAGGGTCCGTGTAAAAGGCATTTGGAAAGAAAGCAAGAGGGAGTTTTGATTCTTCAACTCAGCAACCCTGGCTGGGTAGATGAGGTGGAGCTGGCCTTCCTGGAATTGTCGCGTCGATTTTCCTGTTGTGTTTCACTGTTGACGCTCTCACAGACACACAGGACTGCTCCAGCACTGCCTGCCACCCACCATCTGGTCTCGGTGGCCTGTCTGTCATTTCGTGGGTTCCCATCCTCTGCCTACGGCGATGTTTCTTCAAAAAGAACTAGGGTGCAGTCCATTGGTGGGTATTCAAGGCAATCTATTTATAAAAATCTGGAGAAATGCTAAAAGAATTATTAAGGACAAATGTGCTATTTCCTGTTTCTAACCTGTTTATCAGACTTTCAGTAGAATAAACTGCATTTCTGAGACTGTTACAGGGATTTCTTTGCTATTAAGATAGTAGGATCGGTCAGTTATTGTTGGGGAAATCAGGATTGCTTTACTGCATTGTCATTTGTGTCCTTTTGCTTATGTGCTTTTGTAAATGAACTCCAGAGGTGTATTTAAGCATTCTGTTAAGTAAATTTGGGAGACTAGGTTTCAATGAAAATAACAAGACAATGAGACCTAGCTCCCATTTCTCTTTAATTTTTATCATTAAAGCCTTCATCTCCCTAAAGACATCTGCCGTGCTTTCAAATGATTCTTTTCAGGAATGTTCATTCATTATTAATCAGGTTGCATGGTCAAGAGAGTGTGTGATTATTTTAAAGAATGTCCTAGAGATCCAATTACTAAAAAATGAGCGTGTTACAGGCAGATGTGGAAGTACAGAAAAGGTTTTGTGAACAGTTTAATTCGATTGGCATGAATTCCACCAGGTGGACATTTGGTGAAGTTAAAAACCTTCCCTAGCTCTCACTTTAGGTATTCGATAAAATGTTTTAACTTGAACACTTTTTAGAATAAAGATAAAATGAAAAATTAACAAAAATATCTGTGGCAGCTAACTAGTTATTTTCAAACTTGGGACTGCTACCTCAGTGCTTGTCTGCTTCTCACTTCTTCTTTTCAATCAGTCCCTCTGGTGCCTTAAAATTTGGCTGGCAGAAATTCTTAGCCGTCTGTCACTGCCGAGGTGCACAAGTTCGGTAGTGTTGTTTGCTGTGTTGCCGGCCGTGTTGACAGCCGGAGGTTAACCACAGGGATATTTTGGAGGCATTCTCTATCAGATGTTAAGGGATCACTCTTTTTTTCAATCTGTGCCTACTGTGTATTATTTATACTGTTGCTTTAAGAACCTCTCTGCACTTTTACTGCTCTCTGCCCGTAACGGTGGCATATAGCCTGTGTTGTGACATCAATTTCCAGTCTTCGGTAATGCCATTGCATTCAATTGGAGCTCCCTCTCCCCTCTTTCCCTCTCTTCATGGGCCTCTTTTGTTGTGATTTACTGATTCACCTGTGTGTCAAATCAGCCAGGGCACCAATCAGTAAAGTACAGTAGCATTTGGGCAGTGTGTTTATTCTGTGTTTTTTTAATTTTTTAAAAAAGATTTTATTCATTATTTTTAGAGAGAAGGGCAGGGAGAGAGGAAGGAAGAGAGAGAAACATCAATGTATGGTTGCCTTTCACCCTTCTCCAGCTATGGACCTGGGAGACCTGGCTTGCAACCTGGTTATGTGCCCGGGCTGGGAATCAAACCAGCGACCTTTGGGTTCACAGGTCAGCACCTATCCACTGAGCCACCAACCAGGGCTTTTACTCTGTGGTTTTTATAACTTAAATACAAAACCATGAATTTGTAGACATTCAATGCTTATGTTATTTAAAATACTCTATTTCTGGTGAATTCATCTTGGATGGGGCATCTGGTTTTTATTGAGTTTCTGTAGATAATGTTTTGTGATGAGAGATTATGTTTATCTGAGATCAGAGCAAGTCCCCTCTTTGATTAGTCCCTGCTGCACACCCTACCTTATGTACTAAAATTCATATCCAGTGTCTCACAGTGCTGAAGATGTGAATCCTCTGAAAGTCTATATTTCTGCTGACCCATCACAAAATCATTCCACAGTTCTTAAAAAATATACTCCACCCATGGTTCTATAATCTCATAGCAAAAATCCAGACATCAATGAGACAACTAAATTTTAATTACCCATGTGAAGAGACAGGATAGGAAATGGATTTGATTGTGTTTCTGGAAATTAGGACTCATAAAGAATTAAATTTACTCGTAGCATTTCTGATGCTGTCTCTTTATCATAACGGTTACAGAAATTTTCATTCCCAAACCATTTTTATGTGGCTAGGTATAATGTTATGCAGTTTTGACAGTGCGGTTTTTCATTTCAGCCTTGTTTTGGTAAATTGAACATCAAGCTTAGTTCCCATACCCCAGAGGATATTTGGGGGATGAAAGGGGGAAGTGTGTTGGGTTAGCAGCAGCTAAGAGCTACCTGGTATTAACAGTTGGTCACAGGCCACCCAGTGTTGGTACCCAAGTTTATTCTTGGCCCAGTGACCAAGTGGTGGCTTTCAGAACTGTGCAAAGTGAGGGACTGAAAGTAAAATCATTGGTAGCTAGAATGCCTTCTCTTTTTCATGTACTCCAACTTAGAAAGATGGTTATTTCTCATGAACTATGCAGACATGACATATGGTAGAATACAGGTAGGGGTACATTGATAAACAGGAACACCTTATGATTAAAATGTCAGTGCCTCCATTAAAAGAAATTTGGAATTAAAAAGCTCATGGATGACTTGCTGACAATCGAGTATCTCCTTATTTCAGTAGGTGATTGAACTCAGTAGAATGCACGTGTTATGGAGACTCCTAATTCTGGCTCACTTCTTAAATATATGAATGAAATTTTCATATTCTTGGGATTTTGAACTGGAAAGTGTACTCATGACTTTGGCCATGGGTTAAACCTTTCAGTGCATGCCATCTTCATAAAGGTTCCAGGTGTTTCTTCAGGATGCAGGTTATCTTTATCATCCTAGAGGAAAACACAGGAAGTAAAAGTCCTGATATCCCAGGCAGCAGTATTTTCACCAATATTTCTCCGAAGGCAAGGGAAGTAAAGGAACAAATAAACAAATGGGACTACATCAAACTAAAAGTTTCTGCCAAGCTAAAGGAAACATCAGCAGAATGAAAAGGGAACCAACCATATAGGAAAACATATTTGCCAATGATACCTCAGACAAGGACTTGATCTCCAAAATATATAACAAACTTATACAACTCAACACCAGGAAGACAGACAACCCAATTTAAAAATGGGCAAAAGAACTGAACAGACAATCTTTAAGGAGGACATACAAAGGGTCCATGGGCATATTGAAGAATGCTTAACATCACTAACCATCAGAGAGATGCAAATTAAAACCACAATGAGATACCACCTCACCCCTGTCAGAATGGCCATCATCAACAAATAAACAAACAACAAGTGCTGGTGAGGATGTGGAGAAAAGGGAACCCTCGTGCATTGTTGGTGGGAATGCAGACTGGTGCAGCCACTGTGGAAAACAGTATGAAATTTCCTTAAAAACTAAAAATGGAACTGCCTTTTGACCCAGCAATTCCACTGCTAGGATTATACCCAGAGAATCCTGAAACACCAATTCAGAAGAACCTATCCACCCCTATCTTCACAGCAGGGGAAAGCAATTGGGAGAAAATGGGATAACTGTAATAGAACAACAATAGATTTTTTAAAAAAGTGATCCCAATGCCAAAATAAGAACTGAACTTGAAGAAAATATCAACTGTGCTTTCTTTTTATACAAAGTAAACAACAATCGATTTTACTTTCTGTACCCCTTTTTAACAATTAATTTAAAGCTATATGAGTATATTACATGAATGGTAGAATAGTCATTCAAAATTTATTTCATTATTTTGATGAACAAGCTTTTATTAAGACCTGCTTGTATGCTATTCACCACCAGGTTGGGGTTTTATAGGAAATAAAAGAACAGTTCTTGAACTTGGGGGAGAAAAAAGCTGTGGTGTCAGAAGTATGTTGCAAAGATGAAACTGAAGAACAAAAGATGGGAATTAAGATATAAAGTTAGGGGATATTTTTGTAATAGTCTAGGAATTCAATAAAGAAGCTCTGGATCAACAAAGAGACAGTGAGAACAAAGAGAAGGGAACCAACGAAAGAACTACTCAGGATTGGCACTTGCGTGTCTTGGCTAATGATTTGAATTTGGGAGATGGAGAGTGTATAGTTTCTTACTGATGCTTTAGCAAGATACCACACGCTTCATGGCTTTAAACAACACTAGAGGTCAGAAGTTTGCCATGGGTCTCACAGGGCCATAATCAGTCTTATCTGCAGGGCTGAGGTTCTGAAGGTTCTATGGGAGAATCTGTTTCTATCATTTTCAACTTCTAGAGGCTGGTCACATCCCTTGGCTTGTGGGCCCTGCCTCCATCTTGAAAGACAGCAATGGCCTGTTGAGTATTTCGCATTGCATCATCTGACACTACTCTTTTGTCTACCATTTCCACTTGTAAGGACCCTTGTGATTGCATTGAGTCCACTAGGTGATCCATCTTAATTCCATCTGCAACCTGAATCCTCCTTTGCTTTGCAACATAACATGTTCATAGGTTCCAAGGATACCTTTGGGGGTCATTATTTTGCCTCTCTGCAGAGAGGGAAGAGTAGAAAATGTGGCATATTTCTGACTTGTGATCAGGAAAAGGGAAACACCAGGAGGTGTGTAGGGCAGATGGGTTTGGGATGGAAGCTGATGAGTCCCACGAGATGCTCACCCCGAGTTAAGACACTCGCAGTAAATGAGCACAGAACTGTCCTACTGAACTGAGATTCTGGGAAGAGATTGGCACTGGGGGACACTCACCTAGGAGTTGTCCTCAGAGAGGCAGAACGTGAAATGATGGGCAACCTGGGTTTTTGTTTGTTTGTTTGTTTTTGAAGGAAAGCTGTAAAACACCTAGACTTTGATTAGCTGGAAGAAGTCAGTAGCTAGAGAGAGGGGAAGACTAGAAAAGCACAGTTTCAGTGATGTACAGGATGAGAGAGGGAGGGGAAGGAGGAAGGGAGAGGTGTGAAAACATTTACGTCATTGGTCATCCATTTATTAATTTTCCATTTTAAAGGAGTGCTTTCCTCGGAAGTCTTTAATCTGTACGTTTCTGGAAACGCTGCCTGGCATTCAGGGCTCCAGGATGCAAGGTTTAACTTAGAGATGTGATTAGAATGAGCGCCAGAGGAACTCAAGAGCGCACGTGTGGGCGCTCGTCCAGAGACCCGCGGCTAGTAAGTAGCTGAGCTGCCGGTCACCGGCCAGCAGACTCCTCTCCTCCACATTCCGTGCCCCGTTCTAGACTGCAAGCCTTGGGCAAGCAGAAACGCGAGTTGTGAACTGTTGCCTTTCCCAGCTTGTTGCCAGGGGTTCCCACGACTACCCACATCCTCTTCTGAATGAGGACCAAGCAACCCATTCAGGAAAATGTAGGGCTATAGAATTTCCTGACAATGATATGCAAGTGTGATTTCCTGCCATTGTAGTTACAGTTAAGAAGCCCTCTGTCTTGTTTTTTAACCTTGTAAATTAAAGTTTGGTCGTTTAGAAAACATGGCATTGTGTTCAAACGCTACCCACACCTGCCACTATGTTCTTCGTGAACTCCTGCTCATCTTCTAACACCCACCTTACATGTTGCCTCCTTCAGGAAGCCTCTGTGGCCTCTTCTCCCTCAGTCTTTGGCCTGTGCCTTTTGTCACGTTGCATAACAATTTGTTCATATTTTCTCTTCCCCAAGATCACTGACTGAGTCAGGGACCAGGTGTTACCATTCTTTGCCCTGTGACCAGACAGCTAAGAGGGGCTTCAACATTTTGTGAAAGAATGAGTGACGTTTTCATTTCTCAAAAAAACAATATTTTAAAGAAAGCCAAATACCATGTGATCTCACCTATAAGTGGAACCTACTGAACAACAACAACAAAAGCAAGCAAAATAGAACCAAAAGCATGAAAATAAGGAACAAACTGATGGTGACCAGAGGGGGGGAAAGGAGAAGAGGGAAAGAAGGGGAAGGGATTAGTCATGCATAAATGACCCATGGACATGGACAACAGGGTGGGGATTGACTATGGGAGTGGGTTGGGCTGGCATGAAAGAGCAATGGGGGAAAATTGGGACAACTATAATAGAATAACAGTAAAATTAAATTAAAAGGGAAAGCTAGAAAATAAACCATGCTATTTTTTGAAGGTGGGGGAAAGGAATAGATGCTTACTAGCAACATACTGTTAAGTCGTTTAACGAAAAGGATGTCTATACCATGGCAACATCTGCATAAAAGTAGAAAAAATAGAATCCAATATAAACATCTAGTCAAAAAACCCCTGCCTTTTGGGCAGCATTCAGGCAAAAGATTCAGAAAATTGGCCGAACCTCCCTTTGCATCTAGATATTTTTGTCATCACTTCACCCATTTAGCCCACGTTTACAGCATAGACACTTGCACAAAGCACCATGCCAAGTGCTATAGCGATGAACAAAATTCCAGTTCTGAGCAGCTGGTTACTAAATGTTTCTTGCACGAATTGCCCCGTATCATCCATCTCACATCATTTGCATTCCTGTCAGGGTGAAGTCCTATTGCATATCATTTCCTGGTAGCCCTGCAAACATGTGCGTTCTTGTCGGAGTCTGACTCCTCCATTGTTGCTGTTGTTGCCCTCTCAGCCTTTATTGCTACTTCGCCGGGAGTGATTTTCATTTCTCCTCCGGTTAGCTGTACGTGTGCCTGTCCTCTTAACACATGGGCCCCATCCATCTTGCTCCCTGTTTTTGTAAATTCGACTGTACTGGACAGCCAGCCGCACTCATTCCTTTACATCACAAGTAGGACCCCTTTGGCGTACTGCAGTGGTAGTTGAGCAGTTGTGACAGGGACCGTGCGGCCTGCAATGCCGACAATATTTATTATCTTGCCCTTTATACGAAAAGCTGCTGTCATCTAATATACGGGGAGATCTTTGAAGGTGGTGGGGATGTTTTATTCTTTTTGGTTTTAACTCCAACTTCAGTACGTTTATTAATTCAATCAATTAATGTTTGAGTCTTAACTATGTGTGTTGGGACAGCCCTCAAAGAGCAAAGTCTCTGCCCTTGGAGAGCTTCTATTCTAGTGGTGCAGCAGCGGAGAGAGATGGCGCAGTGAACAAGCCAATAGATGTGTCAGCGATCCATGTTCTGGAATCAGAACCAGAGATAGAGGGAGGCTTGCTGTGAGCGGTGGGTGAATGATTGTGGCGGTAGCAGGGGAGTTGGTTTTACGTGGGTACATGTGAAACGTGACACTGAAGGAAAGAGTCATGTGCATTCCAAGCCCTGGTGAGGAGAAGACAGAACGTGCTTGGCATGTTCCAGGAATCACAAGGAGGCCGGGAGCCCAGAACAGAACAAGGGGTAGCGTGAGAGGAAATGAGGTCACTGTCTGGGTTTCCTAGGGCTGGTTTTATTCTGGTGAACTCTCTGAGTGAAATGGGAAGCCCCTGGAGGGTAGAGAAGAGGAGAAACAGGCCTTGTCACGTTTTCACAGGATTGCTGGCTTCTGGGTGGAGGATAGGCTATGGAGGGAAGGGTACGAGTGAGAGAAGCCAGGGAACCATTGAGAAAGGCATTGTGATGATCCAGGTAAGAGATGATGGTGACTTGGCCCATGATCACACCGGCGGGATGATGAGGATGTCAGATCTAGCTTCCCGAGCCGGCCTAGTGCTCAGCATTCAGCAAATGTCTGTCGAGTAAAATGTCGGCATTTCCACTGGGGTCACCAATGCAGTCATCTCTAGAAATTCTGATTGTGCCCCTACAGGATGGAAGCCTGGCACCTACTTTGAAATCCCGTGATCATAACTCTCCAGACAAAATCCATGTCCGTCCCTCCCTGTTGAGATCCACCAGTAGGTGTTCTGCTTGTTTCACCTGCGAACAAAGCGGACTAAAAGGGCGACATTTTTACTTTAATTTACATGCTTGGGATGGGAAGAGAGAAGACATTGGAGAGAATTCTATTTTTCCATGATTAACCCAAATAATGATTAGTAGGTAACAAATCCCTTCAATTTCTTTCAAGCCACCTGTAGGAAGACTTACTGGAACCGGACAGAAATGACGAGTTTCTCACAATAGCAGCTTGGACTTTCCATCGCAGGCTGTGGAGAGACAAGCAGGCTAATATTTCAAACATCAGCTGCTCATTTATTTGTTCTTTCTTATGTAGTTAACATTAGCAAATGGCTGAAGAGTTGTGTGTGTTTTTTAAGATACTAGGCTTCTGCAAAGCCAGCAGCTCTTTAATTTTTAACAAGCCCGACACATACTCTACACGTTTAATGAGCAGTTAGCATTCAGTCGGTAGCAAGATGAGTATTGAACCAAAGCAGCACATGGTATTTCCGAGGGATGCCATTTCAGAAAGGGTCAGGGTATTCTAGAAGTTGAGAACTGGCTGAATAGATGGAGATGCGAACACAAAGAGGCCAGTGGTCGGAATCAGTAAACATGGCTCAGGGTGGAAAGCCTTCCCATAAAGCGGGCTGAGAAGCCCCCACTTTGAGCGGCATGTCCCCTGGGTGGGCCGCACTGTTCTCCCGGCGCCGGCCGCGGACCTCTGCTCACGGCCTTGAAAGGGAGAAGGTTCGAGGGGGCTTGGTTCCCAGGCTGTTAATGAGCACGAGGCCTCTTCCCTTAATGAGCGGGGGCTTTTGTGGGATGCTCAGCGCCCCCCTCCTTCCGGAAGGGAAGGCAGGCGAGGTTCACAAAAGCTTTCATGGCAGCACGGAGGGCAGCAAACCCTCCAGTGGCCCTCGTGCCACTGTTACAACTTATCAAATAAACAGTATAGCCCTTAAAATGCTTGTTCTAATGACCTAAATCGTTACTAAGTCACGATTACTCATTGATACCCAAGCTCCCTGCAGCCACTAAACAGGCCCTTAGATACTGTTCTGTTTCTCCCTGCCCACCCACATCCCACCACCTGGGTTCAACAATAGATGATTCAGAAGAGTAACAAACGCGTGCCAGAACGACTGCCTCTATCACACTCATCTTTGTGAACGTCAGTGTTTTTTTCTCAGGAAGTTATTTTGAAAACTTACATTTCACATTGAAGCATTTTCTTCTGCAGAAATCATGCATTTGACTTCCTCCACATTGCATGCCCATTTCTACAATACTTGCCTTTCGACTTCTCTGAAGCCTGGTTTGGTATTTCTGAGTAAAACGGCCATAAACACATATACACGAACATGTGCATTCATAAATTCAAAGTTATGAAAGACTCTATAGTTCATTAATTAATGTTCTTACAGCTTACTTTTCAACGGAAGGTAAAACTTGGCTGTGACACAATAAGATTATTGTGATGACACACAAATTATGAAAATTACAGCTTCCATAACTTGCCAGTGTGTGGAGTAAGACCTTTTAAAGAACAAAATTGTCCCTCCTTCCCCCCAAAATTGCTTCTTTCAGTAGCTGGAACTGAGAAAATGTTCGCTGGCATGCTGCTTAGGGAGTTTGTCCCCTCCTTATTTCCCCAGTGCAAAGAAAGAAGCATTTGGAACGTACACAGGTTTCCCCTTCCATGAGCTGCGTTGCAAATGACCTCGAGAGGCATTCAAAGCTGACAGCCCCCCATGGCTGACCCCCTCGTCCCTAATCAGATCTTACGTTTTGTTTTCCAGATAGCTGATCAGCTTCCTTGGAATTTGCTGATGACCCAGGAGAGTTGTGCCTGAAGATGGAAACACTGGAGTCGGAGCTGACCTGCCCTATTTGTCTGGAGCTCTTTGAGGACCCTCTCCTGCTGCCCTGCGCACACAGCCTCTGCTTCAACTGCGCCCACCGCATCCTGGTGTCACACTGTGCCACCAACGAGTCTGTGGAGTCTATCACCGCCTTCCAGTGCCCCACCTGCCGGCATGTCATCACGCTCAGCCAGCGAGGTCTAGACGGGCTCAAGCGCAACGTCACTCTGCAGAACATCATCGACCGGTTCCAGAAAGCCTCTGTGAGCGGGCCCAGTTCTCCCAGCGAGACCCGCCGCGAGCGGGCGTTCGACGCCAACGCCATGACCTCCGCCGAGAAAGTTCTCTGTCAGTTCTGTGACCAGGATCCCGCCCAGGACGCTGTGAAGACCTGTGTCACTTGCGAGGTGTCCTACTGTGATGAGTGCCTGAAAGCCACTCACCCAAACAAGAAGCCCTTCACAGGCCATCGCCTGATTGAGCCAATTCCGGACTCCCACATCCGGGGGCTGATGTGCCTGGAGCACGAGGATGAGAAGGTGAATATGTACTGTGTGACCGATGACCAGTTAATCTGTGCCTTGTGTAAACTGGTTGGGCGGCACCGAGATCATCAGGTGGCAGCTTTGAGTGAGCGCTATGACAAATTGAAGGTTAGTCCGACCCGCCTTAAGCCAACCCCTTTCTGCCAGCAAATGTCATGGAAATAAAAAGTGTATTCACGGCTAGCGACATGGCAGGTGAAGGTTTTCTCTTCACCTTTGTTATCTGATTTGTTTTAGCATGTTTCTTGGCAGCCTATAAATGTTACACAATCAGGGTATCTTGTAAAAGTTGACTGCTGCTTGTAATTTTAGCGTTGTCAAGGTGAGGGCGTATTTGCAAAATCTGGATCGTTTTCAATCCTTGCAGTTGAGAGAGAGAGGGAGGGAGAGAGGGAGAGAGGGAGGGAGAGAGGGAGAGAGGGAGGGGGGGAGGGAAGGAGAGAGGGAGGGAGAGAGGGAGGGGGAAGGGAGAGACAGATCAAGAAGAAACGGCAGATACAATCTGGGTTTGGGCATTTGGAGGGCATTTATTTTCCTCACCCATCGGGGAAAACTAATTTCACTCCCATCGTACCCGTATCTAGTTTCCGCACAAACAAAAGACTAGAATAGGAGGAATGCCTGCAACAAATGTGGGATTTTTAGAAGACATGTGACCTTTTCTTCCTTGTGGAATGATATCCAGTTTATTGTGAACTTGAGTGCTCTGACGATCTCGGGTTTCATGAAAAAATTCCTTTTCTTAGAGGCTTTTTATTCAGTCAGGTTACAGGCAAGGCTGTTTGAACTTCACTTTTGATGTGAAATTATTAACCCCAGCTCGGGGAATTATAATTAATACGACTATTCGTCAAATTAAAAAATTTCTCTCTAAATATGGATAGAATGCACCAGGGAGGAAATAAGCCAAGTCTCCAGATGTCTGTTCAGCTTCAGACGATGGTGGGTCTAATTATTGCAACCTCAGCCGAGAGACTTTGCTGTTAGTGAGATACTATGTTCACCAGCTAATTTTAGCTCACAAGACATCAATTAAAAGGAAAGGAAGTATAAATTAAGAGCTTTGAGTAAATATATATTGAAGTCCTTCCTCTCAGGAAAAACACACACCGTTTTGTTGAGCAAACAAAAAAGGAGTCACGTGGCCCAAAGAGTATTACCACTCAGAGCACATTGTCCCCTTTGCGAGGGGGTCCTATCCCTTCCCAGCGCAAGTGGATGTTTGTGCGGCCTGGGACCTCACGGTTTGTTTTGTGACGCTAGGATTAACAGACCACATCTGCGATTTGGTTTGCCTGTATTTCTCGGTACGATGAGGGAAGTTGACCGGCTGAAGTGATCTGTGCTTCCAGATGTCACTTGGTGATGGAACAAAGGCATCACCTGGGCGGCATGTCTCACTTCAAGTGTCCAGTGGTGACTGGTGCAAATCCAGCTTTAAACTTGGAGAGGCAGTTAAGCCCCAGGATTTAGTGATCTAGACAAGGCAGGAGAGACCATGATTGGTTTCCTAGCACAATGCATGACAGTAGCCAGAAATACACTGCGAAAGTTAGCAATAGCAAAGGCCGTGCAGGTGTAAATCTCACCTCTAAAACAAACACTTCAGCACTTGATATGGCTGTCAGCTCTCTGAGGAACCAAGACGATCTCCCTCCACCCCCTTTTTGACTGGGGACAAAATGTTTAGGATGATTGCACAAGGTGTTTTTGTTTTCCACAATGTAAACACAGCAAATCTTCTGGGTTCCTTTATCAAAAATGTTCCTTTGATTGGATTAACACCGCCCTTTAATGATCGTTTGCTAAAACACCACAGTGACTGTTCAGTAATCAACAACTCCTGCATTTGATATTTAAACCTGGTGGACCAGTTGTTTTCATTACTTGTATACTGTCACAGACGAGTTATTAATTATGTATAGAACACCTCCACATGAATGAGGCAACACTGCCATTCTCTAACCCTTTGTGTGGTGAAAACGAAACTCTTCAACTATGAGCCCGGACACTTGTTTAATCAAGTCATAGTGGGTTAAGCGGGCATCAATTCTGTCACCAGGAGGGCTTGACAATTAATGATGTAGTATATTTTATCTTCTAATTACAGAAATATACACATATAAATGGCACCCAGTGCACCAAAGCACATTTACAGCTATTCAACAAAATATACTTATGAGGACTTATTTCCAGCCAGTCCACAAGATGTGCTTATAAACATTTAAACAAATAACATGCTAGCCTAGTATGTTTGTCCTAAAACATGCCACTTACATTAAAATAAAAGACTCATAAGCATATATGACATTTAGGTATCTATGGAGTTTCAGTTATCACATATTTATGAACATATGTACTTCCTTGCTGTTTCAAAATCTCAGTACATTATAAACATCGATTTTTTAAATTTAATTTTATTGTTGTTGTATTACATCCATCCCCTTTTGCTCCCCTCTGTCCTCTTCCCCACCCACTAAACATCGATTTTTGAAGATAGTAACAGCCTCTAGAAAAACCTTACTTGACCAGGAAAGTGTATTTTTGTTAATTATTACTTTGCTCTGAAAAAGTCAATGCATCTGTAAGCATACTTTCCTGAGGCTTTCATTGATCAAATGATAGACTTGCTTGACTGACTCTGGATATGTAAGGACTGACGTGCCTCCTGTTTGAAATGGTTTTGTCCGTCTGTTAGTAAAAGTCCTTTTTTTTTTTTTTTTTTTTTTTTGAAGAGGGGAATTCTACCATGATTATGAAGAATAATCATTTCTTGCAAGAGAACTAAATCTTGGGGGGCATTTTCACTCATACTAGGTGTGAGTATACATCTGTTTACGTAGGGAATTGGCATATACCTTTGTATAATTCTTTCCTAGGCATAAAACAAAAGAGTCTCATAAAAATTCCAACATGTAGAACTCATGCAAATAAAATCTTCCACATCATCTGAACTAGCATCATGTCAGTAACCTAATGCTTTCAGAAACTATGCATTGGAAAGCACTCATAAAATATTGAAGCAAAGAGAAAATTAAGCCAGCATTTCCTGAACTCTTATTTTAAGATAAAAAGAGAGAGAGAGAGAGAGAGAGAGAGAGAGAGAGAGAGAGAGAGAAATCCTTGTGCCAAATGAATAAATCTCTAAATGGAGCATATCATAATGTGGACCTTTTTACATCATTTTAATTGAATTTTGAGAAGCCTCTCAGCCCTCCAAACTTGGATTAAAAATTTGATTTGTGAACACATAACATGTAAGAGAATTTAATATAATGCATTCCAGAGTTTTCAAGGAGTTACAATGTATAACTCCTTTTCTTCTGTTCCAACATATAATGTTGGAGCTCTTGTTTCTTTTCTCTAGTTACACCTATAAAAATATACAAACTGAGAAAATTTGACCTTTCCTTGCCCTTCAATTTCAGTATCGCCCCACTTCAAGTTAGCTGACGCTGAAGTTCCAAACCATTGTCTTGCTATTCTGACTCCGAAAGTTGGCTGAGGGAGTGTGTTTGTCCGATGCTTATTTCAATGGGTCATCCCGTTGGAATTTTGTAATAGCTTGATGGAGCTTCCCATGAAAGCTCAGCTCTCCTACGTAGCCCTTCTCGTCTGGAGGTGAAGACTTGCGATTTCACTCTTGGGTTTCATTTACACATTGTAAGCTTTTATATTTTTGAAAGTCTTGTACTTTATTTGCAGTTGGGAAAGTTGTAAGTGGATACTAAGCTGCATTTTTTTTTTAGTTTTCCTCAGAATTCTGTAACTTGTTTCTTCTTTGAAAATAGGAGCAGGCACAGTGCAGGCTCCAGTGAAAGGCGCATGCGGTGGCCTCATCTTCCCATGTGCAGCGTCTGTCCCCAAATATCAACAGTGCCTAGGTTCAGAAACTCTTATCTGTGAGAATATTTTCGTGTTTATCACTGTACTAATTAGCTTGGGCTACCGTTAGAAAGGACTGCACACTAGGTGGCATCACTGATAAGATGTATTCGCTCATAGTTCTGTATGTGCAAAATCCGAAATCAAGGGGTCACCAGGGTTGAGTTTTCTGAGGACTGTAAGGAAATGATGTGTTCCAGGCCTTTCTCCATGGGTTGTAGGTAGCTGTCTTTTCCCTGTGTCTCATCACCTGGCATTCTCCCTGTGTGCTTGTCCTTGTGTCCAAATTTCCTCTTGTTATAAGGAATTAAAGGTCCCCTCTACTCCAGGATGACCTCATGATAACTAATTATATGTGCAATGACCCCATTCCTAAATAAGGTCACATTCGGAAGTATTGGGGCTAGGACTTCAACAAATGGATTTGGTGGAGGGGGTGCGTTTCAACCTGTAACAGTCACTCACTGCGGTGTATACCTAGTTATCTAGTCAGCTGAGCACATGTTATGTCTCTGTCAAGGATTTAATCACCTAAGTTAGGCAGAGACCTTTTGCTCACACTATCAGGTGTGAGCACAGGGTCTTGTGGATAATTAATTCTCAGTAAATATTTGAGAGCTGCTTCATTAATCATCAACTATTAACCCTACATGAAAGTTTAAATTCATAATGACATTGCAGATATTCATTTACATATATGGCAAAGCATCTGTAAGGTCATTTCTAAATAAGAGCTAAGCCAGATATTATTTTATCCAATTGCACATGAACCATTATTTTGGTGTATGTTGCATTTTGTTGGTTTAAACTTCCTAGTGTGATTTAGGGTAAACTAGATCTCAGATAATTTAGAACAATCTCCATTTGTTTCATGCTTATATGTAATGGATATTACTTATTTTATTTATCCTCCCAACAACCATATCTGGCACATAGTTTTCCTTTGATCCATCATGAAAAAGTGAATATATGCTTAATAAGTGAAGACACGTTCCCCCCTTCATAGAGCTCGGAGTCTAACACAGAATTCCAGGAGGCGAATATTTTGTCTGGTGGTGGAGGTAGATAGATACATCATGCCCACAGCAAGGGCACCAACCCCAGACCTGAGAGATGGAGAAACGCTTCCCAGAAAAAGGACCATCACACCTACCATCTCCAAGCCTTTTATTTAAAAACAATGTCTAGTTACTAGATATCTATACATTCTCGAGTATCAGGTTTTTAAAAAATTTTTATCACGTACAACATTCTCTCATGTAACACTATATATTTTTTCAAAGTAGCTCACAATAATTTCATGCTAGATTCTGATCTAAAATATAGGACATTTCACCACATAATGCCATGAGGTATGTAAATAAGCCATATGTCTCCTGAAATGTTTTGGTTGTATGAGGCCTCACCAGTTCCCACTGACCCTTCAAAATGCAGTTCTGGGTGTATTTTCTCCCCCCCCCCCCCTCATGCCCGCATCTTCCTCACACCCTCTCTCTCACTGGAGTACACCTTCACTCTTGTCCCCCCTTCTTCCCCCAGGTGCATTCCCTTTGCCTTCTCCTCAGCTCCAAAGAATCCCATTTTATTTTTGCCTCTGTAAAGAAAATGCAGTTCTGCTTGTGTCGTTGCACAGGAACGATTCTTTAGTCTGCACTATATGTTTTTAAAGTTTCAAATGTTTGTAAAATATGTTAAACTTATATTTTACGTTTCTTTGTTTGGTACACAATTACTTGTACGTGAAGTGAAAGAAAATCTCTCCAGGGATGTTTTTAACAGGAAGCCCAAGCCCGCATCTTAAACTTAGGGAGCTCGGAAAAATGCACAGACAGGTAAAGCATGTACACAAGATAGCCTTCCTTCATGTGGCTGTGTAAAGCAATGGAATTCCTGGGCACGGTGGCTGAAGCTCCCGGGATGCATACACTCATCGGTAAAACAGGGCCGGTCATGGACTTCGTTGCAAAGAAACTTGGGAGAGCAGGATCACACGTGTACCTGGGCCGGGCCTAGAGGAAGCCTGAAATGTGTGTGAGAACCGGACAATATGTGATAGCAGCCAGCGGGTAGAGTGGTGTGATGGCTGAGAGGCGGACTTTGGAGGTAGACTGCCTGCCGACTATTTCCTCACCATGGCTCGTGTTGCTAGAGTGTGAGATAAGGGTCCATGCTGTTGCTCTCGGGTGTTTTGTTTCCGAAGCCCCTGGCAAAGGACAGAGGCACAACAGGGAATAAACACTTGTTGATGGACACGTGGAATTGATGGGTTAGGAGTGTTTCAGGATTCGGAGGAAGAAGAGAGGATTCTGGTTTTGAGTAGACAAGGCCTTGCTTCAGGGTGGCGGGAGTTAGCTGCCTGGAGGGATCTGTGGGTTAGGCATCAAAGGAAAAGAGGGAAGCGTTCCTTAGGAGGGAGGCCAGCGGGGACCTGTTGGCAGGGATCTGCAAGACGGTTCGGGGATTGTAGGCCATGCTGGCTAGCGCGGGGTGCTGACTGAGGGGCCAGGAGAGAGAATGTGGGGAGAAGATTCTTAAAGTCTTTGCATGTCAGGTTAAGGGTTTGGGGCATTTCAACACCAAAGCCATTTTGTTTTTGAGAGAGGCTGATGTGTATGTTCTGAAGGTAAGGTCAAATAAGGATATCCGAAGGATTAGGGTTACTGCGAGCACGAAAGGAATAGAAGGGGGAAAGACATCCCCACTACTCTAGGCCTCGTGGCCAGTTTCTGTTTCCTTGGCAAAGTGAAGTAGTATTATACGTCAAACCCCACCACACTGTCAGCGGAAGCACGCTGGGTGTGAGGTTCCATGTCTTGCCCACGAAGACTAAGAGGAAATAGGTGTCATGGCTTATTGGCACTTGGATCCAGGCATACGTGCCGTTCTTTTCTTGTTTCCCTAGTGCGGCAACACACTGTCAATGATGTGTGCTTATTTCTTCTGGCGTTTTGTTTCACGACAAGGAGGATGACATTCCAACGTCTGAAAGCCTGCTACAAACCTAAGGAACATTTTAGAGGCTGAGAGCACCATGGAGCTCATGTTGTTGCACCCCCATTCTCCAGATGAGGAAATTGAGGCTGAGAGTGGTAAAATGGAGTTGTCCTACACGACAGAGGTGACTCTGCCCAGTTTGCTCTGGGTCTGTTTGGCCACTTCCCCTTGCAGCCAGCGGTGCCAGTTCAGACACCGTTGCCTTTTGAACAATCAGCCGGCAATTTGGATGTCACTTTTAAAGTTTTGAGACTAAATCCAATGATTTTATGTGATTTTTAAACACACCTGGCTTGGCTGTAGGCCACCATCATGAATGTAGAATGATGCCTCTAGAGCCACCGGACAAGATGCCTTAAGATATCCTCACGTCTGCAGTTGAGCCAGTGTAGACTAGGTTACCTTGCACGGCCAGACCTCGTGCCAGGCCGGGCTTCACGTGCGCAGACCCTGATGACCTTGAAGATGCCACACAGGAAAGGAGACGCTCGTGTGAAAACAAATGAATCATAGTTACATCTTAAATGAGCTCCCTCCTTTTCTTTTTAGAGCAATTTTTCCTAAATGTCTTAATATATAGATAACTATTCAATTTTCTTTAGATATACGAAGTCAGTAAACGTAAGTGAGAAGTATCTATTTGTGCATGGTATTTGAACTGAAGTTGAAAAGTTTTGAAAGAACACAGTTCATCTTGACTAGTTACAAAGTTAAAGCTAGTATGACTCGCTGAAAGTACATTAACTAAATATTTTACTTTTTTAAGACTGCTGTTCAAAAGTCTCTTTCATTCTATGTCATTGACAAACTATAAATTAGGTTATTCTTAGAAAGACTGGTAAAATTTTTGACACTGGCTAAGTAATAATGAAGAGGATATGAGTGGCCTGAAAAGTGAATACGACTTAAGATTTGATTTATTTCAGTATGTGATGTAAACATTCTGGGAAAATCTGATAAAACCGCATTCACAAAATCCACTTCAAACTTACTCAATTTATGTTTTTGACTTTTGGGCGTAATACTTAAAGTGTTTCAATACCCATGAGGATAGCTTTCCATGAGGAAAGCACATTTTATATTTCTCATCAAAAAAGAAAATGCTTGTAAAGTATTTAGCATGGTGATTGGCACATAGTAAGCGTTCCATGAACACGAGGTATTATTATATCTGGGCATTTACTGTTACAATAAAGACTTCATTGGTGTGATCCAATCGTGAATTTCCTGACAGTATCATAAATTACTCAGTCGTTATAGGGTTGATTGGTGTTTCTGGCTGACATGGGAAACTTTGAACAACCCTCAGGGGAATTATAATTGGGTGGAAAGTTTGATTTGTTCTTTCTAAATCAAGCTAAGTAGTAAAATGGACTTTTAAGAAGCAATGAGTGGTAGACTGAAAGAAATGGCTTTAAAAACAACCACCATTTTGAAGTTCATGGGGGATGTGCTAGTTAGTCTTTCATGTTCCTGGTTTAACTGACAGAACCAATGTCATAGGTGCTGACAGAGAGCCTACAACTGCTTCCTAGGAAAGAGAAGCTGGCATTTGGGTTTTGCCAGGATTGTCATAGTCAGACATGTGTAGACAGATGTAACAAATGTAGGCGTCATGCCACACAGACAGCCTGGAGCAATCACAGACTCAGTTGGTCAGCTTGCTTTTCCGTCATAGTCTGCCTTTGCCGTGCGAGTGAAGAACGGACCACACTGGCCTTGGCCTGTGCGTCGTGTTACCAGTCACCTTCCTTAGAATAGGAAGAAGGACGGCTCTCGACATGGATTACGACTGGGGGAGGAGGAAAAAGTAAGCGGAAGGAGCTCGCGGAAGAGCAGGCACCCAGCCCCTCTGTTGTAGCGTCCCCGGGGTGTCTTGCTCTCCATGCTGTCTCCTGTGCCGTTGGGGCAGCAGGCATAGAACAGCAGTGTTATCATCAGTCTCCTCCCGTCTATCTGTTTTACTGTTTATTGTGGGGGAGGAAAATCAGGACAATGGTGGTTTTTATTCATGTCGGACTAGACTAGGTTCTTATTACTGAAACAATATGAAAAGCATGAAAATCTTCTATCCCTTTTGCACCTTTATTAATAATCTTTTCCCTCATCTGCTTTATTAAATCCTGCCTTAAAAAGAAGCAGAGAGCCCTGGCTGGTGGCACAGTGGATAAAGTGCTGGCCTGCGAGCCCAAAGGTCGCTGGTTCTATTCCCAGCCAGGGCACATAACCAGGTTACAAGCCAGGTCTCCAGTCAGGTCCGTAGCTGGAGGCAGGTGAAGGGTAACCATTCACTGATCTCTCCCTCCCTCCTTGCCTCCCTCCCTTCCCCTCTCTCTAAAAATAATACATTTTTTTTTTCATCTTTAAAAAAAGAAAAGAAAGAAAAGAACCCTTATTTATTCACCCAAGGAATCTTTGTGTGTAGCTAATGAGGTAAATTCCGGGAGTGCAGAAATGAATAACAAAGATAAGTCATTGCTTCCATGGTCTAGATGTAATTATAACTTGCGACGAGAATATATAAAAGGGCTATCAAAAGAGTTCCATGAAACTCAATCCATAAGAGAGTTGTTAATATGAATAAAAGTAAAAGATCGCTGACTTAGGTGTTGCTATCTGGAAATCATCTCATTCCAAAAGCTGAAGGGAAAACTCATTTCAATGCCAAGCAACATTCAGAGAGGACGAACTGCATTTCTTTGGAGTGGCAGGTCGGGGAAAACAGGAGGCCAGAGCCGTTCTTACTCAAGATCTGCTGCTCACGGGCTGGACGGTTAGCGCTCCGTGTGTGCGCTCCTCGGAGGCCTGTTTCCCTCCTGACCAGGGCAGATAGGCCAGGCAAGTGTCCAGGCTCACCTGGAGGAGGTGCCATTGTGCCGCCCAGGTAGCTGGTGGGTGTGCTGTGTCTGCTACGGAATTGTACCAACTGGCGTGTGAGACTGAATATCCTGGTGGGATAAGAGAGGCTTTTTCCTCCTCCTTTGACCCTTGCCGCCATGGCTGTCCAGAGCTCAGCTGCACCTAGTTGGTGCCATCCGATTTAAGGCTAAGAGGAGTGAAATGGGCGGGCTTTCAGGCTGGTTCTTACTTCGACCTGGTACTTCGGGCTATAACGTGGAAGGCCTAGGGTGCTCGTACAAACCCCCCCAAAGCAGCTTGGAGGGAGATGCTGTTTTTGCCCCGAGATTGCTAAATCGAGCTCTCGATGGTTCCAGCAAACAACAGCCTCACCCATTCTTAGTATTTCAGCTCATGACGTGGAATGGGTCCAGTTTTTCTTTTATTCTGGAAACTCATCTGGAAACAAATTAGACAAGGCAATCATGCTGCCTCCATACTTCTGGAAAAAAGACTTGTAGAACTGGGCCGGGTGGTAGTAGAAGGAGAAAGAATTATCTTTCAAGATGCTGCCTAAGTTGTTTTGAGGGTGTGGTCCAAGGGTATTTGTGGATTCAACACCAAGAACTAGCTATTACCAAGAGTAGTAACTAGCATTTGTAAATCTCCAGACTGACAGTTTGCAAAGCGCTTTCAAGTATTATTTGATCCTTGGAACAACCGTGTATCCCCTGAAAGATATGAGAATGATAATAACTGCTCATTAGGGATCTTGGGAGGATTAAATGAGATAATATATAGGTCTAAGTGTCTAGCACAGCGTCTAGTGGGTGAGAGAAGCGTGGTAAATAGGAACATTCCTAACTATGCAGAACATGAGGCCACAGGAAATTAAACAGCTTAACTAGGGTTAGAGAAATTGAAGTATGGGAGCTCAGACCCAAGGACCCCATCTTGCCCCTCACTAATCATCGCCTATGATTAAGGCAGAAGGAACTAAGCTCAAACATGCCACACTTCAAAAAATTAGCAAAAAATTAGCGAGAAGAAAAAAGAGCTTGGGTGATGGAGAGACAAAATACTTTTCTGTTAGCTTTTGACACAAGGACTCCCTGGACTGAGCAAGGTTTCCTTTAAAATGGTGACTGTGATTGAAGATTATCTATTTTTAGTTCTAATATAAACAAAGAAGTAAAAATACAAAGTCGAAGCATGGGAATCCATGTGGAATAGTTTTTATTTACTTCCAGTAATGTTGAATTATTTAATATTCATCAGCTACTCTATATGTGAAGTGTTAAATGAAGGAATAAGTGAATCTCTGATGATCTCTAAATTCATTTCATCACTTGAAACGTGATTATTTGTTTGCCCTGGTTAAAAATGGAAATTTAGAGTCTTAGTCTATGAGTTTGACATTTCAAATCTCTTAAGAGACCTAAATGAATTTTTATTCATATTTAGTTATTTTTGGCCAAGCATGTTTGCAAATAGAAGTGGTCACCATGTGTTAATCACTAACAAAGCTTTTTGGTCTGTTATCCATTCTTGTTTTTAGAATTGCCTATCAGTCAGAATTGTAAGTTTAAATTAATTTCTTAGACCAGAATATCTCAATCATAAACGTACACGGGAACCACTCAGATATCTTGTTAAAATGCAGATTCTGGTTCCAGGTTTGGAGTCTGATTACAGCTTGCTCCAGGCCTTGTCATTTTAGAGTTGTGTGAACTCAGGTTGAGGGAAAAAACAAAACTAACTCCTCTAAGCCCCCTTTCCTCATCACTAAAACAGAGGCCGTGATTTAGGACTGAATCCTGTGATGTTTGGCCCTTGGGAAGCCCTGGCCAAAAGACCATGGCCCTTCTCCCCGTTACCATTTTATTCCCTGACCACTTCTACCTCTTCCACTCTTTATTCCAAATTATAGAGTTGGAATAAAGACGGTTATAAAGCAGTTAGAAAGACAATACAGGTTCTTCTAAGAAGTCTAACAATCCTGAGTTTATATAAATAAAAGTGAACAATTTCCCTTCCATCTCTTCCTCTATTAACTCCAGATTGTTCTTAAAAGACCAACCCTTGGCTCACTGAAGCTATTCTAGCAGTTTTCCATAAAATCCTTCGACCTCAGACATTCCATATCGTTTTTACCACTCCTTTGTAATTACATAGCAATCCATATTCGTTTATAAATATTCTTTGATCACAAGCCTTCTCGCCCCAATCATTCATCCATTTCTCAAGCCCAGTGACTGCATTTTATAGTTCTTTTTGTATCTGATTATTCATTTTTCAAAGACTAAAACGTTTTTAGAAGCGACAAGGTATTTTATCAGCAGCATTACTTGTTGAAACAAATGAAACAGTCCATAATAGTTTAATCATATTATAGTCTCTACTATGTCAGTAGAATTTGCCCATCAGATTAAAAAGAAAAACCATAGCCCACTAACCATTCTTTGGAATTGTGAATACGTAACCAAGCAAAATATTGCCTTTCAGGTCTCTGCATTCATTTCTGAATCTACAAATTGTTCCCCAATGATTACAAAGAGACCATTTGATTTTTTTTTTAACTTTAAAGTTAAAGTTTAAGGCAGCAATGATGAAATATTTGCCAGTCACAAGAGGTAGAGGAAAATAATGCTGATACATATACGTACACACTGACATATGCACACACAGAGAGACATGCCAGAGACACTTTTTATGTATATGTTTTGTTCTCTGCTGTCTCAGGACAGTTATCTTTATTTCCATTTTGAGGCAGGATGATAAGAAACCAGGAAGAGCTTAGGGTAAACTTAGCAGTACACAACTTCCTTATTATCACAAGTTGAGGGTCAAGAGGGCTGATACTGGCATCTAGTGGGTCAAGGCCCAGGATGCTGCTAAATGTCCTGAAGGCACAGGATGGCCACTGTGACAGAAAACCCTTTTGCCTTCAATGTCGTTGGTGTCAAGGCGGAGACATCCTGAATTGAACCAAAGCATTTTTGCTGGCAACACAAAAGGAAATGCTGGGCTGCACTCTCAGGCATTTACTTGCTTGTGTGACCTCCAAAACCAAATGTATTTTGAAAGATAAAAAGCTCAGTCTTTGCAGAATCCCTCTCCACCATCTGCGGCTGCCCTAAGTGGCAGGCTGGCAGCCACCCCCAAGGCTCTGTGCACGGTGGGCTTCTTCCACCCTGGGCGCGGGGCCCGTCTTGAGCAGTCTGGGCCCACACATGCTGTCCTTTGGGCTGTTTGAGCAATATTCACACCTCCAAAGGCTTATTAAATATTCTTTAATCCCTTCCCAAAACTTGATTTAGGTGCAGTTGATACCATCTGCTTTCCCCCAGATTTCCTAGCTGTTGCAGCTCATGTTCAGGACCACCTTCCAGGTGTGGCTGTCTGTTTCAGAGACAGTCTAAGGCTTTCTACCAAGTGGGAAGTCTGCAGAGATTAGGACGGCAGCTGAGATGTTCGCCCGAATGGCTTATATTTGATGTATAATAGTTCTCATTGTGAGCTATTCAAAGTGACTTGTTTCCATAGATCAAAAGTTCCCCATTAAATCCCTTAGTCTATTTGAAATCTGTCTTCCAAAGGAACTGTTGACATTTATAGAGCTCTGCATCTTTATCTGTGCAAAGCTGTAGATTCTAAACTCTGGAAGTTGAACACTTGGAATGGCATGAATCAAACGTGAGTCGGCGATGCTGTGGCTGAAATTATTTAGGCATAATTTCCAAGCATTTGTTCCCGCAGGCAGATACTGTGTATTGCACAAGAGGTTCACGTTGTGAAAGCCCTGAGCTGGATGGACCTTCGTCATTGTCCAGACCAGCGGTCCTTGCTCTGGCTCCACATCGATCACCCTGAGCAGGGGCCCACCTGGATGGAACGTGACCTGGGGTTTGGCTCAGGCCCTGGAAGTTTTCCAAAACTCTCCAGGTGATTCCAATGTGCACACTTGGTTGAAAACTTGAGTCCTAACCAACCTCTCAATTATAAATGAGGGCAGAGGTCCAGATTAATACGTGAAGACAAGAGCTAGCGAACATTGTGGAAGAATCGGGTACTAAAAATTGTCAGCTTGGCTGGTTGTGTGGGGTCCACTGGAACTATTCGAGCTTCGTCTGGTGTGACAGCAGCTATAGACAATACATAAACAAATGGGCATGGCTGTGTGCCATTGAAACGGTATGAAAACAGGCAGCTGGCCGATTTGGTGCACCAGCCACAGTTCGCCAACCCCTGGGTTAGGCCTCATAATTGATTAGTGGAAACCCATATGCTAGGCCACAAATACACCAACCCTCAGTAACTGTTCTTCCACTTGATGAGGACTTCCTGTTTGAAGTAGTGTCTATAACATGCCGCTTCTGTAGAAGTTAAGTAAATACCATTATGTAAGTTTAGACAAGTATCGTGGTGCAGATATTTTTAGTCTGGAGCACAGAAATTTTCATTATCTGTGTTCTTATGAGAGATCATCATTTTTTAAAAGATACTTATCAAGTTTAAATTAATAATTATCAGTGTCTCTGTTCTACTGAAGTTATAAGCCAATCAATAGTATTTCTTTCCTACCCAAGAGATTTCTCAGCTGGAAAATCAGAAAGTATGATGACGTGATCAGAATGCCAAAGCAAGAAGGGAAAAGGAATACCATTCTAAGGAAAATCAGATGTTTACAACTAATCCCTTCGCTACCTGTTTGCCATGCTAAGGAAATAAATTAGGTAGTGAAGAAATTAGTTGTAAATATCTAATTCTTTGTCATTATGCTGATAACCAAGGAAGGGATAGCTTATTTAGATTCCTTTTGACTAAGTCTGAGCAAATTTGAATGTTATGTCTAATGGCTAGAGATGCTCTGTAGGAGGTTTTGGAGCAGACTGTGGGGGTAAGGCTGAGGTGGTGGAATTGAATCCATCACAATTAATGTGGAGAGTTATATATTTGGCTTTTATTCACTGTTTGTGTAGCCCTCCAAAACGCATTCACGAAAACAGATTTCTTGGAAGGTCAAAAGCTATTGAATCTGGTCACATTCCTTGGAGGTTGATTTATCTGTAATTGGTAATTACCTATATTTTTTAGGGAAGATGACTTCATCTCTTCCATTTTTTGCTTAAATAATACATTTGATAAAAGTTCTTTCTGTTCTGAAAAATATCAGTCATATTTGCAAGGATAAAATTTTCTGTCAATGATTTCTCAGGATGAATAAACACTAGAGATGGTGAAACCAAAACAGCATGACAGGAAGTGTCTCATGCATTTCTGGGATTCCCCACTTTATGAGATGCCTTTCCCCCATGATGTTCCTCTTTATGCTGCCATTGTGGAACTGAGTTTACTGACGGGGTGTTATAGAAGGACATCGCACGAGAGACATCACAGATAATAGCAGCATACAGAGGAATCTGCTAGAAGGGGATGTAGGAGATTAATCCAATATTCTATCTAACCACATAAATCACAGTGATTATACCTTATGAGGCCTACCCATACTAATTATAATAGACATAATAACTGTATGTCATTTTCATCATTTTAGGTTCATATCATGCTATTTTTTCCTTATGGCCTGTTTCTATATTCATGGTCATTGACTCACAAGTTTTGGAAGCTACTGGAAATTGGTTGAGATGAACAGTTTCTCTGAGGCTTTGTGCAGTAATCCTCGTGGCATTAAATTTTTCCGAATCAGATTTAGTTAGAGGAGATTTCTAGCCCCACCAACCTTATTTTGAGTTTTGTCTCTGCCTCAGATAAGTTGCTTTTGAGGTTTCTGAACATCTCGAAGCCTGAGTTTCCAAATTATAAAAGTAGTCCTAATAGCTGCCTCTCGTGGCTTAGGTGAGGAACACATAGATCATGCCTTGAAAGGGTTGAGCAGAACGCCTGGTACTCCAGAGACCTTCAGCAAACAGTGATAAGTTATTATCTTTAGTGCTATAATTTTTATTCTAGTCTCTGACATAAGGTGGTCTGCGCTGCAGTCTGTGGCCACATCACAGATGTGTGGAAGGTTGGGAGAAGTGCAAGAGGGAGGAACACACGGCAGAATGGATTTATCCACCCTTGAATGTGAAGACAGCTATATCTAAGTCTGCTTTCTCCACTTCGCTCACTCCACCCTAGTAAAACTTTACTGCAGCCTTCATCTTTGATTCTTGAGGCTCTGGGGAAGAGTCATTTTTCCAGCGCTGTTGAGAGTTATATAACCCTAAGTGAATTTTATGAAATAACAGTATTCCAAAGGCGTGTTCTAGAAGATAAGTGATACAAGTTAATACCAAACATTTCTTCTGACAAGGAAGTGTCAGCTGATAAGAGAGATGCTGAAGGTTGAACTGAGCCTTAGCTAGATAAGTGCTGCCCTTGAACTTGTCTTTGTACAGTGGTTTGTTTGGGAGGTCTTTGCTGTTACTGCTTAAAGACTAATCATTACCTTAAAATAATTAAAAAGTGTTTTCTAAGTAATGAGCACCATGCAACAAAAGACGGCGAACAGTGAGTATAATGCTGTAGGCCATGCAGGGTGCAAGGAGGGAGCTCATGGGGCTCTGGTTCTTTATCTTGTCAAGTCTTAAACTACCTTGATAGGTAGGATTGGGGTTCCCAACCTCCAGGCTGAGGACCCGTATCAATCTGCCGTGGTGTCAATCGCCCAGCAGGGGGTGAGCTTGAATGTAATGCACTTGAATCTTCCCGAAACCATACTGCACCCCCACCCCCGCACGGGTCCGTGGAAAAATTGTCTTCCACAGAATGGATGGATCCCTGGTGCCAAGAAGGTTGGGGACCGCTGCTGGAGGGCATGTTACTGTTTGAAAGTTCCGTTTAAAATGCATTGTCAAGGTTCTGGGTATCTAAACTAGAAGCTTACTCAAATTTTTATTTATTTACTACAGCAGCCAATACCCAAACAGAACTAAATAAGAAAACGTAAAGAAAAACGAAATAGGAGAATAATTGGTTACCGTAAATCGGTAAATAAAAGTTTGTAAAAAGCAACCAAACAAAACAACCCCAGCATTATTTAAGGGCATTAAAGTGGCATTACTTCAGATGTGTTTCTTTTTCCTCGTCCTTCTCCTGTGCTGCTCCCCTCCTCCTTCATTCAGAAAGAATCATCTTTTTACCACAGTCATGCCTCCCATTTTCAAGATGTTTAGCAGGGCCCATTTCCTCTCTTTTCATTTGTGGCCTGAATATTAGTATGACTTTCATCCTTTTGGCAGACACAAGGATTAGTAAGTAGAGGCACCAAAGGAAAATATGAACCTTTCTGTGAGCGAAGACCAAGGTTGTATCATCTTATTTCAGTTGTGTATGACACAGACTCCCAAAATTACCTTAATAATTTGTTAGCTAGTCCCATGATAGCCTGCTTTGTGATGAAAGTCTCACTCATCTGGGTTCAAGATACCACCTTTTTAAAGCAAGAAAAAGGCTGAATTTTTACATAATGTTCTCTACCCTGGGTTTCACAAATGCACTTATATTTGATATAGTTTCTTATTAAAATCTTGAAGTAAAGCAAGGCGTGCATACTCATGTACTGATTTAACACTCTCGTCTTTGAAACAGCCTGGATTTCACAAATTCAAATTTATAATTATGTCGAATTTTTACTGTTTAGCACCATTTTTCACCGGGCCTGAGTTCATCTGTTATCTTTCCATATAAATTTGGATTCAAACCTTCTCATCAGGCTAAATAGATCTTCCCTGCAATTGATAGTGATCTAAATAAGAATTAACCCATAAGAAAAGTTTGGAGGAAACCTTTATAAGATGATGATGATGATGATGATGTGTGTGTGTGTGTGTGTTCAATTATTCACTTTGATAGGTTGTACAATATGGAGAATTAAATTAATAGGAGATGCAGCTGGGTGCAAATTTCCAATTTTTTCCTTGGTTAACAGATTCGATTATAAATAATACAGCTGAGTTTAGCACTCAGGAAAATGTGATCCTATTTTTAAATTGTTATGCATCTTAGCAAATTGTATTCTTTTTTCTTGAATATTAAAGGTGATGAAGTGGCAATATATATATATATATATATATATATATATATATATATATATTTCTACTCCTAAGTTGCATTCAGTTCTATTATTGCATAATGAAGTTCTAAATTAGGTTAATGACCTCGAATTGGTTTTATTTCAAGTGACTTAGACATTAAAATGGAGCAATATTTCCCTTCTTCTGAAAAGTCTGTAATACAAATTTAAATTCATGCTATAAAAGAATTTTCTGAACTAAGGTCTTCTAATTAAGTTCGAGCTAGCACTTCCAAGCAGGTCTCTTCCTAGAAGGGTTTCTTCCACGTGGCACAGTTAGTGCTGACTGAGGTTTCAGATCTTCTATGTTCTAAGCATAGATCCTCTATGTTGCTTTTCTCCCATAAGCGCAATCTTGCGAATCCTAACCTCCCTTTGAAGCATCAACTCTCTGGCATTTTAGTTTGTAAAACCAGTGTAGTATGTTGTACTCATAACAGGCATTCTCTAGAGATGTTACAAGAGAGCAAACCAAATGCATGAAAGGATTTGACTTTTTAGAGGACGATGCCATAAGAATTAAGACGTAAATCTACTCCAGAAGTCAGATGGTGTGGGGGGAACAGGCTTTGCAATCAAATGAAGCTGGGCTTGGAGGTCATGCTTCAGCATTCCCCAGCTGTGTGAACTTGGGAAAATGAGCTTGAGTACGTTTCTTGTTCAGTGCAGACTAGGGTAAGAATGCATTCCTTATAGCAGTAGTAAGAGGGTGAGAGATAAAATACACAAAATATTTGACACATAGTTTTATGTTCAGAAGCAGTAACTTCTATTACCATTGCCTCTATTGGAGTACTTATAATAGGCTGCTATATGGCTGCTACTACTACTGATATACCACTATTCTTATTGCTATGTGATTGCTACTGTGTGAGAAGGGCTATGTGGAAAAGGAATGATCTCCTCCAATTCTAACGAATGAGTTGTTACCTCATCCTAGCCCACCTTTCCGGTCGGGACCAAGTGCTTTAGAATCACATAAACTCAGGACTAAAGAGGACCAAAGAGGATATGACAACCCATGGATACCTCCCATTCTGAGTTAGTGTGGCCGTGAAAATTGTTTTTCCAAAACTGAATATTGTCAAAGATGTTGAGTTTATCTCATGGTCAATGTTTGATCTTTCTAAGCTGACAAATACTTAACACACTTCAAAACGGATTAAAAGTATGCAGACCTTGTTCTGTAGAAATTATCGTAAACATTTATATACCAACGAGTGTGTCACATAGGGAAAATTATGCTTGGTACATCTTAGTTGAACTGAGAGGTCCACTTAATGAACTGGAATGGAATTGCGGTAAAAAAATTTTTTAACCCAAAGGAAAAGTAAACTCAGATGTAATTATGATGATGCATGATGTGATTGGAGTTTCTTTTAAGTGTTTTGAGTTTGAAGTAGAATGAAACAGAGTACTTCAGTGCTCCCACCATCAATGTCCATGTATAGTCCAATGCCATTCAAATACTTACTGATTCTACTCAATGTTTGGATGGGAAGACACTCAGATTAGCAGAGGTACTTTTATCATTAAGAAGGTTACGATTCAGTAGACCTGTCTGCTGTATTTAATCTATGATCAATTTTTAAAAGATTTTATTTATATTTAGAGAGAGAGAGAGAGAGAGGAAGGGAGTGAGGAAGTGAAGAAAAGAGAGACCTTGATCAATGGCCTCTCACATGTGCCCCAACCGAGGACCAAACCAGGAATCTAATGGAGACCTTTCACTTTATGAGACAATGCCCAGTCAACTGAGCCACACTGGTCAGGGATCTGTGATCATTAAAAAATGTGTTCTTTTTAATATAAACTTGAGTAATAGTTGAAGGAAAGAAAAATCTTTAGAGCAGTGAAGGTTCAAGTTCAATACTTTTATTATTTAACTTTTTGTTTAGACTCGATTTCTGATGTTAGTCACCACATTAATTAATTCTTAAGTTCCCCATCCCAGCCCTCATCATGACTTTCTCATTTCTTACAACTGGCAGACATCGGTAAGTAATGAGCTACAAGATATTTTAAGGCCTTGAGAATTTATTCCAACAGCACAAAGTACCCTATCGAGACATTGCATACACTAGTAGCAATGAGCAAATGTTTCTTTTATTTTTATAATTGTTTTGGAAAACTATATGATTGCCAAAGACAGCATACACATGGTCAATTTGGATTCATCCCAGCCTTTAAAAAAATCTGCAAAACACATTAATGGTTGTAATGTATACAGTTGAAGTTTTTTTTTAAACATGCCTTCCAGCTGTACATTTGTAATGTTTAATTTAGGTGAAAATTCTATGAAGGATCTAATTTATATGATCCAGAAGTTTGTTAACTATTTTAAATGGCCATTGACTTTTGCCAAATTCCATTCTATGTCATAAGAACGTTGTCCACACTAGGTTCTATTGGTGGTGATAAAACTCCCCTGATAGATTTCACTCATAAGCCAAATGGTAAATGGCTGCCTGGAAATAAATGAACCACAATCCTGGTGAGTCTGATTAGGCTCAGAAAACCTAGTGGAAATGCCTAGCTCTGGAGGGTTCCAGAAGTCTTTGAAGTAAGGTGTTTCTCCCTTAAAGCCCCCACTCTTACACCCACCCCCAGAACTTCTCTCCGGGACTCTTCATCTACTCTGCCTACGCTCAGAAAGTTCAAGCTTGGGATTTTAATTTTGTTATTTGAATCCATTTTTGCAATTTTTTTTTACATTTCTGGAATACTACTTTGTTGTTATTGTGTTGTTTTTGAGGGGGGTTCCTTCTTTTTTTTTCTTCAAAGATTTTATTATTTTCAGAAAGATGGGGAGGGAAGGAGGCAGAGAGGGAGAGAGACACCAATGCATGGCTGCCCCTCACCTGCCCCCAGCCACGGACCCAGCCATGTGCCCCAGCTGGGAATCGAACCAGTGACCCCTGGGTTCGCAGGCCGGCGCCTATCCACTGAGCCACCTGGAGTACTTCTTGAAAAAGACACTAAGCTCCCATTTTAGTCTTACATGTTTAAGAGATGCTTTGTTATAGTACAAAAGGCAATCTAAAAACTACTGTAGTGTCCTCTTTTAAACCCTCATTGTACTTTAGGACTAAACAGAAGAAAGTGCTTGTCATTTAACAACTTCCTCCTGTTTTTAAGAAAATCTTGATATATGTAATTGGTTACCAAAAAGGATGGCATGCACCTAGCCTGCTTCAGAGTGCACCAAAGAATACTTTCTTCAGATTCAAGTTTTAAAGTTGGCAATTTCCGATATTGAGGAGTTACAGTAACCAGCTGTGAATCGCTGGAGGGAAAATCTCTTACCCGCACCTGAACTCAGTGTTTTCTGTTTGTCTGTAATCCACAAGCAAGTGTCCACTAATTTCATCTGCTAAGGCACAACGCCAGCTCACAAGGTGAATAGAACAAGAGGTAGCCCTGGGGATGAGGCCCTAGTTTTCAGCACGTGTACAGGAGCGCCTAAGGGTTTGGGATGGAGAAGGAGGCAGATGGGCCTATTGCTGATTTCATAAGTACTTGGTGCTATGAAGAATTTGGGAAGTTCCCAGATCTTGGAACCTTGCAAAGGTCTTCTAAAGGGGTCAACTCTCTAAACATCTTGAGGCCGAATGCAAGAGTCTGCCTCTACCTGAGCTTCCATCCCATCTGCGAAAAGCACCTGCATGAGGGTGGTAAACAGAGGCCCCGCCGCCCTATCTGTCATCTGTATGACTGGCGTGTGATAGAGCCACTTCTGGTACTGCTGTGTCCTGGCCCTGATTTCCTTTGGGAAGCCTTAGAAACTATAGAGTCATTAAGATTAATCCAAAAATCCCTGACCAATGTGGCTCAGCTGGTTGGGCATTGTCCCACAAAGTGAGGAAAGGTTGCAGATTGATTCCTGGTCAGGTTACATGCCTGGGTTGTGGCTTCAGTCCCCAGCTGGGGTGCGTACAAGAGGCACCCAATTGACATTTCTCACATAGATGTTTCTCATTCTGTCCCCCTCCCTCCCTTTCCCTCTCCCTCTCCCCATTAATTAATTAATCCATTCATTCATGCCAGCACATCTGGATTCCACAAGAAGCCAGGAACCCACCTACCCATTATATTTCAGCCACCCTCCTACCCTGGGGCTGGCTATAGCCAGAATCAAGCTCTTTGGCATCCCATCCTCAAGTGGGCTTGTAAGAAGCTCTCTCTTTTCCAGACCTAGAGTTTCGTCTAGGGCTAAAATATTCTTTGGAAGCTAGAGACCCAATAGCAGGAATATCAAATTCTCCAGCAATATCAATCCATCTTGACAAAACAAAATGTGTGTTTCTGATTGGTATGCCTCCAAGCTAGTCCACGTATATATTGTGGAATAATTATATTAACATCTCTCAGGGAACGTCGGGTTACCTTTGTATCCTGAGCACCAAAGACACTATTTTTATTAAGTCAACATGAAGTTCCCTTTAGATACATTTTTAAATTTTATTTATTTTTAATGATTTTTTTTATTTATTACTTTCAGAGAGAGGGGAAGGGAGAGAATAGAGGCAGAGAGGGAGAGAAACATCAATGTATGGTTGCCTTTCACCTGCCTCCAGCCACAGACCTGGCTGGAGACCTGGCTTGCAACCTGGTTATGTGCCCTGGCTGGGAATCGAACCAGCGACCTTTGGGTTCTCAGGCTGGTGCCTTATCTATCCACTGAATCACCAGCCACGGCTTTAGATACATTTTTTATTTTAAAAATTTTGATTACTTGTTGGGGAAACTTGTTGCAAATGGTGCTAATTTTCAAGAAACTGGTTAAATGGTAAAACTCAGGAAACCATTGTATTCAAGTTTAATCATGAAGAGAAAGTTAAAAATGTGGTTCAGTTTCCTTAGTTATCTTTATGTAAAATGGAATAACATGGCAAAGAAAAAATCAGATAAAAAGAATAGAAATCACAAGGCTAACATGTGGTTGAAGCAGTATCGTAGGTCACAGGTAGTGTAAATTCTCTGATTATTAACAGACAGAGAGGAGCTTTATTTTAGAGAGATGGATCATTATTAAGTCATCTGTCTGATCTAGAGCCAGCAATACGATCTAATGATTTCATTCCTGGATTACTTGTAATATATAGAATTAGAGATATATTTGGAGCGTTTGCTGTTATTTTAATAGTATAGTTTCCTTCTTAATTGATTTTGTTAAGTAAAACAATTGTTGCGTTGGAAAAGAGTGTATATTTTCTTAGTAATGCTTCACAATTCCTTGTCTTACAATTCAATAAATCATGTTACACCTGTCAGCACCTGTGGTCTAAGTTTGTTGTCCAATTTATTGAGTAATAGATAGTTCCTTGGCCAGAGAGCAATTTCTGAAACGAATTTAATCAAATTGTTTTTATAGTATAGTGAACTCTGGCTTGATGTCTCAAATATGTATAGATGTCTTCAAAAAAGTGAGATTTAGTCCTATCCAATTTTGAAATAGAATTAAGATTTAGCTTTATGTGATTTCTACCATAGACAGGAAATATTTAGTTGTGTTAATATTATTCATGTACTCTTTTCATTGAGCAAGCATTTATTGGTGCCTTTATTTGCACAGCTAACCTTCTGTTAGATTCTGGGATGTTATAAGAGAATTGAAAAAATTCTAGGTTGGCGGAAAGACAAAGCCAAGGACTGTGAAGGAGCAACTGACACGGCAGTTGTTGACCTATAAGGAATCCATTGTAACTGGAATGTTCACGTTTTGGAGCAATGGGCATTATAGTAGTTTTTACTGAGGAAATTCTAGATCTACTGTCGTTTTGAGAGATTTGCATGCCAGCTCGGGAGTTTTGATCCTTTAAGAATAGATAACTTTTGGACTTTTGAGAATATGATCGTATAGTTATACAGGCTTGCTGGGAAGATTACTTTGGTAGCTTCCCATGGACTCCATTGGCTGGGCAGAATTAGGGGAATGAAAACCAGCGATTCATGGAAGAAGATCCTTAGACTGGTAACCTAGGGAAGAAAGGAAAGGCTAAAGCCAAGGGATCTTTTAATACAATCAAACAACCTTAAGGGGAGAGCAATGGGGTGGGGTGGGGGGGCAACTGTAATATAACAACAGTAAATTAATAACATAAAAACAACTTACAGTTTAATAAAGTTGGGTTTAAAAATAACAGAAGATGGGGGGAATGGGTGGGTGGGGAGGGGGACAGAGGGGAGCAAAAAGGGGATGGATGTAATATAACAACAATAAAATTAAAAAACAAACAAACAAAAATAACAGAAGAGCATCAAAGCTTAAAGTTGGTATGGAAGTGGGAATGAGATACCAAAGTTTAGGTCAGAATTAAGATCTAAGATTGGGCTCTGGCTGGTAGCTCAGTGAATAAGGCACCGGCCTGTGAATCCAATGGTCACTGGTTCGATCCCCAGCCAGGGCACATAACCAGGTTGCAAGCCAGGTCTCCAGCCAGGTCTGTAGCTGGAGGCAGGTGAAAGGCAACCCTGCATTGATGTTTCTCTCCCTCTCTGCCTCTCTCCTTTCCTCTCTCTCTGGAAATAATAAATAAAATCTTAAAAAAAAAGATCTAAGATTGAAATTGGAATATTATCAGGACAGAGGAGAAAGTTGAAGCTGTAAAAAGTTCATGTTTGCTGAGGGAATATGTATCTTGTGAAGTTACTGTTTTTTCATAATTGTTTGGAAATGGCAAGAGCATGTTCTGGTGAAAAACTCACTTGTAGTCAAAATTACTCAGTGCCGAAGTCTGCCTTTAATTACAGTAAATGTGTTAGATTTGAAAATATATTTATCAGCTATATAAGTGATAGTTCATTCAAATGAAAGTAATGCATTGGTGAAACACAATGGTTAGTGGAAAGCCACTATAGGATTTACTATCACTTTTTAATTATTGAGCTGTCTCTGATGTCATATGTTAATGTTCTGTTTCCCTGGAGTGTCCTGTCACAGTGGATGGCCAAGGTCACAGACATTGGCAAATCAAATGACAAAAGTCACGCTAAAACGTCCTGAGAGTAAAGTTCTAAGATACTTGCTTTCAGCTTGATTTTTTTGTGTCAGGCCAAATCTTAAAGAGATACACTGACTCCAGTCAGTGGGGGGAGGGCGTTATTTTCTCATCACAAACACATGAGTTCGGGTCCTCTGCTGGCTGACTGCCCTCTCCCCCTTTCAACACCACTTAAAAGTTTTTTTTAAAACCACATTTATAAATAATGGAGAATACACTAGGGCAACTTCACTAAGACTGTTTTCTTTCCTGGAACATTCTTAACATCTGAGCTGTATCTGTTTTTATTAGAAAAAGCAATTCAGAATTGCCCATGATAATGGGGTAAAAAGCATGGTTGGCTGAGATGCACATCCATCCATTCCCGAACCTTCCCTGTGCCGTGATGTTTGGTCACATCCTCCCGCCTCCCCAGCTCTCCAGCCCTGCTGCCTGGTTCCCACTAAGTCCTGGCCAGCACTTTCCCATCGGGCTTCTTGTTCTGTTCTCCGGCAGAGACTGAGGGAAGTAGGGAGCGGCCCAAGAACAGGGCCTGACGCAAAGACTGAGCAAGGGTAAGAAGGTGGCCATGGGAAAGGGATGATGAGGAGGGCGGCACAGGTATCACTACCTACCCCCCACCTTAGCTTCCCCTCTCCCTGAAAACTGTTAACCGTCCCCCACAAAACACACACACACACACACACACACACTGAAGGGTCTGAAGGATGTTGCAACATTCCAGTAAGTCGTTCTCAAACTCGAGCACCCAAAAGAATTGCCTGGAGGGCTTAATAAATGACAGGTTGCCGGGCCCCACGCCTGCAGTTTCTGATTCCGCATGTCTGGGGCCGAGCCCAGGAATTTGCCTTCCCAACCAGCTCCCCGGGGTTGCTGCAGCTGCAACGCACTACATTTTGAGAACTTCTGGTCTCCGTTCTAGGCTCTGCGACGGGACAGGATGTTATAATTCATAACTGTTAAAACTGGCAGGCCTACTCCCAGTTCTCCGAATATTGGACAGTTTTCTCTCACTGGTTTAAAACCAAATGGTTTAAAAATTTTTTCCCTAAGCCACGTTTATTCTTCGACTTCCTGTTTAGCAAAACATTGAGTGTGTGAACTGAAATATATTCCAGGGAAACGAGAATTAGTTCATTTCTGAGATATACCGACCCTTCATTTGTCTTTAATCATATATACCCGTACACAAACTTGCTCTGGGAAAATGGCTTAATTTTTTTGCACAGCACCATAAATGAAATATTCACTCTCCACATTCTTCTTTTTAGTTTTGCAAGTGGAAAGGTGACCACCCATCACAAACAGGACACTATAGACAGAGATGGAACGCACAAAATGTGATCACTGTAGTACATCACTGCAGATCTTTGCATTTTACCTGTTGTTAGACTACTGAGGAGTTTCTAGTCTGCAGAGCAGTTGTGTTTCCTTAAGTTCACCTTTAAAGTACCTTGGCAGGGCTGCAAATCTATTCTTTTATCATCAGAATTCTTACATTTTTCCCTAAGTCTTTGATTTACTGTATTAAATGGTTGAGTTATAAACATCTGTAGTAAATTTCTGTTACATTTTTAGTGAAATAATTACTGTTAAAATCAACAAACCAAATTTCAATGATAGTAACTAATACTATTGCAGAATATAAAGTGAGGGAACCATTCAGGGACTCCTTTTAGACATTAGGAATACTTGAATGACTCAACAAAGCATTCCTCTATGTTTTCAAGTCAAAAAAGCCCTCGGAATTATTTAACACTAATAATCGGTACTCCTTGTTCAGCACTGTTTCATCAGATTCCTGGGATTTCCTATGATAAATTCATACTTCTAGATACTTCTACATATAGTTTTATTCCTGTATTTACATACATATGCTACATTACAAAAATAATCCTTTTCTGTATAAATCTTAAGGTGTAAAAGTAGTAAGTTAAATAAATTACTAATTATTGTTCACTGTATCACAGATCCAAAAATTCAGCAACCTGATTCCTCAATTGTAAGCCATATTTCTTATACTTGGCTGCACAGTAGAATCTCACAGAAATGTTAAACATCCCAGTCCTTGGATCTCAACCCCTTTTAACAATTCAGATTCTCTGGCTGGCAAGTGGGTGTAGACCAAGGATGGTGTTTGTATGGTTCCCCGGGTGATCACAGAATGCAGACTGGTGTGGGAACCACTCACCTGGTGGATGGTCATCGTCTTCTTCCCCACCCTCCATAACTTTCATGTTTCTTTCATTTCAACTCAATAGAAATCACCTTGATTGGGCAAAGACAGTGTCAGTCCTACTGAATGAGAAGGAAATGGCTGAATAGAGGTGGTGAAGTCAGGGACAGAGGAGGCAATGAATTTAAGGAATTTGAGACTCAGACATCTAAAACCCAGAGAAGATTCTATCGTTGATGGTTAATCGGGGCCGAGAAACAATGGCATGCTTTCATATTCATCTTTGCGTCTGTAGGCTGGCCCAAACAGGGAATTCGCTTACATAACCCTGATTTCATAAATTCTTAACAGACCAGACCTACTTTGGATAGAATAGATTTTAATCTATTTTCTGAGCCAAAGATTATAACCTCCCTTGGCTTTAATACTTTTTGCACCACCCATAAGGGGATATGAACTTTCTGAACAACATGAATCCTTCCTGGGAATACCATAAATTCAAGAGCAAAGCTGACCATGTATTGAATTTGAATAATCATTTTTAGTAGCTGGGCCAAAACAGCCATGTTCTTCTAAAACCTAAAAATGTGAGTAGATAAATATTGCTGTAGAAACACAGCAAATAATACCCATGTGAAATTGTTAGCTCAAAGACTTAACTATATTAGCTTCAAATGTATTCAGTATATTCACCTCACCTAACATGAAGTATCCACAGAGTGTTGAAGTACTGGTTTAGAAAAAACTTTGGTCTTCCCGCAGTATCTTAAAAACAAAAATGTATTTCTATTCATCGCAGGCTAAGCACTCACCATGAGACATTCAGGTCTGGTAAAAATGTTTGATGGTATCAGTTAAAACCCTACTTAACTAGAAAGGCCAGAACATGTTCGTTAATGAGTGTCTGGCAATGTCATTATCTCTGTAAGACAGAGAATAGGGGGATAAGATCAAAATTATTCGACCTCTGAATGATGAAGGAAATAAGCTTGGAGTGACATATACAAACAACGTGTATGACAGCCATCCATATCAGGGGATTTTACAGACATTAATTATCTAGTGTCCTAAGCCCCGCTTTGAGGTGTATTTTGTGATTTATAACAAAGAAAAATAACATGGATGGAAACAGCAATCAATAAGTAATTCCACATTCATTGTGCACTTATAAACCCAACACCTTATACTTATTCGCAGCATGGAAAGAACTAAATCTTCACTCTTGATTAAGTTCATCCAATTTAAGGTCCTTTCTTGCTCTTTCCCATCCTGAATCTTCTCCTCTGAACAAAAATTGATAGAGGAATTTGTTCAGACTTTATATTTTACCCACAATTAATGCTATTTTTTCTGTTGTTCAGAAGATAAAAATTGTGGTAGCCAACAAAAATTAGATAAAAAGGACCTTCCTTAGAATTGCAAGTACCTGAATGACAGAAATTCTAGGCATATTCCTACACTCTCATAGCCTGGTTTGAAAATATTAATTGAATTGAGTTATATTTTTTAAAAAATGAAGTGGTTTGGACTAACAAAGAAAATGCTCTGTATTAATAAATAAGAAGTGTTTGGATTCCTTTGTGAAAGATGTGTTTTTCCCAAGAAGACAGCAGTTTTATGTAAAGGGCCAGTAGCCCTGCCTGTCACTGCAGCTTAAGCACGGCAACAGGTAGCTCATAAATGAATGGGAGTGTCTGTGTGCCCGTGAAACATTCTGGGCACAGAAATGGGGATTTCATATAGCTTATATGTGTCACAAAGTTTTATCCTTCTTTTGATTTTTAAAAATCATATAAAAATGTGTAGGAAAAAAAAAACAACCCTTTTCATCTGGCCAGCCATTTAAAGACAGGCAGACAAGCAGGAGTGGGCCTGTGGGTTGTAATTTGCAGACCCCTGATTTAAGAGATTAAATCCTTCCCCAACTTGAAATTTTTCACTTGAGCAAAAATAATAAAGTAATCGTCTATTTTCCCATATTTTCATCCACCTTCCACCATGTAATTCTTGACTGGCAAATTGGCCGCGTCATGGGTATTCTGTGGCAGCCCAGAGCGCTCTGTCGAGAAGGATTCAGGAACCCGAACAGGGACAAATAAATGAGCACAGAAAGGCAGCTGGAGAGCTGCCAAATTGGACCTTCACGGCTCTTATACCTATGCTATAATCTTATGAAATGCTTCCTGCGTGTTCCATTCATAAAAGCTACAGCCGTTTTCCCTGAAATGTTTCTCTCCAGGCCTAAATGGTGCAGTGGGGATCATTATTTTTGAGTTCGAGATTTTCAAAGGTTCCTGGGAGTTTAGCTTCCTTTACTCAATATTGGTTGTCAAAAATGACAAGTGTGTTTATTGATCAGTTGCTCACCTCTCTTATTATAGGCAGAAATAGGGCCAGGCATGAGGAGTGAACAAGAAGGGTTATTCATGTCTCTAATACTTGTACATTAGCAGTCATCATGGGAGTTGCTAAAATTGTAAATAAATGAATGTAACTATACTAAGATTTCATTTGTCTTTCTTAAAATTTGAAAGGTCTTCCAGACCATAAATGGTATTTAAAAATTGTTTTCTGTGTATTATTGACAACCAGATTAGAATAATAAACACGGAACTCCTGACGATAGAATTTATAAATATATGGAGCAGATTCTGTGAAGTTAATATAGACATATCAAATAAAACCTGACAAGGTAAATACAGTATCACGTATCAAAATGGCTGTAAGTTGTAGTCCATGGAGCGCTAGACTTAAATTTGTATGCAGATTGGATTTTTATTCTATTTTGGAAGTTCCCTGGGTGACCTGTCTCGCCAGGGCATTTCAAAATGGTAACTATCATAACCAAGGAAAAAAGACATTAAAAAATAAAACCAGCGTAAATCATACGTATTTGCGGTCTGTGGTGAGTTGAAGCCGAAGATAGCCTTAAACTCCTGCAATGTCATTAAAACATCTAAAGAGTTTAGTGACATATAAAGAATTTATGCTTTTATGAAGGTGGCATGTGTTAATACGGGTGTGTTTTCATATTAAGGGTTGTGATTAAAGCTTCTTAGAAGAAAATATATGGCTTGTGGCACTCAGCGCGCCCATACCCTGGTCATGCTGGAGCGGTGGTGTTGGGTGTCACTGCAAACACGGAATATGATGGAATGAGACAAGCCAGATCTGTGTTTGCCTTGAAAGGTATCCAGACTTAATATTATGCTTTAAAGACATTCTGAAGCATCGACTTTGGAATAAGAGCAAACATTCTTTAAGGCCTGGACAAACCCTAAAGGAATTACTGAAATCTCCTGTTTCAGGCATACATTTTAATAGTAGTGCTCAATGACAAGTCATTAATTCCCTGCAACCTGACTCTTAGATACAGGTCTCCAAAGGCTAAAATTAGGGGTATTTTTGTCTGCTTACCTAGCTCTTTGATTGGGTATCAGTATATGTAGAAGTACAAAGCTCATCTGTTAAGATTGATTTAGTATTCGCAGTTGGTGTCCATATCCATGCCTGAAGGCTCATATTAAGATTGGTGTAAAATCAGCTGTCCTCCCATGGATTGTTAAATTATCGACTCAGGTCAGCCTCACTAAAAACTGTATCACATAAGGAGGTTGAGTAGGGCTCTATGAAAATGCACCAGAACTGTATGCGCTAAGAACAAACATTATAGGACAAATCAATTATCCTTTCTGTGTAAAGTATACAGGGGTGCCTCACTCTTTAAGGAGCTCATGTTTTACAACTTTGTGTTTCACAAGTTTGACTTTTACCCAGTGGTTTTGCTTGATATTAAGAAGCCAAATCTGCTTCCTCGCAGCTTTGTGTTTAGAAGGATGATCTTGAATTATTTATATCCTTCTTCTTTAGTGGTGGTGGTAAGGGGGGTGTGTTGAATTCCATCAAATAGCTACACACTTAGGGGAGTCTTATCCTTCTCAACAAATACCTTAGCACATCCTTTTCCTTCACTGACTAAGAATATTGTGGGAGGAAAAAACACCTAAGGGAGAGGTAGTAAATTATGGCTAGGAGCAACTTGATTTTGGTTTTTTAGATAGAGTTTGGGCCAATGATAATTGCTAGACTATATATTTATATAAAGTTCTGTTCATAAAAGTTTATTCAACAATGTAGTCTTTGCCTTCTCGGAAATCTTGTGGCCTGATGGAGTTACACACTATTTAGAATGCTTCTGATCTGTCACTCTGCTCTCCTTGCATTCAGATTTAAGGCTACCAGTAAGAAAATCCTGCAAGGGTAGGAGGCATTGTTTTAACAGTCTATAGTAGTTAAATGAAGTAACTAGTTGGTGGTTTTCTACAATAGGTTTCAGGAACATTATCCAATGAATATTTAGTTTTCCATGCTCATTGTTCCCACAACAAACATCTGGGGATTGATAATGGGAAGGAACTAAGTACTTGATGGGTATACAGTAGATACTGAATATGTACCATGATTTTGTTATGCTCTCTCTTTGGTGATAGGATTATTTCCTGCCAGGCAGATGAATTCCAGAACAAGAGCATGTACACTGTACGTGCCAAGGCCCAGGAAGAAGCTTAGCCTAGGAGCTTAACCTGTCTTACTACCTGTTTTTATGAATAAAGTTTTAGTAGAGCACAGCCCTGATAACCATTTACATATTGTTTATGGCTACTTTCTTACTAAAACAGCAGAAGAATTGAATAGTTGTGGTAGACACTATATGGCCAACAAAGCTTAAAATATTTACTGCCTGGCCCTTTACAGAGAAAGTTTGCTGAGCCTGGTTCTAGATTCTAATGCTGTGCTGTCCAATAATGTAGCCATTAGCTACATGTAGCAGCTGAGTGTTTGGGATGTGGCTGATGGAACTGAGATGGGTTATTTGTGAAAAACACATACCACATCCCAAAGATTTAGTCAAAAGAAAGGGGGATGTAAAAGAGCTCATCGTTTTATATATTAATCACATCTTGAAATACTCATATTTTGGATATTGAATTAAGTAAAAAAAATATTTTTAAACTTAGTTTTACCTGTTTCTTTATACCTTTTTAACATAACTGTTAGAAAATTTTAAATGTGACTGGCATCTGTGGCTCACATTGTAGTTCTAAGGACAGTTCTGGTTTAGAGCTTGGACTTTGGAGAATATGTGACCTATAGAAAAAGGTAAGAAGACAGAAGATGGGAAACAAAAAAGAATCTCTTGTATTGGAAATATCTTTCAAAAGCAATAAAATTGATTAATTTGGCTATTTCTCATAAGAAGGAATACTGAAAAAATAATGGATTAAGTCATCTATGGAGAAGGGTTTAGTTGAGTTCTCCCAGAAAACCCCGACTCAGGATTCAAGTTGGGAGGTGACCTGGGAAGCATCTATCGGAGAAGGGAAGCTGGGCAGAGAAGGGCAGGAAAGAGGGTGTGGTCATGAGCAGGTTGTTGCTGTGGGCCCCTAAGCTCTTGCCAGTGGAGCTCTGGGAGGGTTGATGGAACAGGACTCAGCGAGGTCCCACTAGGTTGGTGAGGAGCCTGCACTGTGTATCCAGCAACTGCCACTAATCAGTTGTAGGTTGCAGGCCTTGTTCTCTCCTCAACATCCCAGCCTGGCCTGCCTGGGGCCAGATAGAACCCTGGGACTGAAAGGAACAGTTGTTTGCAGCAAAGAGCCATCAGCTTGAGATCGGTGATTGCCTGAGACGTGAGGTTGAGCCCTATAGTGTCCAGTACTGACACCAAACTGAGTGTTTTATCTTTTAACCCATGATTCCAACAAACATTTGTATAGTCCCTGGTGTGTGTGTTCATTCTCTCCTCTGATTTTAACAGTAACGCAGATAGGTAGGTTTATCATTATCCGCACAGTATGGATAGGAAAACAGTCCAAGAGTCATTTGTCCAGAAGAATTCAGCTGGGATAGTAACTCCGGTCTCCTCACTCTGTGTGGGAGGTCGCTTCTGCCTGACTCCTTGGATTTCTACAAAGCTCAGCTCCATAATGAGATGTACATATAGTGATGTTCTTGAGGTGAGAACAGGAAACTCAAACTTTTGGGGGGAGGTACTCTGCAGAATGCCTTAGCTATCCATAGGGAAGTAGATACTTATATCCACTTAGTCCCAAGACTCTTCTGCCAAAAAGCATTATCTCTCTTTTACACAAAGCACAGTCAAAATCAAGAGGCTATAGGATCTGCTGCTGACTGCCACACAGGATGTTAGTGATACAGTTAAATTCTAGGAAACTCAACAGCAGTCTCTGTAGTGGAAGTTTATGAATACATGGCTCATTGAGGACTGGATTTTGTTACCTTCCCATTACCCGGGCTGTCTTCAAAAGTGTTGTCAGTCCCTTTGGTGCCTCTTGGAAACGGTCTCTCTCCCAGCTCCATTTCCCTTTATTATACTTCTAACTGACTCAGTAATTCTTCGAGGACTTCAGTAACACTTGTACTATTTAAATTTGAATAACCCCAAAGGACGTAGACAGGTCAATATGTTCAAACCACAGGGTTTAGTCTACATATTAGTTGATTAAAAACAGATTTTATACATGATGTGTACTTAATCAAGCAAGCAGATGTTTGTGAAATCTAAATGTGTTGGACTATATTTATTTGGCTCTCTTGCTGACTAGCTTTAGAAAAGTCATACCTATGACAATTGAACTGTAAATAGTACATGTTGTGTTTCCCGAGAAATTTCCTGCTCTGAAGGGTCATCCAAAAAGAAAAGTAAAAGGATTCCCTAAGACTGACATACCAAAAGAAGGTGACAAATATACCATAAAGTGGTCATATTTAAATAAAGAGCACCGAATAATGGAATGCCTCAAAATTATGCTCTAGTTTCTGACCATAAAGTGACTAGTGGTTGCAATTCATTTCATCCAAACAGTAGGAAAACTTTGGCTTCTGTTGTTCTTAAGAGCCTTGAAAGCAAGTTCTTCTTTGGTGCAAACATGAAATTATTAGGGTACACCTAAACCACTGTGTCTGGGTTATTCTCCAGCATTTTGTTGTATCACATCCTTTAACTGAGAACGATCTTTTTTTCTCCTTTGAAATATTTATAATTGAGACACTTTGCATGTTTCAAAGCCAAAATTGAAGGTTTTTTATTGGTCTCCCAGTCCAGGCTCAATGGGTTCCTCCTGCCTTCTCTGCAGTTGGAGCCAGACAGAATTCTCCTGGCAAGAAGGAGATGCACTGAGTCAAACAGCTGTCCATATGTTACGCACATAGAGGCCCTAATCCTTTGCCTTCTCACAACTCTCCGATCTTGGTGTGTGACATTTTCCTCTTCCTGCCCATGGAATACACTTCCACGTGCTCACCTGCACCTCCATTCCATCTTCCCAAGAAGTTCCCCCTCTGCTTCACCAAAAACCTCCTGTCCATCTTTCCGGCCTCGGTGGAAAGACTGTGTCCTCTTGGAAACCTCCAGGCAGCCGACTCTTCTCTTGATTATAGCATCACTCTCCCGGTTGCATAGACATCGCCTTACGGACAGGGAGTACACATTGTTCTGTTTCCACAGTGTCTTTCTCAGCGCCTGGCATATGCTAGAAGTTCAGTATTTGTAGGAATGGATAAATAAATGAATGAATGCTGTAAGTGAAGAGCATACCCAGTGGGAAGCAATGGAGAACTCGTGATGAATCTTACCCAGAGTAGAAGATTATTGTGCTTGAAGATAAGATTTAATAGTCATGGTCCCCACGATGACTTGAAAGTTGATGTTCTGACTGTGGGAGCAGGTGGAGAGCAGGGGAGAGCAATGGGGGGGAAATTGGGACAACTGTAATTGAACAACAACAAAATTAAAAAGAAAAGAAAGTTGATGTTCTAATGGAATAAGCAATAATTCTAGATTCTTAAGCAAGATAGTGATGTAAAAAATGTAGCATTCAAGAATAGTTGATCTGGCATTGATAGGTTGATAAGCAAAGAATAGAAGCGTGTATGGTTAAAAAAAAAAAAAAAAAAAGGTACTAAAAGTGAGTAAACTTCTGAGAAATGCCTATAAGTGACCATAATCAGCAATTGCTGGACAATTCATACCTTCCTCCAAGGGACTAACCTCAGCCTGTCCACAAGATGGTAAATCCTAAAAATCCAATAGTAGTTGATTTGATGTAGGAATATATTCTTTATATTGTTGCCACTTCTGATTCAGATAAAGGAATAGAAATTCCACGACCTCCTTTCTCCCCAGTCCATGACCTAGGAGTAACCTGTAATTAATCATACTTGAGTTAGTGCAAAAAGCAAGAACCAAAAAGGGGAAATTTGAACATTTTTTAAAAGGTTCTTTGAAATGCCATTATTCAAAATCCAGTTTAAATACATAAATACTTGAAATTGCATAGATCTCTTTGAGATTTCTGGAAAAAAAGTGTATCGGTTTTCCTGAGTATGAGCAATTTTGTGTATATTAAAAGTATGCAGAATAATATTTTTCCTCTCTTTTTTGAACAGCAAAACTTAGAGAGTAACCTCACCAACCTTATTAAGAGGAACACGGAATTGGAGACCCTTTTGGCTAAACTCATTCAAACCTGTCAACATGTTGAGGTGAGTATCTATGGTATGTTTCATCCGGAAATGGCTAGATCACGGGTTTTGTACCCTCAACCTTTCTATTTTTAAAACTGCAATCGTCTTAAAAATTAGATCTTTTGCAGAAGCTAAATGTGTGAGATGGATGAAATCAGAAGGAACTAGAACCTTAGAGAAACTCTTCCCACCAACTGCTTTCCCTGATCCATCTTTACTTAGCATTTCTAATACTGCAGATTTGAATCACCCATACAAGAACAGCCAAGAAAAAGCACTATTTAAAAGGCGTTGTATTGGCTACTGATTCTAGGAAATTCTCAGAGTTCCTTGACTTGTAGTTGTAGCGGTCAAGTCTCTGCCTCTTTCATCACGTGGCATTCTCCCTGTGTATCTCTGTATTTGTGTCCCAATATCCTTCTGTTTATAGAGTCACCAGTCATTGGGTTGGGGGCCACCCTACTCCAGTATGAACTCAATTTAACTGGATTATATCTGCAAAGACCCTGTTTCCACATAAGGTCATAGTAACAAATACAAGGGGCTACGTCTTGGGCGTATCTTTTGGGGGAACACCATTCAACCCCCTCCAGGTGTGCATTAAATGCAGCTTGGTTGTCGGATATGCCTCCATGAAATCACCACAGTTGCAACACATTGGGAGAAATTAGGTCAAGAGTGCGCAGGCGGCAGTGACAGCGAAAGGAAGTTGCAGAACCCAGGTACTCCTGACCCTCTGCATAGATGGATTCGTTTTCAGCAATAATCTCTCCAGAGAACATTTCGAGCCTTGTTGATGAAACAACATTGTAAATAATAAGGAACAAGCATGGTGCTTTTATTGTTGTAGGGTAAAGTGAACAGGTATTACAGGAATAAATGGGTGAATAAAGTGGAATGATCTTGGTGCTATGTTTTATTTTTATGATGTGATGGCATTTGATGTTTAGGACAATAAGAAAGAATTATTCCTCTTCAGTAAAAGAATAATACCTTTGTTTTATGCGGAAATCTTACAAATGCTTTATGAGTTGGGTGATTATTTCATTCAATTTTAGATAGTTACTTCTTAAAGCATTAGTGTCTGGTTTCCATTATGGCCTGTAGTGGTTTCAGAACAATTGTCCTGCTTCTAATGCAATATCAATATGGCTTGAAATGTACAAAATGCCATTCATCCTAACATGTAAAATTATATTCTATAATGTTTAATAATTTCAAGTGATAGATATATGTGTCATTCAAGAAATTTACAAGCATATTTCATTTTCATTTCAAAAGATTAGGTATTTCATTGAAATACAGGCTTTTTTATTTTAAAGATTCTATTTATTATTTTTAGAGAGAGGGGAAGGGGTAGAGGCAGAAAGGGAGACAGACATCATTGTATGGTTGCCTTTCACCTGCCTCCAGCCATGGACCTGGCTGGAGACCTGGCTTGGCAACCTGGTTATGTGCCCTGGTTGGGGATCGAACCAGCGACCTTTGGGTTCGCAGGCCGGCGCCTTATCCACTGAGCCACCAGCCAGGAGATACAGGCTTTTAAAATAAACATATTTCTGAATTGATTGTAGCAGACTTGCAAATATATAGACATAAGCTATTAAAAGCTATTCTAGATAAGAAGTAAAGAATATTCATTCCTTTCACTGTTGCTCTTTCTGTATACATCCTTTAGAATAGAAAGAAATGTTTGTGAAACAACATTGGTAGTTGGGAAATTCATTCTAGATAAAAATTGAAGAAAATGATTAATGTGTAGAAAAAGTATGGTACTAGTAGTACTTATCTTTACATCTTCACTTAGTTATAATTATTAATATTCTAAATACAATTTTTAATTGAGCATCCAATTCTCATATAATAATCTAGTTAGTCTATGATGAGTGTTTTTTAAATTAATTTATTGTTGTTGTATTACAGTTGTTTCATTTTCCCCCCTTTGCTCTCCTCTGCCCCACCCCACCCTCTCCTCTCCCACAGTCAGTCCCCACCTCGTTGTCCATGTCCATGGGTATGATGAAGTTTTCAAAAAGATTTTATTTATTTTATTTTTAGAGAGAGGGGAAGGGAGAGAGACATCAGTGTATGGTTGCCTTTCACCTGCCTCCAGCTATGGACCTGGCTGGAGACCTGGCTTGCAACCTGGTTATGTGCCCTGGCTGGGAATCGAACCAGCGACCTTTGGGTTCACAGGCCAGCACCTTATCCAGTGAGCCACCAGCCAGGGCCCTATGATGGAGATTTATTTAACTGATTGATGAAGGAGCCAGCAAGATGGTAAAGCTGGCTTAACAGAAAATAGCAGAAAGTGATCCATGCAAACACTGGGAGAAGAGGGTATTAGAAGAAAAAGAATGATAGAATAAGAGAGCTAAATTAGATGCAAAAGTGGAATTTCAGAGAAATAAGGAATTTCTTCTACATGGGAGCTGCGGGAGATAGTGTACAATCTGAGCTTGCCTTGAAGGGTCAGTAACATTTAGGCATATGTGGGGATGGGAAAGGCATGAAGATAGAAAAATGAAGAGTGTATATACACAAAGCAAGTAGTTCATTCTGTAGAAACAGAAGGTGTGTTGGGGGATAAGTAGAAACTGACTTTGGAGAGATGAGAGCTGGGCGGACTTGACTATTGCATCTGAGTTTGAACTTTGTTTCATCTTGAACGTGTAGTGAGGGCTCAAGGAACACAGAGACCTGTCTAACGTTCACAGTTGCAGTCAGCATCCCTAACTCCTTTCAGGAAATGATATTTTTGGCTCTGGGGAAAATAATGTGGGTATCGTGCAAAATGATCACACGTCCAAGGGAAAACATCGCAGCACTAGTAAGCTCCAAAAAGGTAGTTGAATTTGCTACGCACCAGCATGACAGTCTTTTAAATCAGCGCAGTGAAAAAGAATTTCCTGGTTCACATCCTATGTTCCTAGACTGTATTTCTTCCTTTTCCTCTTCCTGAAGGTGTCCTTGTGTTTGGGTATGAGCGTTCCTGGGGAAAATAATCCCCATGCCAGCTAAAGCTAAAAAAATTTAAAGCTCAGAGGCAACTCTGAGTTGTTGTAAATGAAACCAGCGAGTTCCCACAGAATCCTGAGGAAATGCTACATCCTTGTAAGTCCACGCCTCCTTCCTGGGATTCACTTCTGCTTTTCTTTTGAATGAAAAGAGTTTGAAGGTCTCCCCCAACCCCATTGTTTTCATAACTTGTTTTTGAAATAATGGTAAGCAAATGAAATGCTTTGTCTTTGATAGTAAGTACCAAATCTTTTAAAAACTAGAGTATGGATGATATGAGGGCCAAGGTAACTTAGGACTCAGAAAGTAGAGGCATGGAAAGAGCAGTATCAGCTAGATTCTCCAAGAAGTGCTGTGTAATTTGCTACTGGGATTCTAAAACCTAATGGATTGTTACTCACGGGGTTTGTTTTCTTCAGGAGAGGAATGCAGTAAAAAATTCCATCGGGATGAGATTGAAGTTAGTGATGGGGTGCAAGACAAACCTACCTATGACTGGTGGTCAAAATGGGGGTCGAATGTAGAACTTGGCCCTCGCTGATGGCTCAGTGGATTGGAGCCAGCCTGCAAACCCAAACGTCACTGGTTTGATTCCCAGCCAGGGCACATAACCAGGTTGCAAGCCAGGTCTCCAGCCAGGTCCGTAGCTGGAGGCAGGTGAAAGGCAGTCATACATTGATGTCTCTCTTCCTTTCTTTCTCCCTCTCCCTCCCTTCCCCTCTCTCTGAAAATAATAAATAAAATCTTTAAAAATAAAATGATGGAAGAACCATGGACATGGACAACAAGTGGGATTGACTTTGGGGGGGGTGGATGGGGAAGGGGACAGAGGGGAGTTAAAAGGGGATGGATGTAATACAACAACAATAAAATTAAATTTTAAAATAAATAAATAATACAAATTAAAATGTAGAACTTAACCTATTTCTAGGTCAAATAGAGCCTTTTTATCTTCATCATCTCCTTTTTTTCTTTTAAAAATCAGAGGACCTAGTTTATTAGCTAAGGAACTACTTAGAATCACTGATGTGTACCCAACTCTTCCCACTTTCTAAGTTGTTTCACAGGGAATACAATACCTGGGCACATAGTAGATGCTCGTTTTGGGAATTACTCGTGACCAGTGACTGAAGCCACAGTGAGATGGTGAACAAAAACTGTGGAAGGGTGACTAATTGTCATAGTAGTTTGGAAAAGATAAGGGCTCAGCTGACCTCACCGTCCTTGCCAGGGCTCAACCTCGGAGGGCGTCCTCTAAGCCAACATTCCATCAAAGTCCCAGCATTAACCTCTTTGGCTTATTTTGCCTTGTTTGTAATCACTTTTTTTTCTTTTTTAATTTTATCGTTGTTGTATTACATCCATGTAATCACTTTTTAAAAATTCTTTTGCTATTGTTTTTCTAAACTGCTTTTTCTTTTATTTTAATGGACAGATTGCTTTGTTAACTGTCTTTCTCTGAGTTTTTCCAGTGCTAGGTGACAATGGGGAGTGAGAAATTTCTTGTAGGTAAACTAAGTGCCATTTAATTCAATTTTTGTTCAGATGTTGGGCTATCTCGATTTAAAGGGAAAAGGATGATGTGTTGTGGTACCTTGCAAGAAATTGGGAAAATTGATTTGGGAAAACAGATGGGGTCTCTAAAAGACTTTTTCAGTCACTCCCCGAGCCATAAAGGCATTCAATTGTGAATTTATTTGAAATAAGGAGGAAAATCGCTGGGAAGATGAATTTTTATGTTTAAATTAAGTTTGTTGTGAGGTTTTATCTCAAATCATTCTCTCTATGGAAACCTTGGCAAGTGCTTCACCTAGAGCCGTTGGATTCAGAGCAATATCTGAACACCAGACATGCTGTTTTCTTCTTATGGACGGGTGTTTGATCTTGGATCATGTGTATTCTGCTAGGGGCCACCTTGAGCATCCCAAAGTCATGATCCATTTTCACCTGCAGGTTAGAGTTAGATTCCCACCCTGTCTGAGCTCTTGTGAGAAAGCTCTTAAGGTATAATTTGAGTTGGATTTCGGCTTTATTAAACCACATCAGACAACCCACAGTTCAAAAACTGGATTATGATGGGCCACTGTGGAAAAAGGATGATCTCCCAAGTTCAAGTTTTAGGATTCTCAGGACAAAGAAGAAAAGGAACTCTCAGCTGCATCGTTTCTGAGAATATTCATGTTTTGACTTCTGCATACATGTAAGGGCTACATATCCAGTTTACACTGAGTTTGCTAAAACTGACAACTCATAAAGCAAATTTAGCTTTGTTCATTGGAGGTGGAATTTACTGTTTATAAAAGTAATGCGTAGCACTTACTTCATGTCTCCCCTTAGACTCAACCCTCTTGCTTTAAAAATTGGTTTATAAAAGGTATTGTGTCTTGTTACCTTAGTTATATTCATAAGGAATGATGAGAAGGCATCAGTAGAAAGTCTTCCAGTATTTTGGAATAAGAGATTAATCTTATGAATGAATATGAGGCTTAGTGTGGCCTTACTTTCAGAATAAAATTTTCAAGTTTGAGCTTTGAAACTTAAAATATAAATTGAGCCAAACCTTTCATTATCTGCCTCTCCATTCATTTTGGATGGAATGACAATAATACAAGATGGCTCACATTGGAGTATGATTACATATATGTGCCTCTGAAGCAGATTTCTAAGGCTAATATTTAGATGTGAAATAATCAGCGTTAGTTGGGGTTCCAATGGATGAGCAGTAGGAATGCAGAGAGAAGACATGGCTTTTTTAGAGAAGATATTATTTTAATACTTTTTTTCAAATTCATAGGAATTTTTATCACATCTCCCCTACACTATTCCACACACAGTTTCCTTGCCTTGAAATATTTACATGCTTGACTGCAGTAGCAAGGATGATGTTTCTGACATAAAGAATACTAATAATTGAACAATAACATTTTAGGAAGAATAGTTTGTGACAATTTTTTTAAATAGCCATCACAGTTCTAACTCAGCTTTCACACGAGATTGTGGTAGTTGGGTGGACCCAGGTGAGAGAGTCAGAGACAAGCATGGTCCAAGCACACATCATTTTGTAACGGAACCAACCTCTTTAGTTTCTAGCACTTAATATCTAGTTTAAATTATTTTTCTCAATAAATGAATATAAAATTGCTTTTAGTGATAATCAAGCAGAAATGATCTTTGTTACAGATCCTGAAAGAAACAGGACACATCATCTTTACCTTCATTCGATTGGCTTCTATTTTTAATTGTGAAATGCTGTAGTGAAAACTGAAGAGCTTTGTTCTAATTTTGAAATTCCCCAGCAAAATAATTGAGTCATGCATATAAAATGTTCGTTAACAAGAGCACAATTGTAGCACTGCTTATTTTTGTTTGAAACAGAAAGATGAAAATTTAAATTCAGCTATTTAAAAAGCCCGAGGCTACCATTGAATGCAAAGGGTTTTCAGTGAGGAGCAGCACAAATAAAGATTTTTACAACCAAGTGAGGTAACTTCCCGGCCTAGGAATTTATGATAGAGTTTTTACTATGCTTTTTAAAGTATTTTCACTAGATATAACATCAAGTTCATATATGTGAGGTGACGAAAACTATTATAGTAGCCTAATTCTCTACTATGCAAGTTCCATATCAGGCTGCGATCAAGCTCAAGGAAGCCATAGGTTGGGAAGATGGTGCCTCGCCCATCCTCGCAGGTGTTAGGAGATGATGACTGTGTTGAGTAGCTACAGGTCCACAACAAGGTAATAGCCTGCAATGTATCAAAAGCAAAAGTGGTAGGACTTATGCAAATATACACAGAAAACAATAATCGCCAAGCTCCTATCACTTCTTGATTTAATTATCTCAATACCCTTTCAAGGTGAATGTCATTCAGATGACCAGGGGAATGTGACTTGAAGCCAGACGCAAGAAGAATCAGCCAGTAAAGAAATTGATTGAATCCAATCAAGTAGTAAAGCAACTGGGGTGGTTACTGAATGTCAGGTACCCAAGCCAGGTGGCAGAGTTGAAAGAGATGATTAAGAAGTTAGATTCCTAGGGGAATTCTCATGGCAAGAAACAACCCCATGTGCTGAGGAATTGGAAACCCTGTCCAACCCACCATAACAGGAGCCTGATGAGTCTGCCTCTGTGGTACCAGTAAAACCAGTGAGCCTGAAGTTCTTGTGAATTATTCTCAAATCTTTGACCACTAATCCTTGACCTGCTAACCTCAATTTCTTTGAGATGACCAGTTTGCTTTCTTTAGCAAGTGAAGTTCTTTTGTTCTTCCTTCCCAAGAAGTTTGAGAATTATGTATAAAGATGAAGACTTAAATAATATCCATAGGATTAATATTTTGGAGCTAAAACGTATGTTTGTATCTTAAGGGTTTATAGAGTTTAAGAGAATATGGCATAGTACAGAAATTTGACAGGTTAGTTTTGAGATTCCAATCTGAAACATGTCATTTATCTTAGACCTGTGGTTTTAAGTTCTAAGCATGAAATAGTTTGTTTCAAAGCAAAATTGTAATGTTCAAGAGAACTTGAGTTTCATTACATTTGTAAAGTTTAATTTATTAGATTTCTAAGAGCCACTTAAGGACTTGGAAGGTTTACCTTCTTAGGCTTTTATTTTTACCCCACTAGGCATTAAAAGCGCTTATAAAATAAATTGACTACGTTACATTTATAAATGCAATTTAAAATGTTACAGGAATTTGGCAATAAAAATCCGAATAATGATTTTTATTCCGATTGAGTAAGAGTTGACTGGAGGAGGGGCTCCCACCGGATAGTTTCTGGGGTGATAGAACTGTGTTATATGTCATCAATAGCTGTGTGCTATGTGCTAAATGCAGGACATACTAGGAAAAGAAATGTGCTGTCCTGTTTCCCAAAGAGTTCAACCAACTAGGGGAGGGAAAACACAGACATGCGCTTAAAGACCATGAGAATTTCTGCCCAAGGACTGATTGTCTCTGCATCAACAAATCATTCTGTAGTTCCCCTTAAGCTTTTAAGTTCAAAATATGAATCTCATTATTCTACTCATAAATCCAAGAAATTTTATAAAACCAAGAATAATCACTCTCAGGAGTCCTTAAATTAATGTTTAACTCAAATTGAACAGACTCCACTCCATTAAACAATCAATTGCAACTATAAATTAGTTGATTAAATTGCTGTAAAGATTTTTTGTGAATTGAAGTAAAATTTAAATATGGGCCTAGTGCGGTGCCTTGTGCATTGTGGGCACTCAACAGGTCCGCAGGGTTGCTTCCTGCATCGTCACTGGAGACGCCAGTAGCAGCGTCCTCATTTACGGAAAAATCAGAGCATCCCTATTTCTTCTCACTGTCTTCCCTTAGCTACTAAGACTATTGCAAAGGGCTCTGGAAACCAGTAGCTTCAGCCACCACTACTTTTACGTGGAGAAAGAAGTAAAACTTGACGCTGAGAAGCAGGGGCTGCATTGGCAGTTTAGCTTGTAGCCAGAATCATAATAAGCACTCAATGAGAATGTGTGCGGTTCCCAGTGTTGTAAATAGGGGCTCTAAGGGGGGGGTGTGGGCTTGTTTCTTTATGGTGCAAAATGTTTCTTCTTTTAGCGCGTTATCTGAAAATGACGATGCCAAGGAGAGGAGATCCTAAGGGAAGGTGGTTTTTGTTTTCATAAATCTGACATAGCCTCAAGCTAATCTTCATGAAAGACTGGGTACCTGGTTAAGGAATGCCACCAAATGCCCATGTAAAGAGAACACATGCTAATGCTAACCTGGAGTCGGGCTCTGGCGACTTAAACAAAGGATTGCTTTAATTTTTGCAGAATAAAGCATTTTTTCCTTCTGTTTTTCATGAAATGGCCTTAAAGAATTCGTCTTGTTTGTGGTCTTAAAAAAAAAATTAGAGCTATGCCCATGAGGCCAGCTTTTAAAGGTTCTATTAAACAACAAGAAGGCTTTGTTCTTGGTGATAAAATTAAAGCAAGCAGTGTTTGCATTACCTGGCAGGATGCCGCCTCCGCCATCTGATCCTGTCAGTCGTAAATGGAGCATTCTGCTTCTCAGGTAGGAAGGTGAGGAGGCAACATCTGTCAGGTTTCCGCATGGAAATGTAGTTGCCCTTTTAGATAATGGAGTGATCCCTAATCCAAGTTGTTTTTTTAATCCGATTTTATTGCAGAAACTGAACACATTGAAGCTTAAAGCTGGAAAGGCGTTGTTTTAGAAAGACAATAGTTTCACAGTGAGTTGAAATGATGGAAAAGCAATATACGAAGCAATGAACATATTTTAGGCAGACTTACTAGATTTCATGTGTTTTCTTTCCCAGGCACCATTGCTCAGACTTAGCCCCATTTATGGTCAGTTGCAGATGAATGCAAGTAGATTTTGGCCCCATAGTCAAGAGTGACCAAAGTTAGTATGGAAGGCACTGGTAAATGCAAACTCTGTTCAACCCCGCAATGAGGTCTCAGTCATTGGAGCTATAGAACAGATTTTTAACCAGTGCACCACAATCATTTTTAAACCATGCAGCACTTGACTATTTAGTCAAGGGCACTTACCTCTTTTCCCTCAGGTTGTCAAATTAAAAAATGACCCCAGCCAATATAACAATAGCCATTCTGTGCGAATGAATTAAAATGATACCTATATTTTGTCAGATTGGCAAAAATATATTTTTGGTGTGCCACATAATTTTAGCAATTAGTTTATGTGTGCCACGAGATGAAAAAGGTTGAAAATTACTGCTAAGGAACAAACTGGACAAATGGGACCCCAGTGCCATCTGACATCCATGAGAGCCCTTCTTAAATGTCCAGATTATAGTCCCCTCTAAGGGAAGTGCTCGTTTCTGTAACTGTTGTGCCATGCCATCACCGGTCCTTTGTCCCCTGGCCTGAGAGCTTCCAGCTGCAAACCACTAAGACTCTACCCAGGGGCTTTTTCTGCCCACCCCCTACCCCCAGTTAATTCCAAAGGGAAGTTAATGCCCATCCATTACCAACAGGCTTTAAACAGCCGTGGACGGAGGATGTTAGCGAAATACCACTCTTCCTTCCCATCAGCTGGCATGTTCTGCACTGTTTCCCAACGTTCCCCTACTGGGATTCATTTCCAGTTGCCCACAGTGGTAAGGCACACTTCACTGGCTTCATCCCTTTCCTATCTCACTTCCCTGCCCTCCCACTCATGTTTTCTGTCAACAATTTGTGCTTCCATCCTAGTTTCATGCCCTGTTTCCAGAAAAGAATCTGCAAACTTCCTCTAAAATGGAATAACACAAATCACTTTTCCCCAGCGTGACCATAGCTCATATGTTTAATTTCCCTAAACTCTCCTCTTTCCCTGTATTTGAATAAATGTGACTATTTAGCACTAGGCAACAAAGATATTTAAACATCATTCTACCAGCTTGTGTTGGTATCCTAGAGTGACAGCAACCAGGCAAGATTCTTTATAGCTATCACTTGTGGGTGCATCAGAAAGACAGAAACAGAGCTGAACATTTCCCAGTTCTACTTCCAAGTGCAAGCGTTATCCGTGATTTAATCAAATATGTTTCAGTCAGTGTTAAAAATATTTAAAGAGCCAGGGACCTGGTCCTCATTTTCACAATGTTGCAGGAGAGCAGATGGCACCTCTGTTTGAGTAAGTCAAGCCTGAATAGGAGCCCAGCTTTGTATTTTTCCAGTACATCTCTATTCAGGAATCATGGCAAACAACCAAAAAGAGTACCGCTTAATGAGGAGGGCATGTAAGACTGAAAATGAGTAACGGAAGGTTGTGGGAGAGAAGCTTCCTCTTTCCATTAGAAATGACTTCCCTTCCCTGAAACACATCACCTCCATCCTCCCTGGCACCCATGGAACCATCCTCTTCCAAAGTGATTTTTTTTAGCTCCGACCACAGTGTCTAAAGGCTAATATTCGCCAAATTCATTGAAAATTACTTGAAAACATTACAGAAAGTTTATGAGCATGAAAAAGACTTGATAAAGACAAGTGCCTGTGACAGGTTAATTGTTTTTTCTGTGTGTCCAGCCCAAACGGAAGGGTGTGAAGCATTTGTTTTATAAAATGTGTAATTAATAAGAGAAAGGAAGGGAGAGGTTTATTGTTTTTGAATGAATTATGAGCAACACCTTCCATTCTGCTTCTTTTTTTAAACTACTTTGAACAGAGTTACCATTAAACACAAAAAGGAAAGTCTGTGGTATTAATGCCAAGAATTAAGATTGAAGTCAGTTGAGTGTGCTCAGAAAAACTTCCCTGGAAGAGCAGAATTTATAGAAGTCAGCAGGCCATCATGGGAAAAGTAAAAACCATACTGCAAGTATATTTTTATTTTTAAATTGAAATTCTATGAATGCAGTAATTGCAGCTATTCATGCCTCGAAGGAATAAAACTGACATATCAAACACCTACTGTGTGCCAGGTAGCTTACAGATACTTTCATGGAAGATATGCAAATAAACATCCTTAAATACATAAATAAATAAACATTCTCACAAAAATTTAACACATTTTTCATGCCTTCAGCTTTTTGACTGCAAAGTTCATAATCTTTTCCTCTATGCTAGAGGTTGATAAACTCTGTCGCTACATCCAAATCTGACTCATCACCTGTTTTTGTAAATAAAGTTTTATTGGCGCATGGCCACACCCATTGATTACATATTGTCAATGGCCACCTTCCTACTACAACAGTGGCCCTGAGCAGTTACAAGAGAGACCGTATGGTCTATAAAGTTTACTAACTATCCCTCTACGGCAAAGTTTCCCAATTTCTGTTCTACATCATGAAAGACTTTTCTCTTGGCCTCCCTCCTCCCACCCATTGCACTAAAAAGGAGCCTTTAAGGATTGTATTTGGGATGTAAAAGTAACTCCCAAAATTCTGTAGTTAGTACTCATGTTATACCTTCCAAAGCCATTCTTTTAGTGAAAGCTGTAAATGGCTAAGAGTTTTGACTCATGCCACAGAGTCTCTAGGTAAATCAATGCAGTCTGACTGGTGCTAGAATTTACCATGTTGATTTGTTATGGGCATTCCTCATAAAGTTTGTTAACAGTAGTGACAGTTAACAACTATTGAGTAATTACTACGGGCCAAGCATTTTTCAATAGCTTCTCATGCACTAATTCATTTAGTTCTCACCGCAGTCCACCCTAGGGTTTCTCTACTTCAGGACTTGTGACATTTCGGTCACATTGGATGGATAATTTTAGGGTAAAATGGGCAGTCCTGAGTATTGCTGAAAGTTTAGCAGTGTCTCTGGCCTCGACTCACTAGGTGCCAAGAGTATATCCTTCCCCCCAACCTCTGCTTCACCCCTAGTTGTGACAACTGAAAATGTTACCAGCCACTGCAGATGTCCCCTGGGGGAACATCTGGTCTACCAGATAACAGTTGGTATTTTCTTCGTTGTGCAGATGAAGAACTTTAGAAATGGATAGTTGAGGCAAATGGCCAAGAACCCACAGCAACTAAGGAAGAGCTGGCATTCAGTCTAAGAAGACTTCTTCATGTCCCTGAGTTCTGAGCCACTGCCATCTCTAGCCCTGTTCACTCTAAATTACTTCACCTTATCGGCAGTTTTGTTTTACTGAAAAATTAGCAACATCAACAATAGCTTGGATGGGCATGTTATATATACTAGTGTTGGGAGAAAAATTCTTTGTGTGAAGCTTCAGAGTTTTAGGCAGCGGCTGTGGCATGCTGCTTGAATACTTGTATTGTTCCAGTTGTGCTTCATTTATAAGACTTATTGCCCAGCTTACCACAGTGTGTTCCCCTTTTTAATAGCATTTCACTCCTTATCCAACATTCAAGCTTCATAATCTTAGAAACCCCAAGAAAAGATGATTATGAGTTCCTAGGAACTATTTTTTAAGATTTTAATTCTTTTTAGAGAGAGGGGAAGGGAGGGAGAAAGAGAGGGAGAGAAACACCAGTCTCCGACAGGAGACCAAACTCACAACCTGGGCATGTGCCCTGACCTGGAACACAACCTGCAACCTTTCACTTTGTAGGCAACACCCAACCCATCGAGTCACACTGGGCACGGCTGGAGAACTATTTTTGGTTCTCATCACAGAAACATAGCAAAACCCCATCTGGATAGTTAATCAATATATAGAATTGGTCTCCTCTGGGCCAAATCATTTTCCACCACATCACACGTCGTAGTACACGTAGCTTCTTTCTGTGCCCTCACTACTGCTACTTCCCACCAAAAGCACTTTATGAAGAGACCCCATTTTTATTTTTCTGAAAAGCCTTTCTTGGGCTTTAAAGGTTGTAGTCAAAGTTTTTCAATATTAAATATTTAAAAGTATTGCCCTGTACTTCAGCTTCTTGAACTCCAAAGGCTGGAACCCTGGGAACCCAGCCATTCTTCTCACTCTCATCTACTTGAGCAAGGTTCACAAATATTTGACTTTGGTGTGGGAGAGTTTTGGGGTGAAGATTACATATAAACATATTACATGAATTACAGTAATACAGTCTGCTCTTACTCAGTTCTGTTTGGCTCAGTTTTATATACAAACTCAAGTATTAGAGTCCCTTTCATTGTTCCTTCTGGCAGCTCTAACTTCTGCCCCAGAGTCTGGAATGTTCATCACAGCTGCCTTTGGCAATAAAATCCAAAGCACCCTCAGATCCTCATATTTCTCTTTGCACCTGGTCAGCGGTCCATGGCAGGGCAGAGAGCCCAATTAAATACAGGTTTTTCTTGTCCCCTCATCTTCCTGGCCAAATGTTTAGCTTATCTGCAGCTCGTTTGTGTTTCAGCTGCTCCAGCCCTGGGCAGTGGAATCAAGGCCCCCAGTGTTTGTCTTTTTGAGCATGATGGAATTGTTATGGACATCGTAACATATAACAACATGAAATAACAGTGCTATTAGAATATTACGATGCTAACCCCTTTATATTTGTGTACAGACTGAAAATTACACATTCTCTTTTTTAAATTCAATTTTATTGTTGTATTACATCCATCCCCTTTTTCCTCCCCTCTGTCCCCCTTCCCCACCCACCCACTCCCCGCCTAAGTCAATCCCACTTGTTGTCCATGTCCATGGTTCTTCCACACTAGGTTCTTGACTAAGCTGCTTCCCTTCTTTGCCTCCTCCTCTCCCCTCCCCCTTGCCCACTGAAGGTCTATTCGTTGTATTCATGTATCTGGTTCTGTTTTGCTTGTTTGTTTGTTTTGTTCATCATTGTCCTGTAATGGGTGAGATCGTATGGTATTTGTCTTTCACTGACTGGCTTATTACACTAAGCATAATACTTTCCAGTTCCATCCATGTTGTTGCAAAGGGTAGGAGTTCTTTCTTTCTGCTGTGCAGTATTCCATTGTGTAAATGTACCAAAGTTTTTTTGATCCAAACATCTAGTGATGGGCACTTAGGCTGTTTCCAGCACTTGGCTATTGTAAATAGCACTGCTGTGAACATAGGGGTACATAGGTTCTTCTGAATTGGTGTTTCGGGGTTTTTTGGGTATAGTCCTAGTAGTGGAATCGCTGGATCAAAAGGCATTTCCATTTTTAGTTTTTAAAGGAAACTCCCTACTGTTTTCCATAGTGGCTGCACCAGCCTGCGTTCCCACCAACAGTGCACCAGAGTTCCCTTTAAATTACACATTCTGTGGGGAGGGGGACAGAGGGGAGCAAAAAAGGGATGCATGTAATACAACAACAATAAAATTAAAAGAAAAAAAAATTACACATTCTTATTAAAAGAGAAAAGTGCTGTTGAATGTAAACAATAACATCAGCATAGCATCAGATAAAAACTAGTTTTAACCTTTCTCAAGGTCACCTTAATTTCAATCACGGTACAACATGGCTTTTGCCATGAGGACCGATTTTAGGCAAATTTGTAAACTGTACACTTGTCTTTTAACCCCCCACTATTGTTGGTAGTGATTTCAAGAGAAAGCAAGGTTTGCAGCCTTACATTGTGGGGAGGGGGCTGCAGCTTGATTATACAGTTTCAAGACTGCACTAATGGTAGGCCAGGTGGTAGGGGCTCTTCCGGGCTGCGCAGGGCGAGGGGCACCGTTCTCATGGAATTCCGAGTGCATGGTGGGCTCTGGAATTGTGCAATGCTATCATTCCTCTTTACTCAACAGCCTGAAATAAAATTTCCTTTCTCCAACACATTGGGGTTTCCTTCTCCTAAGCTCACTTCAGTGTCTGCCTCTGTGTATGAATAGGAAGTGATCTATCAAGTCAGAATATCCTTTCACAAGAGGAGTTAAAAGGTTTTATGCTGAAAATCTAGAGATGGCTAACTCATTTGAACAAAGTGAGTTAATGAGGATTTCTAAAATGCATATTAATAAGCTCAGTTTTACTGTGATAAGTAGTACCCAGATATTTTCACCCACTGATGTTTCCTTCTCAGAGTTCCATAAAATATTCCTAATGACGTGAAGGCCACACATGTCTGAAATCTAACAATGTTTATGCTCCGCACTGAACATCTCATTTTGCAGTTGAATACAAGTCAAATGAAAAGAACAACTTTTTCAAAAATACTTAGAAACTGTTTACAGACTGCTAAAGAACATTTCAGAGACACATAGTCCAATTTTTAGTGTGTGTATGTCATTAAACCCCTTTCATGTTTATACATACATGACAAGAACAAAATAATAAATGATCTGCTTCATCCCACCCTTCTGCGAAATACTGCAACACTATTATACAATAAAACTTAGCAATGGGTTTTTTATTGGGCATTGCTAACCAACTGCTCTGGGGAAAATAACCAACCCATTTATGTTATCATTAATTAATCTGAGGAACGCGCACATGTAACTGCCTTGCTAGAAAAGACAGATAAGCTGCGCACCCAGTGCCAACATGCATGAGGCTGCAACTGATTATTAGTATCTGATGTGAACGTTAGTGGGCATGACTGGCTCTCCGTGCTGAATCTCAGGGATAGGAGACTAAGACAGCAGCATTGGCCACTACACTCACTTCATTATTTGACATTTTTTTACAGTATAAAATTGTTATATTTAGAAGTAGCCTGCTGGACTCAGTTTAGATGATCCCAATTTTGTTAGCAACATCCAAAGCACCATAGTCTGGAGCCAGTCGAACATATGCTGCCGTCTCTCCATCAGGCCTGATGAGGGTGTTGACCTTGGCAAAAGCAATGTCATAGAGCTTCTTCACAGCCTGTCTGATCTGGTTGGTGCTTGCCTAAGCACCAATATAAAGGACCCTACTCTCAACCATGCCCATTAACAGGGTATGTTATTCTCTTTTTTTAAAAATTTTATTTATTATTTTTAGAGAGAGGGGAAAGGAGAGAGGCAGAGAGGGAGAGAGACATCAATGTATGGCTGCCTTTCACCTGCCTCCAGCTACGGAGCTGGCTGGAGACCTGGCTTGCAACCTGGTTATGTGCCCTGGCTGGGAATCGAACCAGCGACCTTTGGGTTCGCAGGCTGGCTCCTTATCCACTGTACCACCAGCCAAGGCCATATGTTACTCTCTTTAATATCTTTTATATACACGTCATGAGTTGTTCAGCCTGTACCTCTATGCTTACATGTAAGCCCTGTGACAGTAAGAACTTTGTCCCCCTTGGACCTCACTGTATGCCCAGTACTTGGAATGCTGTCTGATACACTGTGAAAATCCAGTTGCTATTCAAATGGGTCTGTAAAGGAATCAGTTGTTGTACAGAGCTCTTTCGAGGTGAAAGGCACAGTTCTTTTATAAGAGTAGTCATGCCTTGAGCTTGCATGACATCAGCTATGGCACTGGAAGCCTCTCTAAAGGTGTTTGGGCCTTTAAAATGATAGCATAGTAACTCCTGAAAGAAGAATAGATCCAGAAAAACATTGAGATGGAAAAGAACTTTAAAAGAATGAATTCAGAGTATTTTGTAAAGAGAGGACGTTAGTACTAAGAATTAGAAGACAATAATGGGTAGAAAATGATGCATTTCCAGATGAGAAAGGAAGGTGTAACTGCAGATTTAGAGGAACATGCCATGCACCTGGGTGAGGTCCAAATGGGACCACGTGAAAATGACTGAGTATAATTGACACGAGAAAAAAAGTGGCAGTAAGGAGCCTGGAAGTGGGAGGGAGCTCAATTTTAAGCTGTATTTTGTCCAACGACATCTAGGGCTCTGAAGGATAAGGAGCCCATTTCCACTGTTGTCCAGATGTGGCATACAGTAGTCACCTACCACTAACCATCATTCCTAATGATCTCCATTCTTATGTTTAGGTTAGGGACCAAGGAGACTTAACACACAAAGGTAGAAGTATAGGTCTAAGAAAGTAGGTTTTCCAGGGTTGTTCCTTGCATCTTTGGATTGCCTCCACTCTGTGCACTTCCATCAGCTGTAGTGATTTCTGAGTCAAAACATGTGAATCAGAAATGAAAGCTAAAATCATAACCAGGGGCTGCCAACTTCCAAACCAAACCTGGGAACTAGAAACGCCTGAACACACTGCAAATAATCAATAAACCCTGCCACATTTGAATTAATAGCCTGTTTAAGAAATGAAGCCCAATAAAATCATTGACTTTTTTAAAAAGTATCATATGAAACAGCAAAACTGTGGAAAACTTCTTTGTAGTAGAAGAATTTTAGAAATATAGGATAATGGATAGCGTTCAACTTATTTTATTGTACCATTTAGAATATAAGAATGCTAGAGTTACAAAATTTGGAAGCTTCATCAAAGTAGAAGAGGCAATTCAACTTTCCTAGTTTCAAAGGAGAGTCAACTCTGTATTCTTTGAAAGATCTAAAGAAAATACTTGGCCTAAAATTAACAGATCATGTTTCTAAATTTCTGGGAATTTATAATTTGGGCCAATGGTAGTTGTGGTATGAGTTTTCCCAAAACATATTTGACTTAACAAGTAGATTTCAGTCCATGTTTTTTGTAAAACAAAACTACTCATTGTGAATATTGAATAGTCAGAATTTGAATTAAATTGAGTGCATGTTACAGTGGCAATTGGGGCAGTCTGCCTCCATAGACTCACCCAAATCCCAGTGATTTTAAGAGTGAAATGATCCCAAACCAAATCATAATCTATTAGCAAAACTGCTTCTCAGCACAGACAATACTACCTCCAATTTGTCCACGGCTTCATAATGTTAATTATTTCCTCTCATTTTATTTCATGCATTTACCACAATAATCCAATATGGCTGAAAGAGTGGACATTATTCACCTTATTTTATAAAATAGGAAACTTAGAAACGGAGATGTTCCTTTCCTTATATCATCATATGAGTACAGCTAATACTCCACACATTTCATGGCACCTACTCTAAGTAGACTAGTGGGGCCTCACCAGGCTTAGTCAAAACCAGAATATCTTTAAACACAGACTATATTAGCAACAACATCAAAACCTGAGACCTCACAATATGGTCAATTGATTTTTGACAGAAGTGCTAAGTCCCTTGAATGGGGGAAAGAACAGTCTTCTCAATAAATGGTGCTTAGACCCCTGGATATTAATATGTAAAAATATAAAGTGGGACCCATACTTTGCATCACACACAAAACTTAACTCAAAATGACTCGTAGACCTAAATGTAAGATATAAGCTTTTAGATGAGACAGGTATAAATCTTCATGACCTTGAGTTAGGTTTCTTAACTACAACACCGAAAGCACAAATAGCAATAGAGAAATAGATAAGTTGTACTTAATAAAAATAAAAAACTCTAGTGCTTCAAAGGACAGCAACAAGAAAATGAAAAGACAACCCACAGAATGTGAAAAAAATATTTGTAAATCACATATCTGATAAGGGACTTGATGAATAATACATAAAGAAATCATGCACTTCAGTAATTAGAAGATAAATGATCCAGTTACAAATGAACAAAGAATCCGAAGTCATATTTCCAAATTAGATATACAAATGACCAATACACACATGAAACGATGCTAAACATCATTAGCCACCAGGAAAATGCAAACCAAAACCACAATGGAACACCACTTTATACCCACTAGGATGAATTTTTTTTAAAGACACTGTCAAGTGTTGACAAGGATATGGAGAAATTGGCGGCAGTTTCATATATTTCTTGTTGGAATATAAAATTATGCAGCCACTTTGGAAAACAGTTTGGCAGTTCCTCAAAAAATTCAACATAGCTTTGACATGTGACTCAGTAATTCCACTCTTATACTCAAGAAGAATGAATACGTATGTGCACACAAAAATTTATACATAATGTTCATAGCAATAGTATTTATAGTAACCAAAATAGAGAAATAACCTAAAGGTCCATGTACTAAAGAATGAATAAACAAAATGTGGTATAGCTCTAAAATGGAATATTATTTGGCATACAAAGTAATGAAGTACTGACACATGCTCCAACATAGAAGAATCTTGAAAACATGATGCTAAATGAATAAGCCAGATGAAAAGAATCACAATATTATTTGATTCTATTTACATGACATGTCCAGAACAAGTAAATCCATATGGAGACAGAACATTGTTTAGTGGGTAGTGAGACTGGAGTTACTACAAATGGGCATGGGATTTCTTTTGGGAATGTTGAAACTGTTGAAAATTATATTGTGATGATGATCATACAACTCTGAACACAGTAAAAACCACAAAAAAATTTACACTTTAGAAATGGATGGGTTTTATGATATGTGAAATATAACTCAAAAGGCTGTAAAAGAAAGTCGATACCCCTCCCACCCCACCTCTCTAAAAAATCCTTAGGATATAATTGTGTCTGTATAGTCCTGGAAAATTGCATTTTGAGTGCTTGCATTATATCATGATATGTACTTGCTTCGTTGTATTTTATCTTGTCTCTTCTTGGAGGTCTTTTTCGATACACATTCATATAACCAACAGTTTTTGAATGTCTAGTCTGTGCCAGATATGCCTCCAGGGGTGTGGGATAGATGCCTCATTTAATACAGCAACCAAAGATCCCTGACCTTCAGGAGTCTGTATCCTACTAAATGTACCTTGATTGTGTGCTCAGATGAAACTTAGTTCTTAGGCCTCATTTGAGGAGATACTTTTCACGAGTAGGGTGCTACTTCCCAGAAATAGTACTTTGTCCATCATGATGTTGATGTGCCCATGGTTTCAATATGATCCCATCCTTTTCGTAACTCAATTGTAGTCAGCTATTAAATAGAGTTTGAGGTCAAAAAGAAATACAAGAAATTTCTTGGGCATAGTGGAGTTTCAAGTAAATGTTTACATAGATAGGGAAACGTATTTGGGAAACCTCAGTAGAGTTGCAAATGATGGCATAAAAGTAATATGTATCTCATCCATTACAGGACAATAATGAACAAAACAAACAAAAAGCGAAACAGAACCAGATACATGAATACAATGAATAGACCTTCAGTGGGCAGAGGGGAAAGGGGAGGAAGAGGCAAAGAAGGGGAGCAGTTTAGTCAAGGAACTAGTATGGAAGAACCATGGACATGGACAACAAGTAGGATTGACTTAGGCGGGGAGTGGGTGGGTGGGGAAGGGGACAGAGGGGAGGAAAAAGGGGATGGATGTAATGCAACAACAATAAAATTAAATTTAAAAAAAGTAATATGTAACAGAAATTGAGCACAGTGATTAACTTCCTTCAAATATGAGCCTGAGTTCTGCTTTCTGTACTTGTCCATCGCTGCATTTTTTATTTTTTCTTTTATTATTAAACATGTAGCAAGTATGTCTGTGTACTAATCAGACATCGGATATGATCTGGTGGTCTGCTGCAAATGGCTAGTGACCATCGTCTTCTCAATAAGATGTCTTGAGTAGTCTCTCTGCTGTGGCTTACAATGATCAGGAATAAAAGTCAAGGATTCCTGGCCTCTAGAAACAGAATACAATTCCTCTGAACAGCCACCAATGGATTTTTATTCTGAACTCCTGGCCCTAATTCCGCTTTATCTCATTCATAGAGAATGAAATTACTTCAGTTAAATAAAGTATCCCAAATCCATAGGGCTTAATGACTGGTCCAGACCTCCTCCCTGAGATATGCTGGAGTAATCAATGCTCTTGTCATTCTTTGTAGCACTACAGATTCTCCTGTGCTGTGTGAAAATCATAAAATTCATGCATGCTGTCTCTATTTCCTACAGCTGTGATTTCTGGGTCTCAGTGAATAAGCATTTCAGAATTGTCATGACATGGAGGAAATAGCATGTTCGGAGTATTTCCCAAGCCCATGTGCCAAGAATGAGCTAATTCTGACCCTCCCTTAGAAACAATGAGGCTTAAAAACTTCAAATATAAGTCATTCTATAATGATCTACCTTTCCAGAAGAATGGCATGCTTTCATCAGAGAACCTTGGTCTTGCAGAAGTATACCAGAAGTAAAATTTTAAATTATGTCAGAAGATTCATAAAATAGTTAACTATCCTGGGTTTTTAAAATTTTTATACTGATTAAATACAAAGTTGATGTTGGCACTTAAAAGTCAAATGAGTCCCTGGCTGGTGGCACAGTGGATAAGGAGCCGGCCTGGGAACCCAAAGGTCGCTGGTTCGATTCCCCAGCCAGGGCACATAACCAGGTTGCAAGCCAGGTTGCAAGCCAGGTCTGTAGCTGGAGGCAGGTGAAAGGCAACCATACATGGATGTCTCTGTCCCTCTCTGCCTCTCTCCCTTCCCTTCTCTCTAAAAATAATAAATAAAATCTTTAAAAAAAAAGTTAAATGAATGTGATTATACCTTGCTACCTTGCTTTTAGAAAATTTGTCCAAAATATACTGATAGTAATCTGTCCTTCATAAACGAGTAATGTTTATTTTTTAAAGCTACTTTTGTTTAATAGGCCAAAATTGCACTTTTATTCAAAATATGAAAGCAGGCATTGCAGCTATATTTCAAGTGTTAATGTCCAACCTATTGGTAATAGCTATATACATGTTGTGTTAATAAGAAAGATTTTGAGGCTGAGTCTGGCTGAGTCTGTTATCATTGGATAATAATTTTTTCAGGAATGCATGATGGGGAGTGAACATGTAAGTCCTGTATTTATCATCCCTGCATAATTGGAAGATGAGTTAACATTTAAAATATCTGTTCAGCAATCATCAGAAACAAACTAGTCTACAGTTGTATCATTAACATAAAAAGAAAGGTCAAATTAATGCTTACCATTTTCTTTATCCTATAGGTCAATGCATCACGTCAAGAAGCCAAATTGATGGAAGAGTGTGATCTTCTCATTGAGATCATTCAGCAAAGAAGACAAATTATTGGAACCAAGATCAAAGAAGGGAAGGTATGATTTCTAAGGCAGGTTTCAGATTCTCTAGCTGGAAAACAATACTTCCATGTGCTTAGGAAATATTGACTACCCCCTCGCTCTATATTTTCTGTAACCTCCTCGGCCTTCAGGATGTAGTTCAAAGCCCCTTGTTCTGGCCATTTTTTCTCCACCCCTTTCTTTGTATTAGAAATGTGAGGTGCTGGGCAGAGAGGGCAAGGATGGATTTGGTGCCCAGTGAGGATGCCCAGGGTGGTGGCTGGCCAGCCTGAGAGCACTGAATCTAGAGAAGGTCCCTCTGACCAGCGCTTGCAATTGGGGAGCTGGAGGAAGACTATCTGAATCACGGAGACCACAGAGGTGAATTGCGTCTAGTTCGCGAGTGCCTCCATGGTCTCTGGTGCCAATCCCAAGGCCATTAGAGCTTCTCACTGGGGAGGCCGCCAAGCAGGCGATGTTGTTACACATCAGTTCATACTGGTCATTCCTCCTCTCAGAACATTGGGCATTCTCTGAAATAAATAACCTTTATGCTTACATGACCGGCAGAGTCTCAAGCTATGAGACAACCCGGGAAAGAATTGTCCTATTCCTTCAGTAGTAGGGGATGAATCTCATGTCAATACATGAAAAGCTGATGGAAAATTCCAGATTAATCAAATGGTGCATTTTATGTTCAGAGGCAGATCTCTGGTAGGAGGCTACAGCTAAGGAGAAAAAGGGTCCTTCTTTTCACTGCTTTTATTAATTCTAAATCTCCACAATTTAACTTGGACTAAATGTTCAGGCTTTTCTATAGTCTTATAGAAACGCTCAGTACAGGACTCATTGTCAGTTAAGATAGTCGTGTTAATTGAACATCAATTGTTTGCACATGGCAATTTATATGCATTTAAAATGCATTTAAGGAAAAATGAGGGGCTACTTTTGAAAGCATATATAAGGTATAATAAACAACCAATACAATGACATGAATAGGCCTACGTCCCCACTGAAAGGACATTCCAGCAGACAGATTATTTCCATGATAAATATGGAATGAATTCTAAAAATTACACTGTGGCAATCACACTTCCCAAAGGACAAAAAATTGCCAACTTGGAAAAATTCCCCCTGCAGCAGTGACACATACATACAGAGAATGTCCTTATGGATCAGGATCAAGTTATTTCTCTTTTAAAAAATCAAATCTCATCTTGTCAGATTTTTCAAATAATACATTTGAAAGTGTTTTCTAATGAAGAAATCCGTATTTTGCTAACTGATCAGTGTCTGATTCCGAAGTGGGCTACCATGTAGGATAATGTTTCACAGAATGTGGTTCAAATCAGTGCCATCTGATCAGAATCATTTAAGTCAGCAAACTTTTTTTGGGAAAGGTCCAGGCCACATAATAAATATTTTAGCCTTTACCATATGGTCTTTGTTGCAACAGCTCACCTCTACCCAAAGTTGTAGTGTAGAGTTAGATGTAGATGATTCGTAAATGAATGAATGTGGCAGTGTGCCAATAAAACTTTATTTATACAAACAGGGTTCATGCTGGATAGGACCCACAGACCATAGTTTGTGAATACCTAACTTAAAGCAATGGTTTTCTCCTTTTTCTTTTTTAAATGAAACCTCTAATAAGAAATATATATGACATCAAATTTAGCACAGAAACATGCTCTTGAAAGTTTTATAAACTACAACTTGCCCTTTACACTAAGAATAGACTCTGCTACTTTCTTTTCTTCTCCTCTCCCTTCTACTTAGTTTCTTTTTTTAAAAAAAAAAATTTATTTCATCATTTTTTAGAAAGAGGGGAAGGGAGAGAGACAGAGAGGGAGAGAGACATCAATGTATGGTTGCGTTTCACCTGCCTCCAGCCACAGACCTGACTGGAGACTTGGCTTGCAACCTGGTTATGTGCCCTGGCTGGGGAATGGAACCTGCGACCTTTGGGTTCGCAGCCTGGCACCTTAACCACTGTGCTACCAGCCAGGGCCCTTTTTTTTATATAAGGTTTTATTTATTACTTTTTAGAGAGTCGGGGAGGCAAAGAGGCAGAGAGGGACAGAATCGTTAGTGTATGGATGCCTTTCACTTGCCTCCAGCTACGGACCTGGCTGGAGACCTGGCTTGCAACCTGGTTATGTGCCCTGGCTGGGAATTGAACCAGAGACCTTTGGGTTCGCAGGCTGGCGCCTTATCCACTGTGCCACCACCCAGGGCCTCTTTTTAGTTACTTCAACAACAGTCCTGACCATACTAATGATTCATCACCTACAGATCAAAAAATCATTCATTTCTAGTTAAAATGCAGATTTCTGGTGCTCTGCCCATTACAGCCCCTTATCTAGGATATTGGGGACTGACCACAAACAACTCATTTTTCTTTTTAAAAAATCCACAGCCAATTCTTGTGCCCACTGGGTTTTAAAAAGCTCCAATCTGGTCTATCAGATGGAATTGTACACTGAAGTAAAATTAGAATTATGCCAACAATTGTTTTCTGTAAAACATTCCATATTTTCAAAGGAGGCTCTTGTTTTGGCTTGCTTCAGTTTATGCATGATTTAGGGGTTTTTTTACTTTCCACTTACGTCACTTTTCATTTCCAGTATCATGACTGAAGAGCATAAACAAGAAAGTGGAGTTAAAGCATTGTTTCATTTGTAATCTATGCAGTCACTAATAGGCATGCCAAAAGGATAATGATTGACATAAAGTCATTCTAAAGGAATATTTTGACCTGATTTTTCTTTTGTTAGAGTTGTATTAAACATTTCAATTCTGCCATGTAATTGAAAGCATTCTTTATGTTGCATAATTAAATATTCCATTTACTTGGCTTGTTCTAAGGACTCGAAGTTATTTTTCCTTCCTCTGACAATTTCTTATGGATGTGTTCTCGTATCTGAAATCGAATTCGGGGTATGATGATGTTAGTAGCTAAATCTTACTTGATGTAAAATAAGTGTTATTGTATTTTATGAAACTAGCTAACACAATCTGTTGCAGATGGTGACTAATTATAATGAGTTAAGTCTTTTATCAGGCTTAAGATCACGTACTATTTGCCCCGGAGTTTTGACACTTCATTCCTTAAATCTTGACTGACTTTCCAGAATTGTTCTCACTCTTGCCTGCAATCTGTGACCGCCGCCTCTCAACTCAGCATCCATTTCCTCTGTTTTCTGTGCTACGACGTGGCTGGAATTGGACGTTCCTCTGAGACCTCAAGCTCTGACATCTCCTTCCTTCCTTTTCTTCGATTCGAGTTGCATGGGGAAGATAATGATGACTTGGAGAAAGAAGGAATTTCTTGGAGTTAGCAGGAATTCTGGAGGGAGCCCGAGCCTGCCTTGTCTGGAAGACAGATGAACTGGCCTCCTCCCCACCCTTTCACCCAGGGCTGTTTTCCATTCCGGAATGATCATAAAGCCGGCCAAGGCCTGGCCCAGGCTGTGTGGATGGGGGCACTAGGCACACGGCAATTCCAATTAGCAGTCTAATTTTATCTTGGCTTCTGGCCAGAGGACTGCATCTCACAGCACATTTCAAACACCAGAGTGAGCGATCAAGTGGGTTATCTGGGCCTGCCCCAGAGGTTACGGCCAATTACATTTGAGGGTCGTTTTTAAGTAAGACAGAATCAGGAATTGGAATAGAGGTTGCAACCAAACATGCATTTTTATCCCGACTGGGGAAATGCTTATCAAAATAGTTCTTAGTTATCAAGCAAGCACAAAGTGCCTGGAAATGACGTTCCCAGTGAGGGGAAATGGCCCAGCTGTGCTTTTTTTGGCTTTCTCTCCTCTGCTCAACAGGAAAAATATTAATCAATGGGAAAATGCTCCCTTTCTGTTCATTTAACACGTGAGTTTTAGATAGTGTGGGGAAATAGCAAGACCTAATGTTTTATATCGCAATTTTATGACATAGATTGCAATGAACTTTTTAGAAAATGGCTTGTCCTTAAACCACACATTTGTTCCTATAGAGGTGTTTTATTTTCTTGATGGCACAGCTGAAAACCTGAGGTAAAGTTCCAAGGTTCTCTACTACCTTATAGTGGTGTGTAATAGTCCAGGGAACAAGCCTGGGGACCCTTTGTGACTTACCACTGAACACACCTTTTTTCTCATCAACAGGAAAGCAATTCGCAATTCAGTGTTTCCTCAGAAAACAAATCTGCGACACTTCTCCAAGAAGATAGAGAGTCCTGTAACAGATTGCCGTATTTCTTTCTTTCTCCATGCCTACTTTCTGAACTTTCATTGGAGGGCGACTTAGACGCAGCAAAATGCACACATTGCAAGGGTCCAACCCAATGCATTTTCACTGCACGAGGACACCTGTGTAACCCTCTCCATGCTTTTGTTCAAGGTGATGAGACTTCGCAAGCTGGCTCAGCAGATTGCGAACTGCAAACAGTGCATTGAGCGGTCAGCGTCACTCATCTCCCAAGCAGAACACTCTCTGAAGGAGAATGACCATGCACGGTTCCTACAGACTGCTAAGAATATCACTGAGAGGTGAGTGCAGGGGCTGTTGGGAAGTTCTCAGGTGCTGGGCTTCTGTGTGTGGAGCGTGGTCGGTTGGCCTCGCCCTCGCCTTGCTTTTGTTTTCATTTTCAAGGCTGAGTACCAGATGGAATGGATGCTTTGAGTTGCTTTGTGTCCAACTAAAGATGCTTCCCCTTGACATGCCAAAGCCATTCGGTAGCAGCCTGGAGTCCAAGGCCTTTGAAACAAGAGTCCATCAGTTGGGAAGAATAAAATCTGCCTGCTTTTAGTGGGAGAGAGCTTATGATGGCACAAAAACAGCATGTATTGTGACTCTCAGACCTGATCTTCCCATGCAGCTGATAGTAAAGAATCAGAAAGAAGGCAAAAACACAAAAGAGAATCTTCTCTTCCATCTCGGTGCTCATCTGCTAAAGAAAAGTGGGCCAGGTGTTGTTCTCTGTTCAACCTGTTTCTATTTGGTTGAGAAGCTTCACCTCTCCTGGAAAGGTCAAGGCCAACTCAAATGAGACAGAAAGGACGAAACCGACCACCTCATAGCTCCTACTTTTTAAATATCCTTTATTCCAGTACAGGGAACATAAAAATAACATGTGAATGTTTAGTTCAGCAGTAAAACTGGCATGGTCAGTGCTCCTTCAGTACCATACTTGATTGGCATAAAAATGGCCTTCACTGATGCGAATGCCTATAGCAGTTCTAACAGAGCCAAAGAAAAGCACCTAACATCACCTGAGTGACATCTCCAGGCAATGTCAATGGCCTTGACTTTTTATTCATTCTAATTCTCCCAGTCAGCTGCCCCTATACAAAGTAATAATAGAATCCTATCACTAGAAGACCCCAGATAGCTCATTCATGCTGGTCTTTCTGTTAGAGCAGGAGCCTGCAAACTTTGTACACGACTGAAGAGTAAATACTTTCAGTTATGCTAAGCTAATGTCCTGGTTATAACTATTCCACTGTCATTGTGGCTCCACAATAGTCTCTGCAGATAAAACGGAAGTGAATGGATGTGGCAGTGTTCCAAAAAACCTACAAAACCAGGCAGCAGGCCAGACTTGGCCCACGGGCTGTACTTGGCCAAACCCTGGCCTAGGGGAAAAAACTCACCATCTTAGGACTTAAATTTCTTCAAGGAAGGAGAAAGAAAACTAACATTTATTAAGTGCTTGCTTATGTTGGACACTTTGCCCTAATTCTCAAAATATCACATAGAGGTAGGCATGGATATTTTCATTTTCACTGTTCTTTCCATGAGAGTAATGTACAGTATTTTTTACAAGTCTGGTCTGGTATCCAACTGTGTTATTTCTTATAGTTGAAAAAAGTTATTTCTGTGGCTGGTTAGATACTTATCTTTTCCTAAGCACGTGGATAAGAGCTGGTTATCATCCCTTTTATATCCTTAAAGTGATTTCCTCCCTTCTCTAAGAGAAGCCAGTTTCTTTCCTCATGACTCCTACGTTCCAAGTGTTTAATTGTCTTTGCTACTCTCATCTGGACTGTATCCAATTGCTTTATATTCATACGAACATTGAAAATTGCAAATAGCACTAGTACCCCAGTGTACCCAGGACACTCTACTAGACAGTGATTATACTTACATCAGGATTTCCAACTAGGATCCAAAAGTACTTGTCGTCAGCCATACAGGGTGAGATGTCCAAATGAAGTGGCTACTATGAGCTGCATTTCTCAGTAAGCCTGAAAAATTAGATCAAGTGTAATGAAAAAATTCTCACCTAGCCAGGAGAGAGAATGTGACCCCATAAGATTTAATGCAGAGCATTCTGAAAGAAGACCTGCATTTGAAGTACAATACAGGCTCATGAATGCCCACATGCAATCTCCCTCAGAGATAGCAGGTCCCATCTGGTCCCCTTCAGCTCTACCTATAATAAGCCCATTCATCAGGAAGAGACACATGACTGATTTCTCCTGCTATGAATGGAATAGGGTACCATATTCTCAAGCCTCACTAATGTATAGTTCTTGATGTGATTGTATGTAGACTTGTATAAAATTATGTTAAATAAGCAAAACTATTCACTAAGTGCAAGCGTAAGAAAGCTGGCCCACTGTTTATGCGAAGTCCAAACCACCATCAAGATTGAATACATAGGCCTGTAAAAATGCGTTGTGTCTCTGTCTCTCCGCTTCTGCATCCTCTCTCCCTCCATCAGTCCCCTTGGTCGATTCCTGAGCCTTCATCTTTTTTCAGCAACTGAAATGCAGTAAAAGGGCACTGGGCTTGGGCTAGGAGCTGGGAAACGGGTTCAAATCCCAGTGCTGCCGCGTCATAATCGTAATTCTTTGGATTAATTCGTGAATTATTTTCCAGTTAGAAAATAGGGCCATAATAACTACCTCTTATCAGTAGTTGTGATAACATTGCTGACAACTCTTAAGTAAGAACAGACCTTAAGCATCACAGATACTCCATATTTGTTGGGTTTATTTATGTTTTCATTTTTTTTAATTTTTTATTTTATGGTTGTTGTATTACATCCATCCCCTTTTTGCTCCCCTCTGTCCCCCTCCCCACCCACCCATTCTTCCTAAAGTCAATCCCACCTGTTGTCCATGTCCATGGTTCCTTTATACTAGGTTCTTGTCTAAGCTACTCCCCTTCCTTGCCTCTTCCTCCCCCTCCCCCCAACCCCCTTCCCCCTGCCCACTGAAGGCCTATGTTTTCATGTTTCAGTGTGTTGGTACAACCCTTCCTTGTATGTCTTGTTTTCAGTGCTGGTCTCTGTCTACCTGTCTGTTCTTCATCACTTCTTGGTTCTCTGCTTCATACTGTGTGTGCCTTGGACTTTGGTGCCTATGTAGTTCTAAATCATCTTTATTTTTTCTATTGAAGGGTGGAAAGCCCAGAACAACTTTTAATGCTTCAGGCCATCCTAAAGTCAACCTTGGATGCAATTAAGTAATCTAGTGCAATTACTGAAACTAGATTCACCTATAAGCTGTGAAAGTTTTCAACTGAGAAACATCAAAAGAAAAAACAAACAAAAACAAAACAAAAGGGGAGAAGGTCTCAAGCTTTACATTGTAAGAGATGCATGTACTTTGGAGCGAAGTGCTGGCTCTGTGCTACGGCCTCGTAGTGAGTATGGTGGCCCCAGGCTGCTCCTTGACACTCCGCAGCGCTTCTGCTCTTACGCTGCCCGTGGGCGGAGTCTGCAGCCCTGTTGTCCTCACCTGTGTGCCCTAGCACGTGGCAAAATGTCTGACAGGAGCGAGGAAACAGACCTATCAAACAGGTTTGATATTCCTAGTTAACGTGGTCGTTGAGGGATAAAGTGAAATAATGTAGTAAAAGTAGGAACCTAGCTCCTGGCACAAGATGAACATGCAACAAATGCTCATTTCTTTCCTTCCCTCTCACTGTGTAGATGCCTGCGGATTGGATCACATACTATATTCTCAAGCCACGCTGATGTATAGGTCTTTGGTATGATTATATAGTATGTGCATCTTTATAAAATTACGTTAAATAAACTCTTCACTAAATCTAAGCATAAGAAAATCGGTCTACTACTTACGAGAAAGCTAAAATCGAAATCGCTTTTAACAGTAAGTTATCTGCATCAAGAGGATGGTAGAAAGAAAATCCCCTCTGAACAGCATCCATTTTGTCGAGTTCCCAGGCGGTCTCGGACTCCACAAGGTGACCACTGTGTCCCTCACCACCACAGACAGCTCATAGCTGTCATCAGACTTCATCAGCATCAGACTTTCCAGTTATCACCAAGCCAAGAGCTCCAGTTGTCAGCTCTGGAAAGATGTCACTTGACTCTTAAGAATCAGAGTGCATCTTATGAATGGCCTTTTAAAGTACGTTCTACAGGGTGTTAATTAGTATTAAAACAACAAGCTTCCCGAGCCAAATGCTTTGGAGAAATTCCGAGCTGAGCCAAGTAAGCCCCGTTTTGTTGCTGTGAGACCTTACCAGGTGTTACCATGCTGCTGGGCCCAGGGCAGGGGGCGGGCATTAGGTGGGAAGGGCAGCGCATCTCTGCTGGCATTGGCTCGCTCGCAGAGACCCTGTGAGCAGTGCAGCAGTAGACGCACCTACCTTCTGGAAAAGTAGCCCCATGTGGCTGCTGGGCGCTGAGTGTCCTGGAGATTAGGGGCATCAAAGTGGACATTAGAAGCAGGGAGCAATGTGCCGCGCACCCTCTTAAGCGTCAAGCTGCAACACAACACTCCTATTTGCCCCAAGATGGTAAGAGCCTAACACACATACCCACAAGCACGCACACACATGTGCACATACGTACACACGTACACAGACGTGAGTATAAAAACAAGACATTGAGAAAGCGGCATACGCTGGTGGCCCAGGTGGATTTGGCGACCTATCTTGAAAGGCCAGAAGATGGGCAACAAGGATTTGGGGAATGAAAACATGGCCTAAAATGTTGAATTTGGCAGCTCTCCCCTTGCCTGTCATTCCAATTAAGAATTTGAAATTATAGCCAAAGATAAATATCTTTCCTTCCATCAAAAAATGTGCTGGTGTTAAAAGCTGCCGTCATCTCCAAAGAGTCTTGCTGTCAGTCTTTGCCTCCCAAGCTTAGGAGCTTTTATCCCTTCCAGTCCCACTCCCCAAAGTTCCCACCATCAAAATGGCATTTTTAACTGGCATTTGACCAAAGCATGTTATATTTAATGGTTTGTGGACCATACAACCAGGAGAAGCTTAAGGAATGCAATCTGTTTTGGACGAGTCTAGAAGAGGCTTCTGCCGCTGGATGGAGAAAGTGCTCAAGCAAGCTCATCTGTTGAGAGCAATTGAGACCCTCTAACCTGGAAGCACAGGATCCCTGTCGCGAGTGCATTGGCGGGCAATGCAGTGGCAACTTGAACGCTTGTTGCGTGGTAACTCATTGCAGTTCTACCTAGTGTTCATTATGGAACAGAATGGATTAGGGTTTCACTTTACATTTTTATTTGAAAAGTTCAAATAGCACTATAGCATTTGTTTTTTATTTTTATTTTTCAGTTAGAGTTTATAGCCAATATCATTTTGTATTAGTTTCAGGTGGATAGCATTTCTTTTAACTTATCTGCATTGTTGCAAACATGTTGTACTCTTCATTACTTTAAGGGCTTAGTAAGTATATGTTGAATAGTTGTTGAACAATCCTAGGATCTTTCTGAGTTTTAAGGAGTTTTTCTGTTTATGGGTCATAAGGAAAACATTTTGAAATAGTTTGACCATCTGTGAAAAAAAAATGCCTATTAACCATCCCTTTATCCATTAGTTTAAATTAGTGGTTGTTAACCAGGTGGTGAGTTTAGATTCTCTACTTTTATTCAAACACTTGAACCTTTTCTACAGATTTTTTTTTATTGTTGTTGTATTACATCCATCCCCTTTATGCTCCCCTCCATCGCCTTCCCCACCCACCCATTCCCCCCAAAGTCAATCCCACCTGTTGTCCATGTCCATGGTTCCTTTATACTAGGTTCTTGTCTGAGCTGCTCCCCTTCCCTGCCTCTGCCTCCCCCCTCCCCCCAACCCCTTTCCCCCTGACCACTGAAGGCCTATTCACTGTATTCATATATTTGGTTCTGTTTTGCTTGTTGTTAGTTTTGCTCATTATTGTCCCGTAATGGGTGAAATCATATGGTATTTGTCCTTTGCTGACTGGCTTATTTCACTAAGCATAATACTCTCCAGTTCCATCCATGTTGTTGCAAAGGGTACGAGTTCCTTCTTTCTTTCTGCTGTATAGAATTCCATTGTGTAAATGTACCAAAGTTTTTTGATCCAATCATCCACTGATGGGCACTTAGGCTGTTTCCAGCACCTGGCTATTGTAAATAGTGCCGCTATGAACATAGGTGTGCATAGGTTCTTATGAATTGGTGTCTCAGGCTTCTTTGGGTATAGTCCAAGTAGTGGAA